>RCWM02000147.1:915000-1247500 GCA_003667255.2 Euschistus heros
GTTCTTGTGAAAAAATTATATTGAATATACTTCACTTGAAAAATTTTAGCTTTTACACTGTAAAATGTGATAGAAAATTCTTTTAGCCCTAGAATTCCATCTCAGCATCCTCAAAACTCAGGAAACGTATGTATATATATAGATATAAAAAAAAAAATATATATATATATATATATATTAATTGGGATAAATAATTTGTTACTTTAATTATTATTAAAATAATTATAATTATTAATTATTTATTGTTATGTTAAGTTATTACAAATTAATATTTACATTATATACATACAGAACCACATATTAGATTTGATTGTTAAGTATGTACAATTTTTATTTACTAATCTAAAAAAATGATTAGTTTTTCAAGCAAACTAACTCTTTAGATTTTTTTTTTTTTACACAAAAATTGACGCCGGATTCTAATTTAGCACGATCAAAAACATTAAAAAACGCTTATTGAACAAAATCAAAAAATATCATTTTTTCACCCTCTTCCATGAAAATGAAATTTAAAAACCGATTATTGGTTACATACTTTTAAATCGTCATTACTTTGTCATGCGATTCACTGGTTGGTATCACTAGAAAGAGGAGGGTCTCAGCTTTCTTTTGATGTATATAAATGTAAAATTCGATAAACAAAAACCTATTAAAAAAATTGGAAAATCCGAAAAACATTTTGATTTTTAACTTGAGTTTCAAACCAGAAAGGATGATAAAACCAAATACATTTCAAGCGTATTTCCATCCCATATTTTTTGTAAAAAAATAAAGTTGATACGTTAAACAGTCTAAGCGTAATTCATGTATTTATCAATTTAAACGAAAGTTGCCTACCATTTTAATAGGTCAGGCAAACTTTGAAGCTTACAAACTTTTATTTCTCTATTTGGATGAAATTTCGTATTTGAGGGTTCTCTTGAATGCTGAATTTAAATCCGATATCGGTTCTTGTAAAAAAATTATATTGAATATACTTCACTTGAAAAATTTTAGCTTTTACACTGTAAAATGTGATAGAAAATTCTTTTAGCCTAGAATTCCATCTCAGCATCCTCAAAACTCAGGAAACGTATGTATATATATAGATATAAAAAAAAAAAAATATATATATATATATACTAATTCGGAGAAATAATTTGTTACTTTAATTATTATTAAAATAATTATAATTATTAATTATTTATTGTAATGATAAGTTATTACAAATTAATATTTACATTATATACATACAGAACCACATATTAGATTTGATTGTTAAGTATGTACAATTTTTATTTACTAATCTAAAAAAATGATTAGTTTTTCAAGCAAACTAACTCTATACAATTTTTTTTACACAAAAATTGACGCCGGATTCTAATTTAGCACGATCAAAAACATTAAAAAACGCTTATGGAACAAAATCAAAAAATATCATTTTTTTCACCCTCTTCCATGAAAATGAAATTTAAAAACCGATTATTGGTTACATACGTTTAAATCGTCATTACTTTGTCATGCGATTCACTGGTTGGTATCACTAGAAAGAGGAGGGTCTCAGCTTTCTTTTGATGTATATAAATGTAAAATTCGATAAACAAAAACCTATTAAAAAAATAGGAAAATCTGAAAAACAATTCGATTTTTAACTTGAGTTTCAAACCAGAAAGGATAATAAAACCAAATACATTTCAAGCGTATTACCATCCCATATTTTTTGTAAAAAAATAAAGTTAATACGTTAAACCGACTAAGCGTAATTCATGTATTTATCAATTTAAACGAAAGTTGCCTACCATTTTAATAGATCAGGCAAACTTTGAAGCTTACAAACTTTTATTTCTCTATTTGGATGAAATTTCGTATTTAAGGGTTCTCTTGAATGCTGAATTTGAATCCGATATCGGTTCTTGTGAAAAAAATTATATTGAATATACTTCACTTGAAAAATTTTAGCTTTTACACTGTAAAATGTGATAGAAAATTCTTTTAGCCCTAGAATTCCATCTCAGCATCCTCAAAACTCAGGAAACGTATGTATATATATAGATATAAAAAAAAAAAAAAAAAAATATATATATATATATATATATTAATTGGGAGAAATAATTTGTTACTTTAATTATTATTAAAATAATTATAATTATTAATTATTTATTGTTATGATAAGTTATTACAAATTAATATTTACATTATATACATACAGAACCACATATTAGATTTGATTGTTAAGTATGTACAATTTTTATTTACTAATCTAAAAAAATGATTAGTTTTTCAAGCAAACTAACTCTATAGATTTTTTTTTACACAAAAAATTGACGCCGGATTCTAATTTAGCACGATCAAAAACATTTAAAAACGCTTATTGAACAAAATCAAAAAATATCATTTTTTTCACCCTCTTCCATGAAAATGAAATTTAAAAAAAACCGATTATTGGTTACATACTTTTAAATCGTCATTACTTTGTCATGCGATTCACTGGTTGGTATCACTAGAAAGAGGAGGGTCTCAGCTTTCTTTTGATGTATATGAATGTAAAATTCGATAAACAAAAAACCTATTAAAAAAATTGGAAAATCCGAAAACATTTTGATTTTTAACTTGAGTTTCAAACCAGAAAGGATGATAAAACCAAATACATTTCAAGCGTATTACCATCCCATATTTTTGTGAAAAAAATAAAGTTGATACGTTAAACCGTCTAAGCGTAATTCATGTATTTATCAATTTAAACGAAAGTTGCCTACCATTATAATAGGTCAGGCAAACTTTGAAGCTTACAAACTTTTATTTCTCTATTTGGATGAAATTTCGTATTTAAGGGTTCTCTTGAATGCTGAATTTGAATCCGATATCGGTTCTTGTAAAAAAAAATTATATTGAATATACTTCACTTGAAAAATTTTAGCTTTTACACTGTAAAATGTGATAGAAAATTCTTTTAGCCCTAGAATTCCATCTCAGCATCCTCAAAACTCAGGAAACGTATGTATATATATATAGATATATAAAAAAAAAAAATATATATATATATATATATATATATATATATATATATATATATATATATATATATATATATATATATATGCTAATTGGGAGAAATAATTTGTTACTTTAATTATTATTAAAATAATTATAATTATTAATTATTTATTGTAATGATAAGTTATTACAAATTAATATTTACATTATATACATACAGAACCACATATTAGATTTGATTGTTAAGTATGTACAATTTTTATTTACTAATCTAAAAAAATGATTAGTTTTTCAAGCAAACTAACTCTATAGATTTTTTTTTACACAAAAATTGACGCCGGATTCTAATTTAGCACGATCAAAAACATTTAAAAACGCTTATTGAACAAAATCAAAAAATATCATTTTTTCACCCTCTTCCATGAAAATGAAATTTAAAAACCGATTATTGGTTACATACTTTTAAATCGTCATTACTTTGTCATGCGATTCACTGGTTGGTATCACTAGAAAGAGGAGGGTCTCAGCTTTCTTTTGATGTATATGAATGTAAAATTCGATAAACAAAAACCTATTAAAAAAATTGGAAAATCCGAAAAACATTTTGATTTTTAACTTGAGTTTCAAACCAGAAAGGATGATAAAACCAAATACATTTCAAGCGTATTACCATCCCATATTTTTTGTAAAAAAATAAAGTTGATACGTTAAACCGTCTAAGCGTAATTCATGTATTTATCAATTTAAACGAAAGTTGCCTACCATTATAATAGGTCAGGCAAACTTTGAAGCTTACAAACTTTTATTTCTCTATTTGGATGAAATTTCGTATTTAAGGGTTCTCTTGAATGCTAAATTTGAATCCGATATCGGTTCTTGTGAAAAAATTATATTGAATATACTTCACTTGAAAAATTTTAGCTTTTACACTTTAAAATGTGATAGAAAATTCTTTTAGCCCTAGAATTTCATCTCAGCATCCTCAAAACTCAGGAAACGTATGTATATATATATAGATATATAAAAAAAAAAAAAAAAAATATATATATATATATATATATATATATATATATATATATATATATATATATATATGCTAATTGGGAGAAATAATTTGTTACTTTAATTATTATTAAAATAATTATAATTATTAATTATTTATTGTAATGATAAGTTATTACAAATTAATATTTACATTATATACATACAGAACCACATATTAGATTTGATTGTTAAGTATGTACAATTTTTATTTACTAATCTAAAAAAATGATTAGTTTTTCAAGCAAACTAACTCTATAGCATTTTTTTTACACAAAAATTGACGCCGGATTATAATTTACCACGATCAAAAACATTAAAAAACGCTTATTGAACAAAATCAAAAAATATCATTTTTTTCACCCTCTTCCATGAAAATGAAATTTAAAAACCGATTATTGGTTACATACTTTTAAATCGTCATTACTTTGTCATGCGATTCACTGGTTGGTATCACTAGAAAGAGGAGGGTCTCAGCTTTCTTTTGATGTATATGAATGTAAAATTCGATAAACAAAAACCTATTAAAAAAATTGGAAAATCCGAAAAACATTTTGATTTTTAACTTGAGTTTCAAACCAGAAAGGATGATAAAACCAAATACATTTCAAGCGTATTACCATCCCATATTTTTTGTAAAAAAATAAAGTTGATACGTTAACCGACTAAGCGTAATCCATGTATTTATCAATTTAAACGAAAGTTGCCTACCATTTTAATAGGTCAGGCAAACTTTGAAGCTTACAAACTTTTATTTCTCTATTTGGATAAAATTTCGTATTTAAGGGTTCTCTTGAATGCTGAATTTGAATCCGATATCGGTTCTTGTGAAAAAATTATATTGAATATACTTCACTTGAAAAATTTTAGCTTTTACACTTTAAAATGTGATAGAAAATTCTTTTAGCCCTAGAATTCCATCTCAGCATCCTCAAAACTCAGGAAACGTATGTATATATATAGATATAAAAAAAAAAAAAAATATATATATATATATATATATATATATATATATATATCTTAATATATATAAATTACGTGTCGCCGCCTAGGGGCCGGCTAACACCTAAACTACTGAACCGATTTTAATCAAATTTGCATACCGTGTACAGTTTGATCTAACAAAAAAGATAGGATACCTTATATCTTAATTTATAGTCACAATATTATTTGTATATTATCTGTAAGTCACAATTATTTGTTAGCTCTATACGATTCTAACATATGGCGGTATAAGGTTATACTATTATATAAAAGGACAAGCAATTTTTCGTTTGTGTTCAATAACCGCCAAAAACTATTGAACAAATCTCTACCAAATTTTGACTACATCATCTTTATAGGATGGTTTAGCAACAGTAAAATCTAATGATTTTCAACTAATTCTTTATTGAAAAAGTAAATAATAAGTGGATAACAGTGAAGTTAAAAAATGGCGGCAATTGCAATCTACATGAAAGGTTAAAATGTACAGTGTTACATATGTGATAATAAAATTTACTTATTTTCAATTAAATTGTTATAAAAACAGCTCTATGGAGTAAAATATACCAAAGTTTAACTACATCATGTTGATAATTCTAGGTTTAGTAACATTAAAAATTTAAATGTACAATGTTGAGTGTTAGAAACGGGTTTTGCCACACTACCACATACTTTTATGGTTAGAAATTAAAATCCAACCAGATTAAATCAATAAAATTATTTCTGTCGAATGAAAATTATTAAAAATCAAAATGCCGATCCTCAGCTGTTTAATATTGTGTGTAAAAATATGAACTTTGAACCTTTAGTTGTAAGCACTGATAATGCAGTTTCCTTAATAGTCTCTGTCCATCTGGATTACCAACTCATATATTAAAATTGAAAATTGGTTGTCTAATTATGCTTTATGTTATCTGCAAACACCTTATCAATCTAAATTTAACCAAGTTAATAATGGCTGCTATGCGTGAAAATATCATAAAAAATATAATTTTCAATTGTTCACATTATTTCAAGATTTTTATTGATAAACAAAAAATCAATTATTAGTTAAAATTATCTAAGATCTTCACTTAAGAGAGACGGCCAAGCCTCGACGGGGGATGATGAAGTTATATATAATAGGACAAGCCATTTCCGTTCGTGATCACTAACCGCGAAAACTATACAACTATTCTGTACCAAATATAACTATAACATCTTCATAGTTCAAGGAACGTTTAGCAATAATAAAATTTACATATTTTCTATTAAATTACTGTTTAAAAAGCGATAAATATGTGGTGTGTAGTAAAGCGAGCGCCATTTAAGAGAGATTACAATGATCCGGTGTTAAATTTAGCTAGAAATTGATAATCTTAATATATATAAATCACGTGTCGCCGCCTAGGGGCCGGCTAAACCACCTAAACTACTGAACCGATTTTAATCAAATTTGCATACCGTGTGCAGTTTGATCCAACAAAAAAAGATAGGATACCTTATATCTTAATTTATAGTCGCAATATTATTTGTATATTATCTGTAAGTCACAATTATCTGTTAGCTCTATACGATTCTAACATATGGCGGTATAAGGTTATACTATTATATAAAAGGACAAGCAATGTTTCGTTTGTGTTCATTAACCGTCAAAAACTACTGAACCAATCTCTACCAAATTTTGACTACATCATCTTTATAGGATGGTTTAGCAATAGTAAAATCTAATGATTTTCAATTAATTCTTTATTGAAAAATGAATAATAAGTGGATAACAGTGAAGCTCAAAAATGGCGGCAATTGCCATCTACATGAAAGGTTAAAAGGTACAGTGTTACATAGAGGTGAACATTGATAATAAAATTTACTTATTTTCAATTAAATTGTTATAAAAACAGCTTTATGAAGTGAAATATAACAAATTTTAACTAAATCATGTTCATAGTTCTAGGTTTAGCAACAATAAAAATTTAAATGTACAATGTTGAGTGTTAGAAACGAGTTTTGCCACACTATCACATACGTTTATGGTTAGAAATTAAAGTCCAACCAGATCAAATCAATAAAATGATTTCTGTCGAATGAAAATTATTAAAAAACAAAATGCCGATCCTCAGCTGTTTAATATTGTGTGCAAAAATATGAACTTTGAACCCTTAGCTGTAAGCTCTGATAATGCAGTTTCGTAATAGTCTCTGTCCATCTGGATTACTAACTCAAATATTAAAATTGAAAATTGGATGTCTAAATATGCTTTATGTTATCTTTAAACACCAAATCAATCTAAATTTAACCAAGTTAATAATGGCTGCTATGCGTGAAAATATCTTCAAAAATATAACTTTCAATTGTTCACTTTAATATAAGATTTTTATCGCTAAACAAAAAATCAATTATTAGTTAAAATTATCTAAGATCTTCACTTATGAGAGAGGGCGAAGCCTGGACGGGGGATGATGAAGTTATATATATATATATATAAAGGACAAGCCATTTTCGTTCGTGATCACTAATCGCGAAAACTATAGAACTATTCTGTATTAAATATAACTACATCATCTTCATAGTTCAAGGAAGGTTTAGCAATAATAAAATTTATATATTTTCTATTAAATTACTGTTTAAAAAGCGATAAATATGTGGTGTGTAGTAAAGCGAGCGCCATTCAAGAGAGGTTACAATGATCCGGTGTTAAATATAGCTAAAAATTGATAATAAAATTACTAAATTAAATTAATTTGTTATCCAAAAAGCTAAAAATATGTGGTGTGACGTGTGGACTGCAGTGAAATTTAAAAATCGAATATGTGGCAAGCGACAATAGCGTTTTAGTAAAACTAATGAACCTATCTGAACCAAATTTTAACTACATCATCTTCATAGTTCTTAAAAGATTTACAATAGGAAAATTTACTACAATAATAATTTATACTATTCTATAAAAGGACAAGCCATTTTTCGTTTTTGATCACTAACCGCGAATATTACTGAACCAATCTGTACTAAATATTAACTACGTCATCTTCATAGTTTCTAAGACGGTTTAGCAATATTAAAATCTACTGATTTTTAATTTATATTTTATTAAAAAAAGTTAATATGTGGACAACAGTGAAGTTTGACAATTGACCGATAGGTGGCGAGTGCCATTCTACACAAGAGGTTACAAAACAGCTTAAAATTGATGATAAAATTTACTTATTAAACTATCAAGAAATTTATTAAATAAAAAATATTTAAATAGGGTGTGCGATATGTGGATCCCAGTGAAGCTTGAAAATTGACCGATTGTGTATAGCGCCATTCCACAATAGAGTTAATAATGGTAAACTGAACCTATCTGTACCGACATCTAAATAATTAATTTTTATAATTCTAGGAAGGTTTTGCAATGGTAAAATTTACAATAACTAACATTGAAATTTATAAAGTTGAGAGGCAGGACCGAGGTTTGCCACACTGTCATATACTTTTATAGTTCGAAATCAACATCCAACCAGATAAAATCAATATAGTTATTGATTATTACTAAATCAAAATGTCGATCTTTTGCTTTTTTATATCGTGTGTAAAAATATGATCCACGGGCATTTTGTCGTTAGCACTGATAATGCAGTTTATTTTCCGCAAGAGTTTGTTAATAGTCTTTATCCATCTTTATTACCAATTCATACATTAAAATTAAAATTTTTATGTCTAATGGTGCTTTTACGTAATCTTCAACCACCTAATCAGTGCAATTATAACTAGATTAATAATTACTGCTATGCGTGAAAAAATCATTGAAGAAATAATGCTCAACCACATGCTAAAATACAAGAATCTTATCGATAAACAAATAAAACGTTAATTTTTAGTTGAAATTATCTTTACTTATGAGGGCGGGCGAAGCCGCGACGGGAATGCTAGTATATATATATATACTAATTGGGAGAAATAATTTGTTACTTTAATTATTATTAAAATAATTATAATTATTAATTATTTATTGTAATGATAAGTTATTACAAATTAATATTTACATTATATACATACAGAACCACATATTAGATTTGATTGTTAAGTATGTACAATTTTTATTTACTAATCTAAAAAAATGATTAGTTTTTCAAGCAAACTAACTCTATAGCATTTTTTTCACACAAAAATTGACGCCGGATTCTAATTTAGCACGATCAAAAACATTAAAAAAAAAACGCTTATTGAACAAAATCAAAAAATATCATTTTTTTCACCCTCTTCCATGAAAATGAAATTTAAAAACCGATTATTGGTTACATACTTTTTAATCGTCATTACTTTGTCATGCGATTCACTGGTTGGTATCACTAGAAAGAAGAGGGTCTCAGCTTTCTTTTGA
This sequence comes from Euschistus heros, assembly GCA_003667255.2. Classification (NCBI taxonomy): domain Eukaryota; kingdom Metazoa; phylum Arthropoda; class Insecta; order Hemiptera; family Pentatomidae; genus Euschistus; species Euschistus heros. Next base: position 924,341 of record RCWM02000147.1, read on the forward strand.
TGTATATGAATGTAAAATTCGATAAACAAAAACCTATTAAAAAAATTGGAAAATCCGAAAAACATTTTGATTTTTAACTTGAGTTTCAAACCAGAAAGGATGATAAAACCAAATACATTTCAAGCGTATTACCATCCCATATTTTTTGTAAAAAAATAAAGTTGATACGTTAACCGACTAAGCGTAATCCATGTATTTAACAATTTAAACGAAAGTTGCCTACCATTTTGTTTGGTCAGGCAAACTTTGAAGCTTACAAACTTTTATTTCTCTATTTGGATGAAATTTCGTATTTAAGGGTTCTCTTGAATGCTGAATTTGAATCCGATATCGGTTCTTGTGAAAAAATTATATTGAATATACTTCACTTGAAAAATTTTAGCTTTTACACTTTAAAATGTGATAGAAAATTCTTTTAGCCCTAGAATTCCATCTCAGCATCCTCAAAACTCAGGAAACGTATGTATATATATAGATATATAAAAAAAAAAAAAAAATATATATATATATATATATATATATATATATATATATATATATATATATATACTAATTGGGAGAAATAATTTGTTACTTTAATTATTATTAAAATAATTATAATTATTAATTATTAATTGTAATGATAAGTTATTACAAATTAATATTTACATTATATACATACAGAACCACATATTAGATTTGATTGTTAATTATGTACAATTTTTATTTACTAATCTAAAAAAATGATTAGTTTTTCAAGCAAACTAACTCTATAGCATTTTTTTCACACAAAAATTGACGCCGGATTCTAATTTAGCACGATCAAAAACATTAAAAAACGCTTATTGAACAAAATCAAAAAATATCATTTTTTTCACCCTCTTCCATGAAAATGAAATTTAAAAACCGATTATTGGTTACATACTTTTTAATCGTCATTACTTTGTCATGCGATTCACTGGTTGGTATCACTAGAAAGAAGAGGGTCTCAGCTTTCTTTTGATGTATATGAATGTAAAATTCGATAAACAAAAACCTATTAAAAAAATTGGAAAATCCGAAAAACATTTTGATTTTTAACTTGAGTTTCAAACCAGAAAGGATGATAAAACCAAATACATTTCAAGCGTATTACCATCCCATATTTTTTTGTAAAAAAATAAAGTTGATACGTTAACCGACTAAGCGTAATCCATGTATTTACCAATTTAAACGAAAGTTGCCTACCATTTTGTTTGGTCAGGCAAACTTTGAAGCTTACAAACTTTTATTTCTCTATTTGGATGAAATTTCGTATTTAAGGGTTCTCTTGAATGCTGAATTTGAATCCGATATCGGTTCTTGTGAAAAAATTATATTGAATATACTTCACTTGAAAAATTTTAGCTTTTACACTTTAAAATGTGATAGAAAATTCTTTTAGCCCTAGAATTCCTTGAGTTTTAACTTTGATGTATATAAATGTAAAATTCGATAAACAAAAACCTATTAAAAAAATTGGAAAATCCGATAAACATTTTGATTTTTAACTTGAGTTTCAAACCAGAAAGGATGATAAAACCAAATACATTTCAAGCGTATTACCATCCCATATTTTTTTGTAAAAAAATAAAGTTGATACGTTAAACCGTCTAAGCGTAATTCATGTATTTATCAATTTAAACGAAAGTTGCCTACCATTTTGTTTGGTCAGGCAAACTTTGAAGCTTACAAACTTTTATTTCTCTATTTGGATGAAATTTCGTATTTAAGGGTTCTCTTGAATGCTGAATTTGAATCCGATATCAGTTCTTGTGAAAAAATTATATTGAATATACTTCACTTGAAAAATTTTAGCTTTTACACTGTAAAATGTGATAGAAAATTCTTTTAGCCCTTAGAATTCCATCTCAGCATCCTCAAAACTCAGGAAACGTATGTATATATATAGATATAAAAAAAAAAAAAAATATATATATATATATATATATATATATTAATTGGGAGAAATAATTTGTTACTTTAATTATTATTAAAATAATTATAATTATTAATTATTTATTGTAATGATAAGTTATTACAAATTAATATTTACATTATATACATACAGAACCACATATTAGATTTGATTGTTAAGTATGTACAATTTTTATGTACTAATCTAAAAAAATGATTAGTTTTTCAAGCAAACTAACTCTATAGAATTTTTTTTACACAAAAATTGACGCCGGATTCTAATTTAGCACGATCAAAAACATTAAAAAACGCTTATTGAACAAAATCAAAAAATATCATTTTTTTCACCCTCTTCCATGAAAATGAAATTTAAAAACCGATTATTGGTTACATACTTTTAAATCGTCATTACTTTGTCATGCGATTCACTGGTTGGTATCACTAGAAAGAGGAGGGTCTCAGCTTTCTTTTGATGTATATAAATGTAAAATTCGATAAACAAAAACCTATTAAAAAAATTGGAAAATCTGAAAAACAATTTGATTTTTAACTTGAGTTTCAAACCAGAAAGGATGAAAAAACCAAATACATTTCAAGCGTATTACCATCCCATATTTTTTGTAAAAAAATAAAGTTAATACGTTAAACCGACTAAGCGTAATTCATGTATTTATCAATTTAAACGAAAGTTGCCTACCATTTTGTTTGGTCAGGCAAACTTTGAAGCCTACAAACTTTTATTTCTCTATTTGGATGAAATTTCGTATTTAAGGGTTCTCTTGAATGCTGAATTTGAATCCGATATCGGTTCTTGTGAAAAAATTATATTGAATATACTTCACTTGAAAAATTTTAGCTTTTACACTGTAAAATGTGATAGAAAATTCTTTTAGCCCTTAGAATTCCATCTCAGCATCCTCAAAACTCAGGAAACGTATGTATATATATAGATATAAAAAAAAAAAAAAAAAAATATATATATATATATATATATATATATATATATATTAATTGGGAGAAATAATTTGTTACTTTAATTATTATTAAAATAATTATAATTATTAATTATTTATTGTAATGATAAGTTATTACAAATTAATATTTACATTATATACATACAGAACCACATATTAGATTTGATTGTTAAGTATGTACAATTTTTATTTACTAATCTAAAAAAATGATTAGTTTTTCAAGCAAACTAACTCTATAGAATTTTTTTTACACAAAAATTGACGCCGGATTCTAATTTAGCACGATCAAAAACATTAAAAAACGCTTATTGAACAAAATCAAAAAATATCATTTTTTTCACCCTCTTCCATGAAAATGATATTTAAAAACCGATTATTGGTTACATACTTTTAAATCGTCATTACTTTGTCATGCGATTCACTGGTTGGTATCACTAGAAAGAGGAGGGTCTCAGCTTTCTTTTGATGTATATAAATGTAAAATTCGATAAACAAAAACCTATTAAAAAAATTGGAAAATCTGAAAAAACAATTTGATTTTTAACTTGAGTTTCAAACCAGAAAGGATGATAAAACCAAATACATTTCAAGCGTATTACCATCCCATATTTTTTGTAAAAAAATAAAGTTGATACGTTAAACCGTCTAAGCGTAATTCATGTATTTATCAATTTAAACGAAAGTTGCCTACCATTTTGTTTGGTCAGGCAAACTTTGAAGCTTACAAACTTTTATTTCTCTATTTGGATGAAATTTCGTATTTAAGGGTTCTCTTGAATGCTGAATTTGAATCCGATATCGGTTCTTGTGAAAAAATTATATTGAATATACTTCACTTGAAAAATTTTAGCTTTTACACTGTAAAATGTGATAGAAAATTCTTTTAGCCCTTAGAATTCCATCTCAGCATCCTCAAAACTCAGGAAACGTATGTATATATATAGATATAAAAAAAAAAAAAATATATATATATATATATATATATATATATATATATATATTAATTGGGAGAAATAATTTGTTACTTTAATTATTATTAAAATAATTATAATTATTAATTATTTATTGTAATGATAAGTTATTACAAATTAATATTTACATTATATACATACAGAACCACATATTAGATTTGATTGTTAAGTATGTACAATTTTTATTTACTAATCTAAAAAAATGATTAGTTTTTCAAGCAAACTAACTCTATAGAATTTTTTTTACACAAAAATTGACGCCGGATTCTAATTTAGCACGATCAAAAACATTAAAAAACGCTTATTGAACAAAATCAAAAAATATCATTTTTTTCACCCTCTTCCATGAAAATGAAATTTAAAAACCGATTATTGGTTACATACTTTTAAATCGTCATTACGTTGTCATGCGATTCACTGGTTGGTATCACTAGAAAGAGGAGGGTCTCAGCTTTCTTTTGATGTATATAAATGTAAAATTCGATAAAACAAAAACCTATTAAAAAAATTGGAAAATCTGAAAAACAATTTGATTTTTAACTTGAGTTTCAAACCAGAAAGGATGATAAAACCAAATACATTTCAAGCGTATTACCATCCCATATTTTTTGTAAAAAAATAAAGTTAATACGTTAAACCGACTAAGCGTAATTCATGTATTTATCAATTTAAACGAAAGTTGCCTACCATTTTAATAGGTCAGGCAAACTTTGAAGCTTACAAACTTTTATTTCTCTATTTGGATGAATTTCGTATTTAAGGGTTCTCTTGAATGCTGAATTTGAATCCGATATCGGTTCTTGTGAAAAAATTATATTGAATATACTTCACTTGAAAAATTTTAGCTTTTACACTGTAATTCATTCGAATCTAACCTTTACCATTATGTCCCTCTTTACTCCAATATAATCATCTCCGGTGACCTAAATACCAATCTCCTGTCTGACTCCTATGACAAAATCTACCTTGAAAACCTTTTTTTTTCCCTCCACCTTTTCATTGTACCATTCAATACCACCCACCACTCCCGCGGGTCCGACACATGGTTGGACCTGCATGTCATAGATTCTCCAAAAAATCTTCTTTCCTCAAGTCAACGACCTGTTTCATTCCTATCCTCTCATGACCTGATACAAATATCATATGATATCCCAACACCTCGTTTCCTTCCTAAAACAATATCCTTCCGTAACATAGACTCCCTCTCCCGAGATATGATTTTTATCCGATCTCGAAGCCATAGATTGGAATCCAATTTACTCCTGCTCCTCAATTGATACCATGGTTGAATTACTCACCACCAATCTCCTATCTATCCTTGATACCCATGCTCCTCTTAAAACCTCGACATTTCGCCGGCGTCGCCCTGCTCCTTGGATGAACCAACACATTAAAGATTTACAAAGAAGACGCGAGGCTGCCCGGAGACGCTTCAGGCGAACAAGGATTGAAGATGACTATCAAGCGTTTAAGTTTCTTAGAAAATTTAACTCAATCCACGATCCGGCGAACTAAATCCAATTTTTTCCACGAAGCCCTTTCATCTGCACCCGATCCTAAATCCAAATGGCTGCTCCTCCGCAAACTTTCCTTGTGTTATCCTCCTAGCTCCTCTCCCTCGGGAGACCTTCCTGTCACTCCGGATGAGTTAAACTCCTATTTCGTTTCTTCCACTTCATCTGCCCCCTCTCGACCCTCCCAGTCCTTACCTCCGCCAGCATTTAACGACAATAATTTTTACTTTTCTTATATCACCCCCTCTGATCTAATTACCTCCATTATGAAATCTCAATCCAACTCATCTGGTATAGACAACATTCCTGTTAAATTATTGAAATTATGCCTTCCTGAAATCCTTCCGGTTCTCCTCTTTATATACAATTTTTCCCTTCAAAACTCAGTATTTCCCACTTCCTGGAAAAAGGCCTTAATTCATCCCATCAACAAGAACCCAAACCCTATATCCCCAAAGGACTACCGCCCTATATCCATACTTTCCAACCTTTCTAAGCCCCTAGAAAGATTGGTGCAATCCCAAATTTCCAATTTCCTAGAACATTCCAAGTTACTCGATCCCTTCCAATCTGGTTTCCGTCCCGGCTTCTCAACACAATCCGCACTCATTAAAATTATCACTGACATCCAAACAGCGATGGACAAAAAAGAACTGACCATCTTGATCCTCCTTGATTTCTCTAAAGCATTCGATTCCTTAGACCATAATATCCTTTTTTCCAAATTGAAATCATTGAACTTTTCCTACAGCTCCCTCCTTTGGTTTCAATCTTTCCTTTCCGACCGCACCCAAGCAGTTGCCACTGCTAACCAAGGCCTATCCTCTTTCCTCACTCTACAGTCAGGAGTAGCTCAAGGTTCGAGCATTTCCCCTCTACTGTTTAATTCCTACATCAATGATCTTCCCCATTCAATTCACCATTGTTCCCACCATCTTTATGCCGATGACTTCCAAATTTACTTCTCCTTTCCTCCATCCGAAATGTTAGCTGCGTTTGCCAAAATTCAGGAAGACCTAGACGAAACCTGTGCCTGGGCAAATCTGAACAAATTAACGTTAAACGCAGCTAAAACTCAAGCAATTGCCATAGGATCACACTCCCTTCTCCATTCAAATGCCAACTTTCCCACATTATTCCTTAATGGTCATCCAATAACTTTCCATTCCTCTGTTAAAAATTTAGGCTTAACCATTGATCAAACCCTCTCCTGGAAATCCCATATTGCACAAATCTCCCGAAGGTCAATCGGTATCCTAAAACTATTTCACCGCTCCCGTCACCTCCTTCCCCTACCCACACGCAAACTTCTAGTATCCTCCCTTATCTTCCCCCAATTTGACTATGGTTGCGTGATATATGACGGGCTCTCGATGGTTCTTGAGGACAGATTAAAATGCATCATGAATTGCTTCATTAGGTTTGTCCTCGGAACATCGAGACGTTCCCATGTTTCGCATCTCTATACTGAGTTAAATTGGCTTTTCCCCTCCTTCCGCAGAAAATACTTTCTAGGCTCCTACCTATTCCAAGTTATCAACACCCGTCACCCTCCCTTTATTTACAGTAACCTGAAATTCAAGTCTGCTATCAAATCACTGCATACAAGATCTCGTCTTTCCGATCTCTATACTCCATCCCACAGAAGTACTGCATTCCAACGTTCCTTCCTTGTCCGATCCTCTAATCTTTGGAATTCCCTCCCCCCCAGAATCCGCAATGCTTCCTCCCTTGGAACATTCAAAACACTACTCTTTCACCATCTTCTTTCCCTCCAATCCGACGCTCTCTAATTATAAGGATATATGTACTATGTATGTAATCGTCTAATTTATTTATTAAGACCGTCAGACATAAAACATTAGCAAAAATTATAGTTTAACTATGATAATGTTTTGATTTCTTGTAATGCTAATTTTGGATTTTCTATCTTTTATTTTTCTTTAAGTTTCTGTTTGTTTTTTTCTCTTCTGCAATTTTGTTTACAATATTAACCTCTTTTTTGTATATTTATTTTTTCACTCTCTTTTTATTAATAGTTTTTTCTTTCTCTAGTTTTTCTCTGTATTTTTTTTTTCATACCTATTTGTATTTAATTTTACCTATGTTGTTTTATTTTTAAAAGCCTCTCGGCCAGTTATGATCTTACTTTGTGATATTCAATGTTATTCTTAAGGGACTTTGTCCCAGAATAAAGTTTTCTTTCTATTCTATTCTATTCTAAAATGTGATAGAAAATTCTTTTAGGCCAAGAATTCCATCTCAGCATCCTCAAAACTCAGGAAACGTATGTATATATATAGATATATAAAAAAAAAAAAAAAAAAATATATATATATATATATATATATATATATATATATATATACTAATTGGGAGAAATAATTTGTTACTTTAATTATTATTAAAATAATTATAATTATTAATTATTTATTGTAATGATAAGTTATTACAAATTAATATTTACATTATATACATACAGAACCACATATTAGATTTGATTGTTAAGTTTGTACAATTTTTATTTACTAATCTAAAAAAATGATTAGTTTTTCAAGCAAACTAACTCTTTAGATTTTTTTTTACACAAAAATTGACGCCGGATTCTAATTTAGCACGATTAAAAACATTAAAAAACGCTTATTGAACAAAATCAAAAAATATCATTTTTTCACCCTCTTCCATGAAAATGAAATTTAAAAACCGATTATTGGTTACATACTTTTAAATCGTCATTACTTTGTCATGCGATTCACTGGTTGGTATCACTAGAAAGAGGAGGGTCTCAGCTTTCTTTTGATGTATATAAATGTAAAATTCGATAAACAAAAACCTATTAAAAAAATTGGAAAATCCGATAAACATTTTAATTTTTAACTTGAGTTTCAAACCAGAAAGGATGATAAAACCAAATACATTTCAAGCGTATTACCATCCCATATTTTTTTGTAAAAAAATAAAGTTGATACGTTAAACCGTCTAAGCGTAATTCATGTATTTATCAATTTAAACGAAAGTTGCCTACCATTTTGTTTGGTCAGGCAAACTTTGAAGCTTAAAAACTTTTATTTCTCTATTTGGATGAATTTCGTATTTAAGGGTTCTCTTGAATGCTGAATTTGAATCCGATATCGGTTCTTGTGAAAAAATTATATTGAATATACTTCACTTGAAAAATTTTAGCTTTTACACTGTAAAATGTGATAGAAAATTCTTTTAGCCCTTAGAATTCCATCTCAGCATCCTCAAAACTCAGGAAACGTATGTATATATATAGATATATAAAAAAAAAAAAAAAATATATATATATATATATATATATATATATATATATATATACTAATTGGGAGAAATAATTTGTTACTTTAATTATTATTAAAATAATTATAATTATTAATTATTTATTGTAATGATAAGTTATTACAAATTAATATTTACATTATATACATACAGAACCACATATTAGATTTGATTGTTAAGTATGTACAATTTTTATTTACTAATCTAAAAAAATGATTAGTTTTTCAAGCAAACTAACTCTATAGAATTTTTTTTACACAAAAATTGACGCCGGATTCTAATTTAGCACGATCAAAAACATTAAAAAACGCTTATTGAACAAAATCAAAAAAAAATATCATTTTTTTCACCCTCTTCCATGAAAATGAAATTTAAAAAACCGATTATTGGTTACATACTTTTAAATCGTCATTACTTTGTCATGCGATTCACTGGTTGGTATCACTAGAAAGAGGAGGGTCTCAGCTTTCTTTTGATGTATATAAATGTAAAATTCGATAAACAAAAACCTATTAAAAAAATTGAAAAATCTGAAAAACAATTTGATTTTTAACTTGAGTTTCAAACCAGAAAGGATGATAAAACCAAATACATTTCAAGCGTATTACCATCCCATATTTTTTGTAAAAAAATAAAGTTAATACGTTAAACCGACTAAGCGTAATTCATGTATTTATCAATTTAAACGAAAGTTGCCTACCATTATAATAGGTCAGGCAAACTTTGAAGCTTACAAACTTTTCTTTCTCTATTTGGATGAAATTTCGTATTTAAGGGTTCTCTTGAATGCTGAATTTGAATCCGATATCGGTTCTTGTGAAAAAATTATATTGAATATACTTCACTTGAAAAATTTTAGCTTTTACACTGTAAAATGTGATAGAACATTCTTTTAGCCCTTAGAATTCCATCTCAGCATCCTCAAAACTCAGGAAACGTATGTATATATATAGATATAAAAAAAAAAAAAATATATATATATATATATATATATATATATATATATATATATATATATATTAATTGGGAGAAATAATTTGTTACTTTAATTATTATTAAAATAATTATAATTATTAATTATTTATTGTAATGATAAGTTATTACAAATTAATATTTACATTATATACATACAGAACCACATATTAGATTTGATTGTTAAGTATGTACAATTTTTATTTACTAATCTAAAAAATGATTAGTTTTTTCAAGCAAACTAACTCTATAGAATTTTTTTACACAAAAATTGACGCCGGATTCTAATTTAGCACGATCAAAAACATTAAAAAACGCTTATTGAACAAAATCAAAAAATATCATTTTTTTCACCCTCTTCCATGAAAATGAAATTTAAAAAAACCGATTATTGGTTACATACTTTTAAATCGTCATTACTTTGTCATGCGATTCACTGGTTGGTATCACTAGAAAGAGGAGGGTCTCAGCTTTCTTTTGATGTATATAAATGTAAAATTCGATAAACAAAAACCTATTAAAAAAATTGGAAAATCTGAAAAACAATTTGATTTTTAACTTGAGTTTCAAACCAGAAAGGATGATAAAACCAAATACATTTCAAGCGTATTACCATCCCATATTTTTTGTAAAAAAATAAAGTTGATACGTTAAACCGTCTAAGCGTAATTCATGTATTTATCAATTTAAACGAAAGTTGCCTACCATTTTGTTTGGTCAGGCAAACTTTGAAGCTTACAAACTTTTATTTCTCTATTTGGATGAAATTTCGTATTTAAGGGTTCTCTTGAATGCTGAATTTGAATCCGATATCGGTTCTTGTGAAAAAATTATATTGAATATACTTCACTTGAAAAATTTTAGCTTTTACACTGTAAAATGTGATAGAAAATTCTTTTAGCCCTTAGAATTCCATCTCAGCATCCTCAAAACTCAGGAAACGTATGTATATATATAGATATATAAAAAAAAAATATATATATATATATATATATATATATATATATATATATTAATTGGGAGAAATAATTTGTTACTTTAATTATTATTAAAATAATTATAATTATTAATTATTTATTGTAATGATAAGTTATTACAAATTAATATTTACATTATATACATACAGAACCACATATTAGATTTGATTGTTAAGTATGTACAATTTTTATTTACTAATCTAAAAAAATGATTAGTTTTTCAAGCAAACTAACTCTATAGAATTTTTTTTACACAAAAATTGACGCCGGATTCTAATTTAGCACGATCAAAAACATTAAAAAACGCTTATTGAACAAAATCAAAAAATATCATTTTTTTCACCCTCTTCCATGAAAATGAAATTTAAAAACCGATTATTGGTTACATACTTTTAAATCGTCATTACTTTGTCATGCGATTCACTGGTTGGTATCACTAGAAAGAGGAGGGTCTCAGCTTTCTTTTGATGTATATAAATGTAAAATTCGATAAACAAAAACCTATTAAAAAAATTGGAAAATCTGAAAAACAATTTGATTTTTAACTTGAGTTTCAAACCAGAAAGGATGATAAAACCAAATACATTTCAAGCGTATTACCATCCCATATTTTTTGTAAAAAAATAAAGTTAATACGTTAAACCGACTAAGCGTAATTCATGTATTTATCAATTTAAACGAAAGTTGCCTACCATTTTAATAGGTCAGGCAAACTTTGAAGCTTACAAACTTTTATTTCTCTATTTGGATGAAATTTCGTATTTAAGGGTTCTCTTGAATGCTGAATTTGAATCCGATATCGGTTCTTGTGAAAAAATTATATTGAATATACTTCACTTGAAAAATTTTAGCTTTTACACTGTAAAATGTGATAGAAAATTCTTTTAGGCCAAGAATTCCATCTCAGCATCCTCAAAACTCAGGAAACGTATGTATATATATAGATATATAAAAAAAAAAAAAAAAATATATATATATATATATATATATATATATATATACTAATTGGGAGAAATAATTTGTTACTTTAATTATTATTAAAATAATTATAATTATTAATTATTTATTGTAATGATAAGTTATTACAAATTAATATTTACATTATATACATACAGAACCACATATTAGATTTGATTGTTACGTTTGTACAATTTTTATTTACTAATCTAAAAAAATGATTAGTTTTTCAAGCAAACTAACTCTTTAGATTTTTTTTTTTACACAAAAATTGACGCCGGATTCTAATTTAGCACGATTAAAAACATTAAAAAAACGCTTATTGAACAAAATCAAAAAATATCATTTTTTCACCCTCTTCCATGAAAATGAAATTTAAAAACCGATTATTGGTTACATACTTTTAAATCGTCATTACTTTGTCATGCGATTCACTGGTTGGTATCACTAGAAAGAGGAGGGTCTCAGCTTTCTTTTGATGTATATAAATGTAAAATTCGATAAACAAAAACCTATTAAAAAAATTGGAAAATCCGATAAACATTTTAATTTTTAACTTGAGTTTCAAACCAGAAAGGATGATAAAACCAAATACATTTCAAGCGTATTACCATCCCATATTTTTTGTAAAAAAATAAAGTTGATACGTTAAACCGTCTAAGCGTAATTCATGTATTTATCAATTTAAACGAAAGTTGCCTACCATTTTGTTTGGTCAGGCAAACTTTGAAGCTTAAAAACTTTTATTTCTCTATTTGGATGAAATTTCGTATTTAAGGGTTCTCTTGAATGCTGAATTTGAATCCGATATCGGTTCTTGTGAAAAAATTATATTGAATATACTTCACTTGAAAAATTTTAGCTTTTACACTGTAAAATGTGATAGAAAATTCTTTTAGCCCTTAGAATTCCATCTCAGCATCCTCAAAACTCAGGAAACGTATGTATATATATAGATATAAAAAAAAAAAAAAATATATATATATATATATATATATATATATATATATATATATATATATATATACTAATTGGGAGAAATAATTTGTTACTTTAATTATTATTAAAATAATTATAATTATTAATTATTTATTGTAATGATAAGTTATTACAAATTAATATTTACATTATATACATACAGAACCACATATTAGATTTGATTGTTAAGTATGTACAATTTTTATTTACTAATCTAAAAAAATGATTAGTTTTTCAAGCAAACTAACTCTATAGAATTTTTTTTACACAAAAATTGACGCCGGATTCTAATTTAGCACGATCAAAAACATTAAAAAACGCTTATTGAACAAAATCAAAAAATATCATTTTTTTTCACCCTCTTCCATGAAAATGAAATTTAAAAACCGATTATTGGTTACATACTTTTAAATCGTCATTACTTTGTCATGCGATTCACTGGTTGGTATCACTAGAAAGAGGAGGGTCTCAGCTTTCTTTTGATGTATATAAATGTAAAATTCGATAAACAAAAACCTATTAAAAAAATTGAAAAATCTGAAAAACAATTTGATTTTTAACTTGAGTTTCAAACCAGAAAGGATGATAAAACCAAATACATTTCAAGCGTATTACCATCCCATATTTTTTGTAAAAAAATAAAGTTAATACGTTAAACCGACTAAGCGTAATTCATGTATTTATCAATTTAAACGAAAGTTGCCTACCATTTTGTTTGGTCAGGCAAACTTTGAAGCTTACAAACTTTTCTTTCTCTATTTGGATGAAATTTCGTATTTAAGGGTTCTCTTGAATGCTGAATTTGAATCCGATATCGGTTCTTGTGAAAAAATTATATTGAATATACTTCACTTGAAAAATTTTAGCTTTTACACTGTAAAATGTGATAGAACATTCTTTTAGCCCTTAGAATTCCATCTCAGCATCCTCAAAACTCAGGAAACGTATGTATATATATAGATAAAAAAAAAAAAAAAAAAAATATATATATATATATATATATATATATATATATATATATATATATATATATATATATTAATTGGGAGAAATAATTTGTTACTTTAATTATTATTAAAATAATTATAATTATTAATTATTTATTGTAATGATAAGTTATTACAAATTAATATTTACATTATATACATACAGAACCACATATTAGATTTGATTGTTAAGTATGTACAATTTTTATTTACTAATCTAAAAAATGATTAGTTTTTCAAGCAAACTAACTCTATAGAATTTTTTTTACACAAAAATTGACGCCGGATTCTAATTTAGCACGATCAAAAACATTAAAAAACGCTTATTGAACAAAATCAAAAAATATCATTTTTTTCACCCTCTTCCATGAAAATGAAATTTAAAAAAAACCGATTATTGGTTACATACTTTTAAATCGTCATTACTTTGTCATGCGATTCACTGGTTGGTATCACTAGAAAGAGGAGGGTCTCAGCTTTCTTTTGATGTATATAAATGTAAAATTCGATAAACAAAAACCTATTAAAAAAATTGGAAAATCTGAAAAAACAATTTGATTTTTAACTTGAGTTTCAAACCAGAAAGGATGATAAAACCAAATACATTTCAAGCGTATTACCATCCCATATTTTTTGTAAAAAAAAATAAAGTTGATACGTTAAACCGTCTAAGCGTAATTCATGTATTTATCAATTTAAACGAAAGTTGCCTACCATTTTGTTTGGTCAGGCAAACTTTGAAGCTTACAAACTTTTATTTCTCTATTTGGATGAAATTTCGTATTTAAGGGTTCTCTTGAATGCTGAATTTGAATCCGATATCGGTTCTTGTGAAAAAATTATATTGAATATACTTCACTTGAAAAATTTTAGCTTTTACACTGTAAAATGTGATAGAAAATTCTTTTAGCCCTTAGAATTCCATCTCAGCATCCTCAAAACTCAGGAAACGTATGTATATATATAGATATAAAAAAAAAAAAAAATATATATATATATATATATATATATATATATATATATATTAATTGGGAGAAATAATTTGTTACTTTAATTATTATTAAAATAATTATAATTATTAATTATTTATTGTAATGATAAGTTATTACAAATTAATATTTACATTATATACATACAGAACCACATATTAGATTTGATTGTTAAGTATGTACAATTTTTATTTACTAATCTAAAAAAATGATTAGTTTTTCAAGCAAACTAACTCTATAGAATTTTTTTTACACAAAAATTGACGCCGGATTCTAATTTAGCACGATCAAAAACATTAAAAAACGCTTATTGAACAAAATCAAAAAATATCATTTTTTTCACCCTCTTCCATGAAAATGAAATTTAAAAAACCGATTATTGGTTACATACTTTTAAATCGTCATTACTTTGTCATGCGATTCACTGGTTGGTATCACTAGAAAGAGGAGGGTCTCAGCTTTCTTTTGATGTATATAAATGTAAAATTCGATAAACAAAAAACCTATTAAAAAAATTGGAAAATCTGAAAAACAATTTGATTTTTAACTTGAGTTTCAAACCAGAAAGGATGATAAAACCAAATACATTTCAAGCGTATTACCATCCCATATTTTTTGTAAAAAAATAAAGTTAATACGTTAAACCGACTAAGCGTAATTCATGTATTTATCAATTTAAACGAAAGTTGCCTACCATTTTAATAGGTCAGGCAAACTTTGAAGCTTACAAACTTTTATTTCTCTATTTGGATGAAATTTCGTATTTAAGGGTTCTCTTGAATGCTGAATTTGAATCCGATATCGGTTCTTGTGAAAAAAAATTATATTGAATATACTTCACTTGAAAAATTTTAGCTTTTACACTGTAAAATGTGATAGAAAATTCTTTTAGGCCAAGAATTCCATCTCAGCATCCTCAAAACTCAGGAAACGTATGTATATATATATAGATATATAAAAAAAAAAAAATATATATATATATATATATATATATATATATATATATATATATATATATATATATATATATATATATATACTAATTGGGAGAAATAATTTGTTACTTTAATTATTATTAAAATAATTATAATTATTAATTATTTATTGTAATGATAAGTTATTACAAATTAATATTTACATTATATACATACAGAACCACATATTAGATTTGATTGTTAAGTTTGTACAATTTTTATTTACTAATCTAAAAAAATGATTAGTTTTTCAAGCAAACTAACTCTTTAGATTTTTTTTTACACAAAAATTGACGCCGGATGCTAATTTAGCACGATTAAAAACATTAAAAATCGCTTATTGAACAAAATCAAAAAATATCATTTTTTCACCCTCTTCCATGAAAATGAAATTTAAAAACCGATTATTGGTTACATACTTTTAAATCGTCATTACTTTGTCATGCGATTCACTGGTTGGTATCACTAGAAAGAGGAGGGTCTCAGCTTTCTTTTGATGTATATAAATGTAAAATTCGATAAACAAAAACCTATTAAAAAAATTGGAAAATCCGATAAACATTTTAATTTTTAACTTGAGTTTCAAACCAGAAAGGATGATAAAACCAAATACATTTCAAGCGTATTACCATCCCATATTTTTTGTAAAAAAATAAAGTTGATACGTTAAACCGTCTAAGCGTAATTCATGTATTTATCAATTTAAACGAAAGTTGCCTACCATTTTGTTTGGTCAGGCAAACTTTGAAGCTTAAAAACTTTTATTTCTCTATTTGGATGAAATTTCGTATTTAAGGGTTCTCTTGAATGCTGAATTTGAATCCGATATCGGTTCTTGTGAAAAAATTATATTGAATATACTTCACTTGAAAAATTTTAGCTTTTACACTGTAAAATGTGATAGAAAATTCTTTTAGCCCTTAGAATTCCATCTCAGCATCCTCAAAACTCAGGAAACGTATGTATATATATAGATATAAAAAAAAAAAAAAAAAAAAAAAATATATATATATATATATATATATATATATATATATATATATATATACTAATTGGAAGAAATAATTTGTTACTTTAATTATTATTAAAATAATTATAATTATTAATTATTTATTGTAATGATAAGTTATTACAAATTAATATTTACATTATATACATACAGAACCACATATTAGATTTGATTGTTAAGTTTGTACAATTTTTATTTACTAATCTAAAAAAATGATTAGTTTTTCAAGCAAACTAACTCTTTAGATTTTTTTTTACACAAAAATTGACGCCGGATTCTAATTTAGCACGATTTAAAAACATTAAAAAACGCTTATTGAACAAAATCAAAAAATATCATTTTTTCACCCTCTTCCATGAAAATGAAATTTAAAAACCGATTATTGGTTACATACTTTTAAATCGTCATTACTTTGTCATGCGATTCACTGGTTGGTATCACTAGAAAGAGGAGGGTCTCAGCTTTCTTTTGATGTATATAAATGTAAAATTCGATAAACAAAAACCTATTAAAAAAATTGGAAAATCCGATAAACATTTTAATTTTTAACTTGAGTTTCAAACCAGAAAGGATGATAAAACCAAATACATTTCAAGCGTATTACCATCCCATATTTTTTGTAAAAAAATAAAGTTGATACGTTAAACCGTCTAAGCGTAATTCATGTATTTATCAATTTAAACGAAAGTTGCCTACCATTTTGTTTGGTCAGGCAAACTTTGAAGCTTAAAAACTTTTATTTCTCTATTTGGATGAAATTTCGTATTTAAGGGTTCTCTTGAATGCTGAATTTGAATCCGATATCGGTTCTTGTGAAAAAATTATATTGAATATACTTCACTTGAAAAATTTTAGCTTTTACACTGTAAAATGTGATAGAAAATTCTTTTAGCCCTTAGAATTCCATCTCAGCATCCTCAAAACTCAGGAAACGTATGTATATATATAGATATAAAAAAAAAAAAAAAATATATATATATATATATATATATATATATATATATATATATATATACTAATTGGAAGAAATAATTTGTTACTTTAATTATTATTAAAATAATTATAATTATTAATTATTTATTGTAATGATAAGTTATTACAAATTAATATTTACATTTTATACATACAGAACCACATATTAGATTTGATTGTTAAGTATGTACAATTTTTATTTACTAATCTAAAAAAATGATTAGTTTTTCAAGCAAACTAACTCTATAGATTTTTTTTTACACAAAAATTGACGCCGGATTCTAATTTAGCACGATCAAAAACATTTAAAAACGCTTATTGAACAAAATCAAAAAATATCATTTTTTTCACCCTCTTCCATGAAAATGAAATTTAAAAACCGATTATTGGTTACATACTTTTAAATCGTCATTACTTTGTCATGCGATTCACTGGTTGGTATCACTAGAAAGAGGAGGGTCTCAGCTTTCTTTTGATGTATATGAATGTAAAATTCGATAAACAAAAACCTATTAAAAAAATTGGAAAATCCGAAAAAAACATTTTGATTTTTAACTTGAGTTTCAAACCAGAAAGGATGATAAAACCAAATACATTTCAAGCGTATTACCATCCCATATTTTTTGTAAAAAAATAAAGTTGATACGTTAAACCGTCTAAGCGTAATTCATGTATTTATCAATTTAAACGAAAGTTGCCTACCATTATAATAGGTCAGGCAAACTTTGAAGCTTACAAACTTTTATTTCTCTATTTGGATGAAATTTCGTATTTAAGGGTTCTCTTGAATGCTGAATTTGAATCCGATATCGGTTCTTGTAAAAAAATTATATTGAATATACTTCACTTGAAAAATTTTAGCTTTTACACTGTAAAATGTGATAGAAAATTCTTTCAGCCCTAGAATTCCATCTCAGCATCCTCAAAACTCAGGAAACGTATGTATGTATATAGATATAAAAAAAAAAAAATATATACATATATATATATATATATATATATATACTAATTGGAAGAAATAATTTGTTACTTTAATTATTATTAAAATAATTATAATTATTAATTATTTATTGTAATGATAAGTTATTACAAATTAATATTTACATTATATACATACAGAACCACATATTAGATTTGATTGTTAAGTATGTACAATTTTTATTTACTAATCTAAAAAAATGATTAGTTTTTCAAGCAAACTAACTCTATAGATTTTTTTTACACAAAAATTGACGCCGGATTCTAATTTAGCACGATCAAAAACATTTAAAAACGCCTATTGAACAAAATCAAAAAATATCATTTTTTTCACCCTCTTCCATGGAAATGAAATTTAAAAACCGATTATTGGTTACATACTTTTAAATCGTCATTACTTTGTCATGCGATTCACTGGTTGGTATCACTAGAAAGAGGAGGGTCTCAGCTTTCTTTTGATGTATATGAATGTAAAATTCGATAAACAAAAACCTATTAAAAAAATTGGAAAATCCGAAAAACATTTTGATTTTTAACTTGAGTTTCAAACCAGAAAGGATGATAAAACCAAATACATTTCAAGCTCATTACCATCCCATATTTTTTGTAAAAAAATAAAGTTGATACGTTAAACCGTCTAAGCGTAATTCATGTATTTATCAATTTAAACAAAAGTTGCCTACCATTATAATAGGTCAGGCAAACTTTGAAGCTTACAAACTTTTATTTCTCTATTTGGATGAAATTTCGTATTTAAGGGTTCTCTTGAATGCTAAATTTGAATCCGATATCGGTTCTTGTAAAAAAATTATATTGAATATACTTCACTTGAAAAATTTTAGCTTTTACACTTTAAAATGTGATAGAAAATTCTTTTAGCCCTAGAATTCCATCTCAGCATCCTCAAAACTCAGGAAACCTATGTATATATATATATAGATATAAAAAAAAAAAAAAAAAATATATACATATATATATATATATATATATATATACTAATTGGAAGAAATAATTTGTTACTTTAATTATTATTAAAATAATTATAATTATTAATTATTTATTGTAATGATAAGTTATTACAAATTAATATTTACATTATATACTTACAGAACCACATATTAGATTTGATTGTTAAGTATGTACAATTTTTATTTACTAATCTAAAAAAATGATTAGTTTTTCAAGCAAACTAACTCTATAGATTTTTTTTTACACAAAAATTGACGCCGGATTCTAATTTAGCACGATCAAAAACATTTAAAAACGCTTATTGAACAAAATCAAAAAATATCATTTTTTTCACCCTCTTCCATGAAAATGAAATTTAAAAACTGATTATTGGTTACATACTTTTAAATCGTCATTACTTTGTCATGCGATTCACTAGTTGGTATCACTAGAAAGAGGAAGGTCTCAGCTTTCTTTTGATGTATATGAATGTAAAATTCGATAAACAAAAACCTATTAAAAAAATTGGAAAATCCGAAAAACATTTTGATTTTTAACTTGAGTTTCAAACCAGAAAGGATGATAAAACCAAATACATTTCAAGCGTATTACCATCCCATATTTTTTGTAAAAAAAATAAAGTTGATACGTTAAACCGTCTAAGCGTAATTCATGTATTTATCAATTTAAACGAAAGTTGCCTACCATTATAATAGGTCAGGCAAACTTTGAAGCTTACAAACTTTTATTTCTCTATTTGGATGAAATTTCGTATTTAAGGGTTCTCTTGAATGCTGAATTTTAATCCGATATCGGTTCTTGTAAAAAAATTATATTGAATATACTTCACTTGAAAAATTTTAGCTTTTACACTGTAAAATGTGATAGAAAATTCTTTTAGCCCTAGAATTCCATCTCAGCATCCTCAAAACTCAGGAAACGTATGTATATATATAGATATAAAAAAAAAAAAAAAAAAAAATATATACATATATATATATATATACTAATTGGAAGAAATAATTTGTTACTTTAATTATTATTAAAATAATTATAATTATTAATTATTTATTGTAATGATAAGTTATTACAAATTAATATTTACATTATATACATACAGAACCACATATTAGATTTGATTGTTAAGTATGTACAATTTTTATTTACTAATCTAAAAAAATGATTAGTTTTTCAAGCAAACTAACTCTATAGATTTTTTTTTACACAAAAATTGACGCCGGATTCTAATTTAGCACGATCAAAAACATTTAAAAACGCTTACTGAACAAAATCAAATAAATATCATTTTTTTCACCCTCTTCCATGAAAATGAAATTTAAAAACCGATTATTGGTTACATACTTTTAAATCGTCATTACTTTGTCATGCGATTCACTGGTTGGTATCACTAGAAAGAGGAGGGTCTCAGCTTTCTTTTGATGTATATGAATGTAAAGTTCGATAAACAAAAACCTATTAAAAAAATTGGAAAATCCGAAAAACATTTTGATTTTTAACTTGAGTTTCAAACCAGAAAGGATGATAAAACCAAATACATTTCAAGCGTATTACCATCCCATATTTTTTGTAAAAAAATAAAGTTGATACGTTAAAACCGTCTAAGCGTAATTCATGTATTTATCAATTTAAACGAAAGTTGCCTACCATTATAATAGGTCAGGCAAACTTTGAAGCTTACAAACTTTTATTTCTCTATTTGGATGAAATTTCGTATTTAAGGGTTCTCTTGAATGCTGAATTTGAATCCGATATCGGTTCTTGTAAAAAAATTATATTGAATATACTTCACTTGAAAAATTTTAGCTTTTACACTGTAAAATGTGATAGAAAATTCTTTTAGCCCTTGAATTCCATCTCAGCATCCTCAAAACTCAGGAAACGTATGTATATATATAGTTATAACTGTAACCTAAAGGTCATCACTCCTTACACAAATTCCTAATCTCACTATTTACTTTCACACCGATAGCTAAGACCAATCATTAATATAATCATTAATAAAAGGTCATCACTCCTTAAACACAATTCCTTATCTCACTATTTACTTTCACACCGATAGCTAAGACCAATCATTAATATAATCATTTCTTACACAATTCCTTCACCCTTCGCTTCCTTATTCACTCCGATAACAACCCCTATATATGACCTCGTCTTTTAGGACGGAATATAGAAGTAAGCTAGGATTGTAGTGGTCAGTTCGACACGTCTTATAGCTATAGTCAGTCATTGTTAGGCACAAGTGTCATATTTATTGTAATTTGAAATAAACCTTTTTTTTTAAAGTCTAAGTTGGAGTAAGCTTATTTAACTGGCGCCCGAACTTAGGGACTTGAGAGCTTATTTTTGAAGAATTAGTAACTTTGCGGAGCTTAGGCTGAGTGTAATACCAGTACCGTAGCAGCATAACCACGTCTCCACGTCAAGAGGAAGATTTGCCACTGAGTCTTAAACAAGATCAAGCATTCTCCACGACTACGAGGATCTTCTTTCCAGTAAGCAGAAATTTCAATTTCTACAATCTCAACCCAACATCTCTTTTGTTAAGAAGCCAACATCAACTGAAGACATCTTAGGGTAATTATTTTTATATAAATTGTAACATTTGTATGTCATTACTAGACAGACTTAACGCTTTAAGACTAACCGACCAGACAAACGAAAACACAATGGCGTTAGAAATTAAAGAAAGTGAATTTAAAATGATTCCAGATTATGATGGAAATCCAATAGGTCTAGTGAATTTTATTCGTAATACTAAGTTTTTAACAGAATTATACTGTAAAGAAAATAATCCACATAGACATATTAATCATACAAAGATTATTTTAAATTTATTATGTAAATTAAAAGGGAAAATAGCCGCAGCTGTACATGATAAAGAATTTAATAGCGTAGAAGGAATTTTAATTTTTCTAAAAAATAAATATCAAGATTCTCGAACTCGAGAACAATTAATTGCGGAATTATTAAATGTCAGGCCACATAGTAACGAAAATCCTCATAATTATTTAGAAAGATTAATAGAACGACGTTGTGACTTATATACTCGAGTTTACACCGACGATACGATCTTAGATAAACAAGCAGAAATGAAAAGATATGATAGACAAATATCCCATCACGCGGTGCATAATCTCCACCCTTCTTTAACAGATTTCATTTATCATATAACATGGAATACATTAGAAGATATTGAAGATATCCTTAAAAACAGTGCCGCACACATTGTTCAAAGGTTATACGGTAAACATCAGTATAATCCACAACAAAAAAAATTTTCAAATTCCAAATTATAAAGGGAAAACATTTTGATCCCAATTTTCAAAAGAAAAAAGACTGGGAACATCAGAAACCCCACTATGAAAAACCAAGGTACGAACAAAAACCGTATCAACAACCGTATCAATCGTATTATAATCAAAACCCAAACTATAAGCAGTATCAAAAACCAATATACAACAAACCATGGGACCCGCAATCTCAACATCAATTTTTTAACAAACCTCCATCGGGAAACTGGAGAAACCAACAAAATCCAAATCGAGAACAAGTTTCATTACCGCCAACTGAAAAAGATTCCAATACAGTATCCATGAGAACTGTGTCCAATAGAGTTCATTATACAGAAAATGAAAAAGACGAGCAGATTCGAATCCTAACGGAAAGACTGAACGCTATAGAAGCTCGACAGGATAATTTTTTTAGGCTCAGGTCCATGCAACAACGACCCGCCGGACCAATAGAAGTTCACGAATTAAATAATACGAACAATGATCTACCGGAATTGAAAGATGACAAAGGAAACAAATGGCTGATCGATACCGGAGCAACAAAAAATTATATTAATCCGAAAGCATTACCAAAAGACGCCAAAATAATAAATGAACGCTTTGCGATAAAAACACCTACAGGTCGCGCAGAAGGTACAAAAAGTGCACTAATAAATCTGCTTCCACTGATAGGAATAAATCAAGAAGCAAAATTTCTTATTTTTCCTTTTAGTGATCGATTCGACATACTACTGGGCTATGAGACAATGAAAGATTTACAAATAAGTATCGATTTAAACAAAAAAGAATTAAAGGTCAAGGAAAAACGATATAAATTAGAAAACGAAATATTTTATATCGAGGATAAAAACGAAATAAAAAAGCTAATAAGACTTGACCACATCGACGAAAGTTTAAAAGAAAAATTAATTAATGTAATAAGTGAAATCGGAGATTTGAGGAGGAAATTTAACAATGCTGTCGAACAATGTACTGAACTTCAGAATTTGAAAGAAAAACTTGAAAATGACATTTCACATTTAATGAACAGTTCAACTGATTCTTCACAACAATTAATGAGTTTAAATTCTGATCTTGTCGAAAAACAGAATGAGCTTAGTAGGTTAAAATTGTCTTCTGCTGAGGAGATTAGGCTGCATGAAAATAGAGTACAAGAATTGGAAATGATGTTAGATTCAGTCAAAAGGGAAGGAGAGAAAGCTATTTTTGAAATAAAAGGACGTGTAGAAAATTCTGTGAAAAATTTTAAGTGTATGGAAGAAGCTTATAATTTAAAATGCAAAGAACTTGAAGAACTTCTTAAAAAAAAATGAAGAAACAGTCCGAAATGAGTGTTATAATTTAAAGAAAACAATTGATCAGTTGGAAGTTGATCTTGATAGCTATTCAACTCAAAATAACAGCTTGAAGAAAAGTTTGGATGAAAAGGAAGATAAAATTACGTTGGCTGAAAATGAATTAGCAAACAAAATATTTCAAATTGAAGATTTACAGAAAAGGGTTCTTAGTGTTGAAAACGATGCTATGAACTTATTACAGGAAAAAGAAAACCTGGAAGTAAAGAATAATACATTAGTTTCCAAAATTTCAGAATTAGAGCGTTATATAACCAGTTTTGAAGAGATAAATAAAGAATTGACTAGAGAAAATGAAACTTTACAAAATAAGAGTTCTGAGGCAACATTATCGCTGAATACTGAGATGGACAAAATTAAAAAAATGTTACAAGATAAAGCGAAGTTATTTGAGGAAAAGGAGGCCTACTTGTTAAATCAAGATAAAACTATAAAAGAAAAAACCGAAGAAGCTGAGAAAAAGATTAAAGAAATCATGGAACTTAGTGCAGAACTACAAGCCCTACAAAAAGAACATCTGGAAAGTAAGCAGCGTGAAAGTGAGCAGAATGAAAAAATACGACTATTGGAATCTGAAGTTCTTGAATTAAATTCAAATGTTAAATGTTTAACTAAAGAAAAAGAGTTATCTTTGAATGAGGTTAAAAAACTGGAATCAGAAATAGAAAATTTAAAGGAATTATTGAATGGTCAGTTACATTTCCGAGAAGAATTAGAGTGTAAGAAAAAAGAATTAGAGTTGATTGTTTCTGATAAAGCTGAACTAGAAAAAAACAAGCTTTGATGAAAGAAAAACATCTTCAAGATGAACTATCAAAAATAAAAGATTCATTTGATAAAGTTAGTAATGAATATAAAGAAAAGTGCTCATCGAGTTCTAAAAATACAAATGAGCTCCAAGAACAATGTTCAGTGCTCAAGAAAACAATAGAAACCATTAATAAGTCACATGAAAATTGTTACCAGGAGATAACAAATCTTAAAGAAGGGAAGAGTTATAACTGTAACCTAAAGGTCATCACTCCTTACACAAATTCCTAATCTCACTATTTACTTTCACACCGATAGCTAAGACCAATCATTAATATAATCATTAATAAAAGGTCATCACTCCTTAAACACAATTCCTTATCTCACTATTTACTTTCACACCGATAGCTAAGACCAATCATTAATATAATCATTTCTTACACAATTCCTTCACCCTTCGCTTCCTTATTCACTCCGATAACAACCCTTATATATGACCTCGTCTTTTAGGACGGAATATAGAAGTAAGCTAGGATTGTAGTGGTCAGTTCGACACGTCTTATAGCTATAGTCAGTCATTGTTAGGCACAAGTGTCATATTTATTGTAATTTGAAATAAACCTTTTTTTTTAAAGTCTAAGTTGGAGTAAGCTTATTTAACTATATAGATATAAAAAAAAAAAAAAAAAAAAAAAAATATACATATATATATATATATATATATATATATATATATATATATATATATATATATATATATATATATATATATATATATATATATACTAATTGGAAGAAATAATTTGTTACTTTAATTATTATTAAAATAATTATAATTATTAATTATTAATTGTAATGATAAGTTATTACAAATTAATATTTACATTATATACATACAGAACCACATATTAGATTTGATTGTTAAGTATGTACAATTTTTGTTTACTAATCTAAAAAAAATGATTAGTTTTTCAAGCAAACTAACTCTATAGAATTTTGTAAGTTGATACGTTAACCGACTAAGCGTAATCCATGTATTTACCAATTTAAACGAAAGTTGCCTACCATTTTGTTTGGTCAGGCAAACTTTGAAGCTTACAAACTTTTATTTCTCTATTTGGATGAAATTTCGTATTTAAGGGTTCTCTTGAATGCTGAATTTGAATCCGATATCGGTTCTTGTGAAAAAAATTATATTGAATATACTTCACTTGAAAAATTTTAGCTTTTACACTTTAAAATGTGATAGAAAATTCTTTTAGCCCTAGAATTCCATCTCAGCATCCTCAAAACTCAGGAAACGTATGTATATATATAGATATATAAAAAAAATATATATATATATATATATATATATATATATATATATATATATATATATATATTTATATAGATACTAATTGGGAGAAATAATTTGTTACTTTAATTATTATTAAAATAATTATAATTATTAATTATTAATTGTAATGATAAGTTATTACAAATTAATATTTACATTATATACATACAGAACCACATATTAGATTTGATTGTTAAGTATGTACAATTTTTGTTTACTAATCTAAAAAAATAATTAGTTTTTCAAGCAAACTAACTTTATAGAATTTTATTTACACAAAAATTGACGCCGGATTCTAATTTAGCACGATCAAAAACATTAAAAAACGCTTATTGAACAAAATCAAAAAATATCATTTTTTCACCCTCTTCCATGAAAATGAAATTTAAAAACCGATTATTGGTTACATACTTTTAAATCGTCATTACTTTGTCATGCGATTCACTGGTTGGTATCACTAGAAAGAGGAGGGTCTCAGCTTTCTTTTGATGTATATGAATGTAAAATTCGATAAACAAAAACCTATTAAAAAAATTGGAAAATCCGAAAAACATTTTGATTTTTAACTTGAGTTTCAAACCAGAAAGGATGATAAAACCAAATACATTTCAAGCGTATTACCATCCCATATTTTTTGTAAAAAAATAAAGTTGATACGTTAAACCGTCTAAGCGTAATTCATGTATTTATCAATTTAAACGAAAGTTGCCTACCAATATAATAGGTCAGGCAAACTTTGAAGC
This sequence comes from Euschistus heros, assembly GCA_003667255.2. NCBI lineage: Eukaryota > Metazoa > Arthropoda > Insecta > Hemiptera > Pentatomidae > Euschistus > Euschistus heros. Next base: position 951,255 of record RCWM02000147.1, read on the forward strand.
TTACAAACTTTTATTTCTCTATTTGGATGAAATTTCGTATTTAAGGGTTCTCTTGAATGCTGAATTAGAATCCGATATCGGTTCTTGTAAAAAAATTATATTGAATATACTTCACTTGAAAAATTTTAGCTTTTACACTGTAAAATGTGATAGAAAATTCTTTTAGCCCTAGAATTCCATCTCAGCATCCTCAAAACTCAGGAAACGTATGTATATATATAGATATAAAAAAAAAAAAAAAAAAAATATATATATATATATATATATATATATATATATATATACTAATTGGGAGAAATAATTTGTTACTTTAATTATTATTAAAATAATTATAATTATTAATTATTTATTGTAATGATAAATTATTACAAATTAATATTTACATTATATACATACAGAACCACATATTAGATTTGATTGTTAAGTATGTACAATTTTTATTTACTAATCTAAAAAAATGATTAGTTTTTCAAGCAAACTAACTCTATAGATTTTTTTTTACACAAAAATTGACGCCGGATTCTAATTTAGCACGATCAAAAACATTAAAAAACGCTTATTGAACAAAATCAAAAAAATATCATTTTTTTCACCCTCTTCCATGAAAATGAAATTTAAAAACCGATTATTGGTTACATACTTTTAAATCGTCATTACTTTGTCATGCGATTCACTGGTTGGTATCACTAGAAAGAGGAGGGTCTCAGCTTTCTTTTGATGTATATGAATGTAAAATTCGATAAACAAAAACCTATTAAAAAAATTGGAAAATCCGAAAAACATTTTGATTTTTAACTTGAGTTTCAAACCAGAAAGGATGATAAAACCAAATACATTTCAAGCGTATTACCATCCCTTATTTTTTGTAAAAAAATAAAGTTGATACGTTAAACCGTCTAAGCGTAATTCATGTATTTATCAATTTAAACAAAAGTTGCCTACCATTATAATAGGTCAGGCAAACTTTGAAGCTTACAAACTTTTATTCTCTATTTGGATGAAATTTCGTATTTAAGGGTTCTCTTGAATGCTAAATTTGAATCCGATATCGGTTCTTGTGAAAAAAAAAAATTATATTGAATATACTTCACTTGAAAAATTTTAGCTTTTACACTTTAAAATGTGATAGAAAATTCTTTTAGCCCTAGAATTCCATCTCAGCATCTTCAAAACTCAGGAAACGTATGTATATATATATAGATATAAAAAAAAAAAAAAAAAATATATATATATATATATATATATATATATATATATATATGCTAATTGGGAGAAATAATTTGTTACTTTAATTATTATTAAAATAATTATAATTATTAATTATTTATTGTAATGATAAGTTATTACAAATTAATATTTACATTATATACATACAGAACCACATATTAGATTTGATTGTTAAGTATGTACAATTTTTATTTACTAATCTAAAAAAATGATTAGTTTTTCAAGCAAACTAACTCTATAGATTTTTTTTTACACAAAAATTGACGCCGGATTCTAATTTAGCACGATCAAAAACATTAAAAAACGCTTATTGAACAAAATCAAAAAATATCATTTTTTTCACCCTCTTCCATGAAAATGAAATTTAAAAACCGATTATTGGTTACATACTTTTAAATCGTCATTACTTTGTCATGCGATTCACTGGTTGGTATCACTAGAAAGAGGAGGGTCTCAGCTTTCTTTTGATGTATATGAATGTAAAATTCGATAAACAAAAACCTATTAAAAAATTTGGAAAATCCGAAAAAACATTTTGATTTTTAACTTGAGTTTCAAACCAGAAAGGATGATAAAACCAAATACATTTCAAGCGTATTACCATCCCATATTTTTTGTAAAAAAATAAAGTTGATACGTTAAACCGTCTAAGCGTAATTCATGTATTTATCAATTTAAACGAAAGTTGCCTACCATTATAATAGGTCAGGCAAACTTTGAAGCTTACAAACTTTTATTTCTCTATTTGGATGAAATTTCGTATTTAAGGGTTCTCTTGAATGCTGAATTTGAATCCGATATCGGTTCTTGTAAAAAAATTATATTGAATATACTTCACTTGAAAAATTTTAGCTTTTACACTGTAAAATGTGATAGAAAATTCTTTTAGCCCTAGAATTCCATCTCAGCATCCTCAAAACTCAGGAAACGTATGTATATATATAGATATAAAAAAAAAAAAAAAAAATATATATATATATATATATATATATATATATATATATATATATATATATATATATATATATATATATATATACTAATTGGGAGAAATAATTTGTTACTTTAATTATTATTAAAATAATTATAATTATTAATTATTTATTGTAATGATAAATTATTACAAATTAATATTTACATTATATACATACAGAACCACATATTAGATTTGATTGTTAAGTATGTACAATTTTTATTTACTAATCTAAAAAAATGATTAGTTTTTCAAGCAAACTAACTCTATAGATTTTTTTTTACACAAAAATTGACGCCGGATTCTAATTTAGCACGATCAAAAACATTAAAAAACGCTTATTGAACAAAATCAAAAAATATCATTTTTTTCACCCTCTTCCATGAAAATGAAATTTAAAAACCGATTATTGGTTACATACTTTTAAATCGTCATTACTTTGTCATGCGATTCACTGGTTGGTATCACTAGAAAGAGGAGGGTCTCAGCTTTCTTTTGATGTATATGAATGTAAAATTCGATAAACAAAAACCTATTAAAAAAATTGGAAAATCCGAAAAACATTTTGATTTTTAACTTGAGTTTCAAACCAGAAAGGATGATAAAACCAAATACATTTCAAGCGTATTACCATCCCTTATTTTTTGTAAAAAAATAAAGTTGATACGTTAAACCGTCTAAGCGTAATTCATGTATTTATCAATTTAAACAAAAGTTGCCTACCATTATAATAGGTCAGGCAAACTTTGAAGCTTACAAACTTTTATTTCTCTATTTGGATGAAATTTCGTATTTAAGGGTTCTCTTGAATGCTAAATTTGAATCCGATATCGGTTCTTGTGAAAAAATTATATTGAATATACTTCACTTGAAAAATTTTAGCTTTTACACTTTAAAATGTGATAGAAAATTCTTTTAGCCCTAGAATTCCATCTCAGCATCTTCAAAACTCAGGAAACGTATGTATATATATATAGATATATAAAAAAAAAAAAATATATATATATATATATATATATATATATATATATATATATATATATATATATACTAATTGGAAGAAATAATTTGTTACTTTAATTATTATTAAAATAATTATAATTATTAATTATTAATTGTAATGATAAGTTATTACAAATTAATATTTACATTATATACATACAGAACCACATATTAGATTTGATTGTTAAGTATGTACAATTTTTGTTTACTAATCTAAAAAAATGATTAGTTTTTCAAGCAAACTAACTCTATAGAATTTTTTTACACAAAAATTGACGCCGGATTCTAATTTAGCACGATCAAAAACATTAAAAAACGCTTATTGAACAAAATCAAAAAATATCATTTTTTTCACCCTCTTCCATGAAAATGAAATTTAAAAACCGATTATTGGTTACATACTTTTAAATCGTCATTACTTTGTCATGCGATTCACTGGTTGGTATCACTAGAAAGAGGAGGGTCTCAGCTTTCTTTTGATGTATATGAATGTAAAATTCGATAAACAAAAACCTATTAAAAAAATTGGAAAATCCGAAAAACATTTTGATTTTTAACTTGAGTTTCAAACCAGAAAGGATGATAAAACCAAATACTTTTCAAGCGTATTACCATCCCATATTTTTTGTAAAAAAATAAAGTTGATACGTTAACCGACTAAGCGTAATCCATGTATTTACCAATTTAAACGAAAGTTGCCTACCATTTTGTTTGGTCAGGCAAACTTTGAAGCTTACAAACTTTTATTTCTCTATTTGGATGAAATTTCGTATTTAAGGGTTCTCTTGAATGCTAAATTTGAATCCGATATCGGTTCTTGTGAAAAAATTATATTGAATATACTTTACTTTAAAAATTTTAGCTTTTACACTTTAAAATGTGATAGAAAATTCTTTTAGCCCTAGAATTTTTTTTTTCTCCCTCTCAAAAGTGTTGTTTTTAGTTGTTGTTGTTTTTGTTTTTTATTTATGTTAAACATTAGAATATTGTTTAATTTCTGTTAAGTGCTGTGTGGTTATTTTCTCACCATAATCGAGGTAAGACCAAGAAACAATATATAATATAACATTCCTCTGTGCTACAGTGAGTCATAATATCTCAATCCCTAAGGTATTAAGACTGTTTCTAGACCGGCGCTAGCGTTTACGTCAATATTTACATCGAATAAAATATTTTTATTTATTTTATTTTTTGTTTAAATAGTCTTTTAAAATGGGTCTATGCTCTATTTGTGAATCCCAGATCTCTCGTGACGACAAACAAATCGTTGTCTGTTGCAAATGCCGTATAATTTATCATAGTAAATGCAGTCAAATAACGGATAAAGATTTTGAGGCAATAAAATCATCAAAAAAAACATGGTGCTGTACAAAATGCTCAGATAAATCATCTATTGAAAAATCAATTAGTCCTCCATCAAATGAACCCACTTGCTCCGATTTACTTAAGGCATTCAACCAGCTCGGCGCGAAGGTCAACGAAGATATAAAAGATTTGAAATCTTCTATTGATAAATATGGTGAGCTAAGTTTTGAATTAAATGACAGGCTTACTAAGATTGAAAAACATTTAGAAGCGCAGTCTAAACGGATGGAAGAATTGACAGTGGAAAATTCTAATTTAAAATCGAAAGTAGGAGAGCTTGGTATTCGCCTGAATAGGGCTGAGCAGGGATTACTCCGTAATTCTATAGAAATTCGCGGGATCCCAATTCGTTCGGGGGGAAACACCTGCGGCTATAGTGACAAGCGTAGGGGCAGGTCTGGGTCTGAAGTTGAGTATAGAGGATATTGACCAGATTGAGCGCCGCAGACCAAGGAAAGAGGATACTCGACCTCCACCTGTGATAGTTCGTTTCGTGAGGCAGACTCTAAGAGATGAGCTCTTACAAAAAAGAAAGGTTAGGAGGGATTTCTCGACGAGGGATATGGGGTGGCAGGAGAATGACTCTCACCGCGTATATCTTGGCGAGGAGATGACTCCAACAAATAGACATTTATACTGGCTCGCCAGACAGAAGAGACTAGCGGGAAAAATCAAATATGTTTGGTTCGCCGCCGGGAGGGTGCGATGCCGTAAAGATGATGGCCACCCAGTGGTTATCATTGATCAGCAACAAGACCTCGACGCCTTCTGACTTACCGGTCCTCATCTTCTTGTCGGCCTACATCGGACTTTTTCACGGACTATATATATTGCTCTACGGCTCTCGTTATATCTATTAATATTTTTACTTTTTAATTATTCTACATTAATTTTCTTTTATTCTAGTAAATCTAAATTTATTTTCGTATTTTTATTATTAGCTATTGTCATTTTTTCATTTTTATGTCATAACTCTAATAGTATTCTCCTTATTATTTTATATTATATTTTATTAGAATCTAACTGTTGCCTTATATCACTATTATTTTTTACTAAATTCTATTATTGGTATTCAACCAGTTACCTAAAAGTTTGCGTCTTCCTATCAGATACTATTTACTTCCCCATCTCCTCAAAATGACCAACATCCTAACTACCTGTCACATAAATGCCCAATCCTTACCCGCTCATTATGATGAATTCCTTCAATATTTTTCCCGAAATTCCTACCATATTATTGCAGTGTCTGAAACTTGGCTCAAACCTTTCATTCCCTCTTCCTTAGTTTCCCTCCCTAACTACACACTTATCCGCCATGACCGAGTAGGTCGGACTGGCGGAGGTGTGGGTTTGTTTGTCCATGATGGCCTCAAGTTCCGAATCCTTGACCGCTCAAATCCTACTGATCTACCCCAAATCGAGTTTCTTTTTGTAGAAATTTCCTACAAAACTCACCATCTCCTATACGTGGTAGTTTACCGCCCTCCTCATGTTCCTTTTGACTCATCTTTCGAAACTTCCCTATACAATTATGTTCCTTTCTATACCAATATCATCATTTCAGGAGACCTGAATTCCAATTTCCTCTCTGACTCACGTGATAAGTTGTTCCTCGAAAACCTATTTTTTTCCCTACATCTCTTTTTAGTTCCGTTCTCCCCTACCCACCACACTTCGTCATCTGATACCTGGCTTGACTTGTTCATTATTGACTCAGAAAAGAACCTCCTCGCTTCTTCTCAGTTACCTGTTCCTTTCCTATCCTCCCATGATCTAATCCGAATATCTTACAATATCCAAGCACCTTCTTTCAGCCCGAAAACTATTGATTTCCGCAATATAGAATCCCTAACCCGTGAAAAGATCCTTCCAGACCTTGAAGCCCAGAACTGGACTGAAATTTATACCTCCTCCTCGATTGACTCCATGGTAAACATCCTCACCACAAACCTCTTAAATATCCTTAACATCCATGCACCTCTCAAATCCTCCTCCTTTCGTCGTCCTCCTGCTCCTTGGATAAGTCCAGAAATCAAACAGCTCCAACGAAATCGAGATGCAGCACGCAGACGATTCAGACGCACGAGGATAACTGACGACTACCAAACTTTCAGGATGCTTCGTAACTTGACACAAGCCTCGATTCGTCGAGCAAAATCAACTTATTTCCATGAAGCCCTCTCTTCCGCTCCTGATTCCAAATCGAAATGGCATCTCCTCCGTAAGCTTTCCCTTCTCGATTCACGCACATCTCCATCTACCTATCCTGTTTCTCCTGAAGAACTAAATTCATATTTTGTTTCTTCCTTCTCTTCCGATTGTCCTCACCCTTCCTCCCATTCTACCTCAGCTCCTGCATACAACGATGCTAATTTTTATTTTTCCTACATCTCCCCCTCTGAGCTTATTTCCTCAATAATGAAGTCCAATTCCAATTCTACCGGCATAGATGAAATCCCTATAAAATTGATAAAACTATGTCTTCCCGAAATCACACCAGTCCTCTTATTTATATACAATTTTTCCCTTCAAAATTCAGTATTCCCTACCCCCTGGAAAAAAGCCCTAATTCATCCTATAAATAAAACATTGAATCCCACATCTCCTAAAGACTATCGCCCGATTTCCATCTTATCTAACCTCTCTAAACCCTTAGAAAGATTAGTACAATCTCAATTATCTAACTTCCTTGAAGAATCCAATCTCCTCGATCCCCTACAGTCTGGTTTTCGACCCGGCTACTCCACACAATCCGCTCTCCTCAAAATCACAAATGACATGTTTACTGCTATAGACGAAAAAAAACTGACTGTACTGATACTTCTGGATTTTTCTAAAGCGTTTGATTCCCTGGACCACTCTATCCTTTTTTCCAAATTAGAATCTTTAAATTTCTCCATCAGTTCCATCCGCTGGTTTCAGTCTTTCCTTTCTCACCGTTCCCAAGCAGTTAAAATACCTAACCAATCCTTATCCACTTTTCTCACTATTACTTCTGGTATTGCCCAAGGGTCCAGCATTTCTCCTCTCCTTTTTAATACCTACATCAACGATCTACCTAATTCAATTAAGCACTGTTCCTATCACCTCTACGCAGATGACTCCCAAATCTATCTTTCCTTTCCTCCTTCCGAGCTTCCTTCTGCTTTCGCCAAAATTCAGGAAGACCTGAATAGAATTAGTGCCTGGGCAACCTTAAATAAATTACAATTAAATGAACAGAAAACTCAGGCCATTATAATAGGATCTAGCTCCCTCCTTAGTGCACACACCCAGTATCCTCCCTTAATCCTAAATGATCATCCTATCCCTTTCTACTCCTCTGTTAAAAATCTTGGAATTATTTTTGATCAGACCCTATCTTGGAAATCTCAGATTGCCCAAATCTCCCGCCGTTCTATAGGTCTACTTAAATTATTCCACCGATCCCGTCACCTTCTTCCCCAGTCAACTCGTAAGCTTCTAGTATCCTCCCTAATATTCCCTTACCTTGATTATGGTTGTCTAGTTTATGGTGGTCTCTCGGCAGTTCTCGAAGGCAGATTGAAACTAATTATGAACTGCTTTGCCAGATTTGTCTTCGATAAACCGAGGCGCTCCCACGTTTCCTTCCTCTATTCCGAATTAAACTGGCTCTATCCCACATTCCGTAGAAAATATTTCCATGGATCATTCCTTTACCAAATCATCAGCACCCTTCATCCTTCCTATATTTTTAATGTGCTTCAATTCAGATCTGCAATCAAGTCACTGAACACAAGATCCCGTCTTTCTGATCTATATACCCCATCCCATAGAACCACTACATTCCAGCGCTCTTTCCTATACCGCTCAACCATCCTATGGAATTCCATTCCTTCTCATATTAGACAAGCGAAATCTTTAAAAACATTTAAATTCCTCTACTTCCAGTACCTCCTCCTAATCCAAGATGACGCTTACTAACAATATATTTATAATATAATTTTTTCTCATTCCGAATACAACATTTGGGTTCTTATATTGTATATAATTTGCATTGTCTCAAATAACCTATCTATTATCTCATTTGTAGAATATTCTCTTATGTTCCTGTTCACATATCACATTAGTATCTAGGTATATATTATCATTGTTATATTAATATTTCTTCTTTATTTTATTATTTTTTTTTTTTTTTTTTTATTGTATTTTTTTATTTTTTCGTGTTATTTTTCATCATGTCTCTGACCAGATGTAACTAATATCATTTCTTTATGTACAATTTGTTATTCTTAAGGGACTTGGTCCCAGAATAAAATTATTTTCTATTCTATTCTATTCTATTCTATATATATATATATATACTAATTGGAAGAAATAATTTGTTACTTTAATTATTATTAAAATAATTATAATTATTAATTATTAATTGTAATGATAAGTTATTACAAATTAATATTTACATTATATACATACAGAACCACATATTAGATTTGATTGTTAAGTATGTACAATTTTTGTTTACTAATCTAAAAAAATGATTAGTTTTTTCAAGCAAACTAACTCTATAGAATTTTTTTTACACAAAAATTGACGCCGGATTCTAATTTAGCACGATCAAAAACATTAAAAAACGCTTATTGAACAAAATCAAAAAATATCATTTTTTTCACCCTCTTCCATGAAAATGAAATTTAAAAACTGATTATTGGTTACATACTTTTAAATCGTCATTACTTTGTCATGCGATTCACTGGTTGGTATCACTAGAAAGAGGAGGGTCTCAGCTTTCTTTTGATGTATATGAATGTAAAATTCGATAAACAAAAACCTATTAAAAAAATTGGAAAATCCGAAAAACATTTTGATTTTTAACTTGAGTTTCAAACCAGAAAGGATGATAAAACCAAATACATTTCAAGCGTATTACCATCCCATATTTTTTGTAAAAAAATAAAGTTGATACGTTAAACCGTCTAAGCGTAATTCATGTATTTATCAATTTAAACGAAAGTTGCCTACCAATATAATAGGTCAGGCAAACTTTGAAGCTTACAAACTTTTATTTCTCTATTTGGATGAAATTTCGTATTTAAGGGTTCTCTTGAATGCTGAATTTGAATCCGATATCGGTTCTTGTAAAAAAATTATATTGAATATACTTCACTTGAAAAATTTTAGCTTTTACACTGTAAAATGTGATAGAAAATTCTTTTAGCCCTAGAATTCCATCTCAGCATCCTCAAAACTCAGGAAACGTATGTATATATATAGATATAAAAAAAAAAAAAAAAAAAAAAAATATATATATATATATATATATATATATATATATATATATATATACTAATTGGGAGAAATAATTTGTTACTTTAATTATTATTAAAATAATTATAATTATTAATTATTTATTGTAATGATAAGTTATTACAAATTAATATTTACATTATATACATACAGAACCACATATTAGATTTGATTGTTAAGTATGTACAATTTTTATTTACTAATCTAAAAAAATGATTAGTTTTTCAAGCAAACTAACTCTATAGCATTTTTTTTACACAAAAATTGACGCCGGATTCTAATTTAGCACGATCAAAAACATTAAAAAACGCTTATTGAACAAAATCAAAAAATATCATTTTTTTTTCACCCTCTTCCATGAAAATGAAATTTAAAAACCGATTATTGGTTACATACTTTTTAATCGTCATTACTTTGTCATGCGATTCACTGGTTGGTATCACTAGAAAGAGGAGGGTCTCAGCTTTCTTTTGATGTATATGAATGTAAAATTCGATAAACAAAAACCTATTAAAAAAATTGGAAAATCCGAAAAACATTTTGATTTTTAACTTGAGTTTCAAACCAGAAAGGATGATAAAACCAAATACATTTCAAGCGTATTACCATCCCATATTTTTTGTAAAAAAATAAAGTTGATACGTTAACCGACTAAGCGTAATCCATGTATTTACCAATTTAAACGAAAGTTGCCTACCATTTTGTTTGGTCAGGCAAACTTTGAAGCTTACAAACTTTTATTTCTCTATTTGGATGAAATTTCGTATTTAAGGGTTCTCTTAAATGCTAAATTTGAATCCGATATCGGTTCTTGTAAAAAAATTATATTGAATATACTTCACTTGAAAAATTTTAGCTTTTACACTTTAAAATGTGATAGAAAATTCTTTTAGCCCTAGAATTCCATCTCAGCATCCTCAAAACTCAGGAAACGTATGTATATATATAGATATATAAAAAAAAAAATATATATATATATATATATATTTATATAGATACTAATTGGGAGAAATAATTTGTTACTTTAATTATTATTAAAATAATTATAATTATTAATTATTAATTGTAATGATAAGTTATTACAAATTAATATTTACATTATATACATACAGAACCACATATTAGATTTGATTGTTAAGTATGTACAATTTTTATTTACTAATCTAAAAAAATGATTAGTTTTTCAAGCAAACTAACTCTATAGATTTTTTTTTACACAAAAATTGACGCCGGATTCTAATTTAGCACGATCAAAAACATTAAAAAACGCTTATTGAACAAAATCAAAAAATATCATTTTTTTCACCCTCTTCCATGAAAATGAAATTTAAAAACCGATTATTGGTTACATACTTTTAAATCGTCATTACTTTGTCATGCGATTCACTGGTTAGTATCACTAGAAAGAGGAGGGTCTCAGCTTTCTTTTGATGTATATGAATGTAAAATTCGATAAACAAAAACCTATTAAAAAAATTGGAAAATCCGAAAAAACATTTTGATTTTTAACTTGAGTTTCAAACTAGAAAGGATGATAAAACCAAATACATTTCAAGCGTATTACCATCCCATATTTTTTTGTAAAAAAATAAAGTTGATACGTTAAACCGTCTAAGCGTAATTCATGTATTTATCAATTTAAACGAAAGTTGCCTACCATTTTAATAGGTCAGGCAAACTTTGAAGCTTACAAACTTTTATTTCTCTATTTGGATGAAATTTCGTATTTGAGGGTTCTCTTGAATGCTGAATTTAAATCCGATATCGGTTCTTGTAAAAAAATTATATTGAATATACTTCACTTGAAAAATTTTAGCTTTTACACTGTAAAATGTGATAGAAAATTCTTTTAGCCCTAGAATTCCATCTCAGCATCCTCAAAACTCAGGAAACGTATGTATATATATAGATATAAAAAAAAAAAAAAATATATATATATATATATATATATATATATATATATATACTAATTGGGAGAAATAATTTGTTACTTTAATTATTATTAAAATAATTATAATTATTAATTATTAATTGTAATGATAAGTTATTACAAATTAATATTTACATTATATACATACAGAACCACATATTAGATTTGATTGTTAAGTATGTACAATTTTTATTTACTAATCTAAAAAAATGATTAGTTTTTCAAGCAAACTAACTCTATAGCATTTTTTTTTACACAAAAATTGACGCCGGATTCTAATTTAGCACGATCAAAAACATTAAAAAACGCTTACTGAACAAAATCAAAAAATATCATTTTTTTCACCCTCTTCCATGAAAATGAAATTTAAAAACCGATTATTGGTTACATACTTTTTAATCGTCATTACTTTGTCATGCGATTCACTGGTTGGTATCACTAGAAAGAGGAGGGTCTCAGCTTTCTTTTGATGTATATGAATGTAAAATTCGATAAACAAAAACCTATTAAAAAAATTGGAAAATCCGAAAAACATTTTGATTTTTAACTTGAGTTTCAAACCAGAAAGGATGATAAAACCAAATACATTTCAAGCGTATTACCATCCCATATTTTTTGTAAAAAAATAAAGTTGATACGTTAACCGACTAAGCGTAATCCATGTATTTACCAATTTAAACGAAAGTTGCCTACCATTTTGTTTGGTCAGGCAAACTTTGAAGCTTACAAACTTTTATTTCTCTATTTGGATGAAATTTCGTATTTAAGGGTTCTCTTGAATGCTGAATTTGAATCCGATATCGGTTCTTGTGAAAAAATTATATTGAATATACTTCACTTGAAAAATTTTAGCTTTTACACTTTAAAATGTGATAGAAAATTCTTTTAGCCCTAGAATTCTATCTCAGCATCCTCAAAACTCAGGAAACGTATGTATATATATAGATATATAAAAAAAAAAAAAATATATATATATATATACTAATTGGGGGAAATAATTTGTTACTTTAATTATTATTAAAATAATTATAATTATTAATTATTAATTGTAATGATAAGTTATTACAAATTAATATTTACATTATATACATACAGAACCACATATTAGATTTGATTGTTAAGTATGTACAATTTTTATTTACTAATCTAAAAAAATGATTAGTTTTTCAAGCAAACTAACTCTATAGATTTTTTTTTACACAAAAATTGACGCCGGATTCTAATTTAGCACGATCAAAAACATTTAAAAACGCTTATTGAACAAAATCAAAAAATATCATTTTTTTCACCCTCTTCCATGAAAATGAAATTTAAAAACCGATTATTGGTTACATACTTTTAAATCGTCATTACTTTGTCATGCGATTCACTGGTTGGTATCACTAGAAAGAGGAGGGTCTCAGCTTTCTTTTGATGTATATGAATGTAAAATTCGATAAACAAAAACCTATTAAAAAAATTGGAAAATCCGAAAAACATTTTGATTTTTAACTTGAGTTTCAAACCAGAAAGGATGATAAAACCAAATACATTTCAAGCGTATTACCATCCCATATTTTTTGTAAAAAAATAAAGTTGATACGTTAAACCGTCTAAGCGTAATTCATGTATTTATCAATTTAAACGAAAGTTGCCTACCATTATAATAGGTCAGGCAAACTTTGAAGCTTACAAACTTTTATTTCTCTATTTGGATGAAATTTCGTATTTAAGGGTTCTCTTGAATGCTGAATTTGAATCCGATATCGGTTCTTGTAAAAAAATTATATTGAATATACTTCACTTGAAAAATTTTAGCTTTTACACTGTAAAATGTGATAGAAAATTCTTTTAGCCCTAGAATTCCATCTCAGCATCCTCAAAACTCAGGAAACGTATGTATATATATAGATATAAAAAAAAAAAAAAAAAAAATATATACATATATATATATATATATATATATATATATATATATATATATATATATATATATATATATATATATATATATATATATATATACTAATTGGAAGAAATAATTTGTTACTTTAATTATTATTAAAATAATTATAATTATAGTCCAGTCAATAAACACATTGTAGAGTGCATGGAATAAGCGATAATTTTTGACTTCATAGCTTCGTTAGGAATAGTTGGAAGATAAACATACTAAAAGTCCCCGCCGCTGGGGAGTGAGCTAACGGTGGGGGGGAGGTGAGAAGTTCCATTTTTTTTTGGTTTTTCCATAATATCTCCAAAACTTTTGACTCTAGAAAAATATGTTTCGAATAAACATAAAAGCTAATTAAATTCACTATAAAATTTATAATACATTAATTTGTCGTAATTCAAACCGTTTACGAGATATACGTTATTGAAAATAGGTGATTTTCGGGAAAAAACAAATGTCACCTCACTTTTTGTCAAGCTTTTGCTTCTATTACGTTCCACAATCGTTTCTCAGAAAAAACGTCAGAATCAAAATTGTAGAGCATTAAATTTACTTTAATTTCATATACACGTGTCTGGTGTTCGCTTTAAATGTTTAACAAAAAGTGAGGTAAACATTTTTTTTATTTCTAAAGATATCGATTTTTAATAAAGTATATCTCGAAAACCGTTGGAATTTCCACGAATACGTAAATTATTATTTTTATAGGAAACTTAATGAGCTTTAATTTTGATCTGCTACATATTTTTCTAGAGCCCACCGTTTTCGAGATATAATCGAAAAACAAAATTGGGGCCTTCTCCCCTCCCCCCACCTTTAGCTCACCCCCCAGCGGCGGGAATTTTTAATATGTTTACCTTCTAACTACTCCTAACAAAGCTGTGAAGTAAAAAATTATCGCATATTTCATGCACTCTACACCCCTCATTTCGGCACTCTTTATCTGGGGTCGTACTTCTCTGAAAAAAATACGTTTATTAGTACTCATACCGAAACTAATTATAAGATTCAAAATTTCTATTTTTTATGTGAAAGCTCCTTAAATATACTATAAGAGCCTGTATATGAAATTTTGATTATGTCACGTTATACACTCAAACCAGCCCACTAAATTTGTGAATATCGCCATACTTTGCCAAAACATACATATTTAGCGTTCAGGTTTTGGTGTATTACGTGACATAATCAAAATTTCATATATAGGGCCTGGTAGTGAATTTCACCAGATATTAGTTGAAAAAAATAAATTTCAGATCTGACAAATAGTTTCGGCGTTATGGTGAAAACTACGCCAACAAAAACTTGGACTTAAAATAGTAGGCGGTTTTTTAACGTGCTGGTAAGGGTATTTAATGGGACTTAATAAAAATTTCATATATAGGTTCTTATAGTAAATTTAAGGAGCTTTCAGATAAGAAATAGATATTTTGGATCGAACAATTAGTTTTGGAATGAGTATCAATAAACGTATTTTTTTCAGAGAAGTACGACCCTAGATAAAGAGTGCCGAAATGAGAGGTGTAGAGTGCATGAAATATGCGATAATTTTTGACTTCACAGCTTTGTTAGGAGTAGTTAGAAGGTAAACATATTAAAAGTTCCCGCCGCTGGGGGGTGAGCTAAAGGTGGGGGGAGGGGAGAAGGCCCCAATTTTGTTTTTCGATTATATCTCGAAAACGGTGGTATCTAGAAAAATATGTAGCAGATCAAAATTAAAGCTCATTAAGTTTCCTATAAAAATAATAATTTACGTATTCGTGGAAATTCCAACGGTTTTCGAGATATACGTTATTAAAAATCCACAACTTTAGAAAAAAAAAAATGTTTACCTCACTTTTTGTTAAACATTTGCAACAAATACCAGAAACGTATATATGAAATTAAAGTAAATTCAATGCTCTACAATTTTGATTCTGACGTTTTTTCTGAGAAACGATTGTGGAACGTAATTGAAGCAAATGTTTGACAAAAAGTGAGGTGACATTTGTTTTTTTTTTCCCGAAAATCACCTATTTTCAATAACGTATATCTCGTAAACTGTTAGAATTACGACAAATTTATGTATTATAAATTTAATAGTGAATTTAATTAGCTTTTATGTTTATTCGAAACATATTTTTCTAGAGTCAACAGTTTTCGAGATATGATGGAAAAACCAAAAAAATGGAAGTTCTCTCCCCTCCCCCACCGTTAGCTCACCCCCCAGCGGCGGGGACTTTTAGTATGTTTACCTTCTAACTATTCCTAATGAAGCTATGAAGTCAAAAATTATCGCATATTCCATGCACTCTACACCCCTCATTTCAGCACTCATTGACTGGACTATTATTAATTATTTATTGTAATGATAAGTTATTACAAATTAATATTTACATTATATACATACAGAACCACATATTAGATTTGATTGTTAAGTATGTACAATTTTTATTTACTAATCTAAAAAAATGATTAGTTTTTCAAGCAAACTAACCCTATAGAATTTTTTTTTACACAAAAATTGACGCCGGATTCTAATTTAGCACGATCAAAAACATTAAAAAACGCTTATTGAACAAAATCAAAAAATATCATTTTTTTTCACCCTCTTCCATGAAAATGAAATTTAAAAACCGATTATTGGTTACATACTTTTAAATCGTCATTACTTTGTCATGCGATTCACTGGTTGGTATCACTAGAAAGAGGAGGGTCTCAGCTTTCTTTTGATGTATATGAATGTAAAATTCGATAAACAAAAACCTATTAAAAAAATTGGAAAATCCGAAAAACATTTTGATTTTTAACTTGAGTTTCAAACCAGAAAGGATGATAAAACCAAATACATTTCAAGTGTATTACCATCCCATATTTTTTGTAAAAAAATAAAGTTGATACGTTAAACCGACTAAGCGTAATTCATGTATTTACCAATTTAAACGAAAGTTGCCTACCATTATAATAGGTCAGGCAAACTTTGAAGCTTACAAACTTTTATTTCTCTATTTGGATGAAATTTCGTATTTAAGGGTTCTCTTAAATGCTAAATTTGAATCCGATATCGGTTCTTGTAAAAAAATTATATTGAATATACTTCACTTGAAAAATTTTAGCTTTTACACTTTAAAATGTGATAGAAAATTCTTTTAGCCCTAGAATTCCATCTCAGCATCCTCAAAACTCAGTAAACGTATGTATATATATAGATATAAAAAAAAAAAAAAAAAAAAAAATATATATATATATATATATATATATATATATATATATACTAATTGGGAGAAATAATTTGTTACTTTAATTATTATTAAAATAATTATAATTATTAATTATTTATTGTAATGATAAGTTATTACAAATTAATATTTACATTATATACATACAGAACCACATATTAGATTTGATTGTTAAGTATGTACAATTTTTATTTACTAATCTAAAAAAATGATTAGTTTTTCAAGCAAACTAACCCTATAGAATTTTTTTTACACAAAAATTGACGCCGGATTCTAATTTAGCACGATCAAAAACATTAAAAAACGCTTATTGAACAAAATCAAAAAAATATCATTTTTTTCACCCTCTTCCATGAAAATGAAATTTAAAAACCGATTATTGGTTACATACTTTTAAATCGTCATTACTTTGTCATGCGATTCACTGGTTGGTATCACTAGAAAGAGGAGGGTCTCAGCTTTCTTTTGATGTATATGAATGTAAAATTCGATAAACAAAAACCTATTAAAAAAATTGGAAAATCCGAAAAACATTTTGATTTTTAACTTGAGTTTCAAACCAGAAAGGATGATAAAACCAAATACATTTCAAGTGTATTACCATCCCATATTTTTTGTAAAAAAATAAAGTTGATACGTTAAACCGACTAAGCGTAATTCATGTATTTACCAATTTAAACGAAAGTTGCCTACCATTATAATAGGTCAGGCAAACTTTGAAGCTTACAAACTTTTATTTCTCTATTTGGATGAAATTTCGTATTTAAGGGTTCTCTTAAATGCTAAATTTGAATCCGATATCGGTTCTTGTAAAAAAATTATATTGAATATACTTCACTTGAAAAATTTTAGCTTTTACACTTTAAAATGTGATAGAAAATTCTTTTAGCCCTAGAATTCCATCTCAGCATCCTCAAAACTCAGGAAACGTATGTATATATATAGATATAAAAAAAAAAAAAAAAAAAAATATATATATATATATATATACATATATATATACTAATTGGGAGAAATAATTTGTTACTTTAATTATTATTAAAATAATTATAATTATTAATTATTTATTGTAATGATAAGTTATTACAAATTAATATTTACATTATATACATACAGAACCACATATTAGATTTGATTGTTAAGTATGTACAATTTTTATTTACTAATCTAAAAAAATGATTAGTTTTTCAAGCAAACTAACCCTATAGAATTTTTTTTACACAAAAATTGACGCCGGATTCTAATTTAGCACGATCAAAAACATTAAAAAACGCTTATTGAACAAAATCAAAAAATATCATTTTTTTCACCCTCTTCCATGAAAATGAAATTTAAAAACCGATTATTGGTTACATACTTTTAAATCGTCATTACTTTGTCATGCGATTCACTGGTTGGTATCACTAGAAAGAGGAGGGTCTCAGCTTTCTTTTGATGTATATGAATGTAAAATTCGATAAACAAAAACCTATTAAAAAAATTGGAAAATCCGAAAAACATTTTGATTTTTAACTTGAGTTTCAAACCAGAAAGGATGATAAAACCAAATACATTTCAAGTGTATTACCATCCCATATTTTTTGTAAAAAAATAAAGTTGATACGTTAAACCGACTAAGCGTAATTCATGTATTTACCAATTTAAACGAAAGTTGCCTACCATTATAATAGGTCAGGCAAACTTTGAAGCTTACAAACTTTTATTTCTCTATTTGGATGAAATTTCGTATTTAAGGGTTCTCTTAAATGCTAAATTTGAATCCGATATCGGTTCTTGTAAAAAAATTATATTGAATATACTTCACTTGAAAAATTTTAGCTTTTACACTTTAAAATGTGATAGAAAATTCTTTTAGCCCTAGAATTCCATCTCAGCATCCTCAAAACTCAGGAAACGTATGTATATATATAGATATAAAAAAAAAAAAAAATATATATATATATATATATATATATATATATATATATATATATATATATATATATATATATATACTAATTGGGGAGAAATAATTTGTTACTTTAATTATTATTAAAATAATTATAATTATTAATTATTTATTGTAATGATAAGTTATTACAAATTAATATTTACATTATATACATACAGAACCACATATTAGATTTGATTGTTAAGTATGTACAATTTTTATTTACTAATCTAAAAAAATGATTAGTTTTTCAAGCAAAAACTAACTCTATAGCATTTTTTTTACACAAAATTGACGCCGGATTCTAATTTAGCACGATCAAAAACATTAAAAAACGCTTATTGAACAAAATCAAAAAATATCATTTTTTTCACCCTCTTCCATGAAAATGAAATTTAAAAACCGATTATTGGTTACATACTTTTAAATCGTCATTACTTTGTCATGCGATTCACTGGTTGGTATCACTAGAAAGAGGAGGGTCTCAGCTTTCTTTTGATGTATATAAATGTAAAATTCGATAAAAAAAACCTATTAAAAAAATTGGAAAATCCGAAAAACATTTTGATTTTTAACTTGAGTTTCAAACCAGAAAGGATGATAAAACCAAATACATTTCAAGCGTATTACCATCACATATTTTTTGTAAAAAAATAAAGTTGATACGTTAAACCGTCTAAGCGTAATTCTTGTATTTATCAATTTAAACGAAAGTTGCCTACCATTATAATAGGTCAGGCAAACTTTGAAGCTTACAAACTTTTATTTCTCTATTTGGATGAAATTTCGTATTTGAGGGTTCTCTTGAATGCTGAATTTAAATCCGATATCGGTTCTTGTAAAAACATTATATTGAATATACTTCACTTGAAAAATTTTAGCTTTTACACTTTAAAATGTGATAGAAAATTCTTTTAGCCCTAGAATTCCATCTCAGCATCCTCAAAACTCAGGAAACGTATGTATATATATAGATATAAAAAAAAAAAAAAAAAAAAATATATATATATATATATATATATATATATATATATATATATATATATATATATATATATACTAATTGGGAGAAATAATTTGTTACTTTAATTATTATTAAAATAATTATAATTATTATTATTATTTATTGTAATGATAAGTTATTACAAATTAATATTTACATTATATACATACAGAACCACATATTAGATTTGATTGTTAAGTATGTACAATTTTTATTTACTAATCTAAAAAAATGATTAGTTTTTTCAAGCAAACTAACTCTGTAGATTTTTTTTTACACAAAAATTGACGCCGGATTCTAATTTAGCACGATCAAAAACATTAAAAAACGCTTATTGAACAAAATCAAAAAATATCATTTTTTTCACCCTCTTCCATGAAAATGAAATTTAAAAACCGATTATTGGTTACATACTTTTAAATCGTCATTACTTTGTCATGCGATTCACTGGTTATTATCACTAGAAAGAGGAGGGTCTCAGCTTTCTTTTGATGTATATGAATGTAAAATTCGATAAACAAAAACCTATTAAAAAAATTGGAAAATCCGAAAAACATTTTGATTTTTAACTTGAGTTTCAAACCAGAAAGGATGATAAAACCAAATACATTTCAAGCGTATTACCATCCCATATTTTTTGTAAAAAAATAAAGTTGATACGTTAACCGACTAAGCGTAATCCATGTATTTACCAATTTAAACGAAAGTTGCCTACCATTTTGTTTGGTCAGGCAAACTTTGAAGCTTACAAACTTTTATTTCTCTATTTGGATGAAATTTCGTATTTAAGGGTTCTCTTGAATGCTGAATTTGAATCCGATATCGGTTCTTGTGAAAAAAATTATATTGAATATACTTCACTTAAAAAATTTTAGCTTTTACACTGTAAAATGTGATAGAAAATTCTTTTAGCCCTAGAATTCCATCTCAGCATCCTCAAAACTCAGGAAACGTATGTATATATATAGATATCAATAAAAAAAAAAAAATAAAAAAAATATATATATTTATATATATAGGTATATATATATTAATTGGGAGAAATAATTTGTTACTTTAATTATTATTAAAATAATTATAATTATTAATTATTTATTGTAATGATAAGTTATTACAAATTAATATTTACATTATATACATACAGAACCACATATTAGATTTGATTGTTAAGTATGTACAATTTTTATTTACTAATCTAAAAAAATGATTAGTTTTTCAAGCAAACTAACTCTATAGATTTTTTTTTACACAAAAATTGACGCCGGATTCTTATTTAGCACGATCAAAAACATTTAAAAACGCTTATTGAACAAAATCAAAAAATATCATTTTTTTCACCCTCTTCCATGAAAATGAAATTTAAAAACCGATTATTGGTTACATACTTTTAAATCGTCATTACTTTGTCATGCGATTCACTGGTTGGTATCACTAGAAAGAGGAGGGTCTCAGCTTTCTTTTGATGTAAATGAATGTAAAATTCGATAAACAAAAACCTATTAAAAAAATTGGAAAATCCGAAAAACATTTTGATTTTTAACTTGAGTTTCAAACCAGAAAGGATGATAAAACCAAATACATTTCAAGCGTATTACCATCCCATATTTTTTGTAAAAAAATAAAGTTGATACGTTAAACCGTCTAAGCGTAATTCATGTATTTATCAATTTAAACGAAAGTTGCCTACCATTATAATAGGTCAGGCAAACTTTGAAGCTTACAAACTTTTATTTCTCTATTTGGATGAAATTTCGTATTTAAAGGTTCTCTTAAATGCTGAATTTGAATCCGATATCGGTTCTTGTAAAAAAATTATATTGAATATACTTCACTTGAAAAATTTTAGCTTTTACACTGTAAAATGTGATGGAAAATTCTTTTAGCCCTAGAATTCCATCTCAGCATCCTCAAAACTCAGGAAACGTATGTATATATATATATATATATATATATATATATATATATATATATATATATATATATATATATATATACTAATTGGGAGAAATAATTTGTTACTTTAATTATTATTAAAATAATTATAATTATTAATTATTTATTGTAATGATAAGTTATTACAAATTAATATTTACATTATATACATACAGAACCACATATTAGATTTGATTGTTAAGTATGTACAATTTTTATTTACTAATCTAAAAAAATGATTAGTTTTTCAAGCAAACTAACTCTGTAGATTTTTTTTTACACAAAAATTGACGCCGGATTTTAATTTAGCACGATCAAAAACATTAAAAAACGCTTATTGAACAAAATCAAAAAATATCATTTTTTTCACCCTCTTCCATGAAAATGAAATTTAAAAACCGATTATTGGTTACATACTTTTAAATCGTCATTACTTTGTCATGCGATTCACTGGTTATTATCACTAGAAAGAGGAGGGTCTCAGCTTTCTTTTGATGTATATGAATGTAAAATTCGATAAACAAAAACCTATTAAAAAAATTGGAAAATCCGAAAAACATTTTGATTTTTAACTTGAGTTTCAAACCAGAAAGGATGATAAAACCAAATACATTTCAAGCGTATTACCATCCCATATTTTTTGTAAAAAAATAAAGTTGATACGTTAACCGACTAAGCGTAATCCATGTATTTTCAATTTAAACGAAAGTTGCCTACCATTTTGTTTGGTCAGGCAAACTTTGAAGCTTACAAACTTTTATTTCTCTATTTGGATGAAATTTCGTATTTAAGGGTTCTCTTGAATGCTGAATTTGAATCCGATATCGGTTCTTGTGAAAAAATTATATTGAATATACTTCATGAAAAATTTTAGCTTTTACACTTTAAAATGTGATAGAAAATTCTTTTAGCCCTAGAATTCCATCTCAGCATCCTCAAAACTCAGGAAACGTATGTATATATATAGATATATAAAAAAAAAAAAAAAAAAAAAAATATATATATATATATATATATATATATATATATATACTAATTGGGAGAAATAATTTGTTACTTTAATTATTATTAAAATAATTATAATTATTAATTATTTATTGTAATGATGAGTTATGACAAATTAATATTTACATTATATACATACAGAACCACATATTAGATTTGATTGTTAAGTATGTACAATTTTTATTTACTATTCTAAAAAAATGATTAGTTTTTCAAGCAAACTAACTCTATAGATTTTTTTTTACACAAAAATTGACGCAGGATTCTAATTTAGCACGATCAAAAACATTAAAAAACGCTTATTGAACAAAATCAAAAAATATCATTTTTTTTCACCCTCTTCCATGAAAATGAAATTTAAAAACCGATTATTGGTTACATACTTTTAAATCGTCATTACTTTGTCATGCGATTCACTGGTTGGTATCACTAGAAAGAGGAGGGTCTCAGCTTTCTTTTGATGTATATAAATGTAAAATTCGATAAACAAAAACCTATTAAAAAAATTGGAAAATCCGAAAAACATTTTGATTTTTAACTTGAGTTTCAAACCAGAAAGGATGATAAAACCAAATACATTTCAAGCGTATTACCATCCCATATTTTTTGTAAAAAAATAAAGTTGATACGTTAAACCGTCTAAGCGTAATTCATGTATTTATCAATTTAAACGAAAGTTGCCTACCATTTTGTTTGGTCAGGCAAACTTTGAAGCTTACAAACTTTATTTCTCTATTTGGATGAAATTTCGTATTTAAGGGTTCTCTTGAATGCTGAATTTGAATCCGATATCGGTTCTTGTGAAAAAATTATATTGAATATACTTCACTTGAAAAATTTTAGCTTTTACACTGTAAAATGTGATAGAAAATTCTTTTAGCCCTAGAATTCCATCTCAGCATCCTCAAAACTCAGGAAACGTATGTATATATATAGATATAAAATATATATATATATATATATATATATATATATATATATATATATATATATATATATATACTAACTGGGAGAAATAATTTGTTACTTTAATTATTATTAAAATAATTATAATTATTAATTATTTATTGTAATGATAAGTTATTACAAATTAATATTTACATTATATACATACAGAACCACATATTAGATTTGATTGTTAAGCGAGTCGCTATGGAGCGACTGTATTTTTCCTTTAATTCGCAATCAAAACTAAAAATCATGGTGCAAGAATCATGTCGATATCATTTTTTAAACTCGAGATAAAAAATAAATTAGTTTAATGCTATTTTATTTTTTTTTCTCGGCTTCTAGGGCCCATTGGTCGGAGCGGCAAAATACATGTCTAATATTTTTTGATTAGGAACCTCCAAAAAAAAAATGCCAACAAGATCCGTGAGAGACTGAGTGTGTCCTCCCCTTGTCAGTGGAAAATATTTTGAAGGAAGAACACGTCTTGTTTTGTGTCTCCCATCGCGGATTTTTAATGGTGACAAGTCTGGATTTCTTTGAAATCCGGGAAGCAGCAGTAAAACTGTAATAAAATGTTTTCGGAGTTTTATTTTTGATTAATTAATCCTTAATTTTTTATTAACCTCAAATGATTGATAGGTATGCATAAATGGTTAATTTTAAAATAATAAAAACAATTGTTTACAAAATTTTTGTTCATATGACCATAACTAGTTTTTACTGTGACCATAACTCATGCACTGTGCCCATATCTGGTATTTTTAGGATATTTGCATAAAAACTGAAATATCTATTTCTAGGAGAAATAGAGAGCTTTAGTAAATTTACAATTTAATAGAACAAGAATTTGTGAATCTAAATATGTAAAAAAAAATAGTAATCAGCGAAACAGTCTAGACGATATCCTCTTTTGCATCAATCAATTTCCTTAACTATGACCATAACCCGTGATTTACCCTACAATGAACATTAAATAAAAGTATATAATCCAATATGCTTGATAAAGTCTGTGGTGCTACAAATGTATTGTTTACTATCGCCCAAGAACATACAGAGCTGACGAGGTACACCACATTTATCCATATCTCTCCTGTACTGAGGACACTCTTCGAAGATATTCCTCACTGGTAGAGCAACTTTGCAGGGTTGACACTGCGGGGATCTCTTCTTACCATCAGGTAGTCGTGTGTTAAACGACAGTGTCCAATTCTTTGCCGTGTGATTATCACCTCCTCCCTTCTTACATAGTCTTGAGGAAGAGGCCCAGCCACCAACGTTCGGTTTGATTTCTTTCAATTTATTATTTTCCGATGCCGACCATGCACTCTGCCGGTCACCCAAAATCCTTATGTGGAGTGGTCGAAACATGTCTGCCGCGGACAAGAAAGTGGGTGTAATAGTTTCAAATTGGTAGGCTTCTCTTGCTGCTCCATCCACCTCTTCATTTCCGGAATGGCTGGGGATCCAGAAAAAGGTTAGCATTTTTGAAGATTTACTTATCTGATTTATAATAAAATGGATTTCTTGGATTTTAAGGTTGTCCGAATAAATTTTAAAATGGCTTTTAATCTCACTTAAGGAGTCAGAGCAGATAATTATCGACTGTTCTACAAATTTTTGAGCTAGTTGAAGCGCTTTTTATATTGCCGTCAGTCCGGCTGTAAAAATACCGCAGGCACTATCTAGCTTTTTCTTTTTTGATCATTCCACTAAATGCTGGACACTTGAAAGAATTTTAAATATAATTTCGGCTATTTGATTTAAAGATTTTCCGTCTTTAAAATGTTGATGACCAACTCACTTTCTTTTAACGTTGTGTGTGCCCTCATTATTGAATAAAGTTCTAAAACAGGGCAGATTATCTTCAAAATTTCTTTGAAAAGAGCCAAACATTTTCGACACAAGAGTTTAACAAAAGTCAAATATTTTAAGGTAAAAAAATATTGGGAAACACAAAGGTGTATCATTTTCACTGTACGTTCAGTAATCGTAAACAAATGTGTTTTATTCTTATTATTAAACTTTTTTTTATTTTTATATTTTTGTATACAAAGTATATACTACTAGGATGTTTCTTGATAACAATATATTATTTTTTTTAATGTAGCATAATTTGAACTATTTATTTATTCAAGGACATCTATAAATATCCTGGTGTATCATTTGGCCACTTTATGTCCATACAGATACAGTCATTGTAGATGTGTCTCCTGTAATTTATCAAAAACTACAGCGTTTTTTCAGTATTACCTTAATTTAAACGCCACCAAATGATAAACAGATGAGATACTAGTGCATCTTGGTAAACATTTAAAGTGATTATTGCAGTTTTTTTTATTATATATGTTATATAATTGTACATAAAAAAAAAAAAAAAAAAAATCCCTTAAATGTGATAATAACATAAAATAATAGAATGATAATTGCTTGTGCAGCAACTACCTACTAGGTAGTACTTCAATAAAAGTTCTATTTGAGAAGGTCCCAAGGTCATCTTCTTTTCAGAAGCTTTGGAGGGTGGTCAGGAATAGAATGGGAAGCAAGTTGAGAGACTAGTCGATTACAATGGTTATGGAGTTTACTATGAAAGGATATGTATCTGGTTTGGGCCAAATCAGCTACATATGTACCATTATGGATAAGTTTATTTTAGACAAAGTAAGGAGCATTAAGGATTTTTCGATGGATTTCGGATTGTATGGATTGGATACGAGATGGGTTAGATGGGTTATTGGAGTACCAAAGCTTAATCCCCTATGTCCAAATAGGTCTGACAACTGCCATGTAAATGAGTCTTTTGTAGAAGATCGGAAGTTTTGAATGTTTATCTGGTAAATGTTGAAGAAGTCGAAAACGACGAACAGTTTCCTGTCATTTTAGTCTTGTAGGTGGATTCAAGTTTAACATTTGTCCAGTTGGAGCCCTAGGTAGCAGATCTGTTCAACAGGGATCAGTGGACTGTTATTAAAGGATACTGTAGGACAGTTGTTGGTTTAATAATAATAATAATAATAAAGTTCTTTATTTATTCTGGGACCTTAAGTCCCTTAAGAATAAAAATAATGTACAATTAAGGGCATTTAGAGCCTTAAAATAAAATAATATTTTCATAACAAAGTAACAGATAATAATAATAAAAAAAGAGCAGAAAAATATATTAATAAAAAGTAACTGCAAATTTATAATAATTTTTTACAAAAACAAAAAAATTTCTTGAATATAAACTGTTTATAATTATAGTTCATAACAACTAAAAAGTGGCTATTGTCAGTTTTTGGAGGACAGGAATTGGGTGGATAGTAGGTGGTTAAATAACTGGTATTTGAAAGTAGAAAGGTTAATTGAATGACGAATGTTGAGAGGGATGGAGTTCCAGAGAGAAGAGGATCGGATTACGAAAGATCTGTCGAACGTGGGTGAGCAATGAGCAGGATTATGGAAATCTGATTGACGGGATCGGGTTTGGCGGGTAAGAATTAAAGATTTGAGTTGAAGCAGTTCGGAAATGTAAGGTGGATGATAGGATTGAACAGTTTGAAAAAGAAAGGATGCCAGGAAATACTGGCGACGGAATGTAGAAATAAGCTACTTTAACTCCGCATAAAACTGCGAAACGTGGGTGCCTCTCGGGATCCCGAAAATAAAACGGATAAAACAGTTAAATAGTCTTATGATTCTGGCCTCGAGATCCCCAAAAATATCCCCATACACAGCACAGTCTTAGGGAAGATGAGAGAGGTAACTAGTAATCTGCGGGTGTCGAAAGGAACAAGGTGGCGAACGTGATTGAGACGTTTTAGGATAGGGATGGTGCGGCGGGAAATTTCGGATACGTGATTTTTCCAGGATAGGGTTTCATCAAAAACGACTCCAAGATTTTTGACCGAGGAGTAGAATTTGATAGGATCGCTGTTCAGAAAAAGGGTGGGAATAGAGGATATGGTTTTTAAGAGGTGACTCGGACCTATTACAATCGCTTTGGTCTTTTCAGCATTTAGATGAAATGAAAAAATAAACTTTATTCTGGGACTTATTGTCCCCTTAGAATAAAAATACTGCACATTTAAGAGTACAATTGCCTGGCCAATTATTTACAAATTAGATGTTCCAGTAATTAAAGCATACATTTTTTACAGGAAAAAAAATTAAGTTGAATAAAAAATAAAAATAAATAAATATATGAAATGATAATTATAACATAAAATACAATCGTGTATATATATATATATATATATATATATATATATATATATATATATATATATATATATATATATATATATATATATATATATATATATATGAACGTATAAAAGAAAGAAAGAGAGGAAAAAAAAAAAAAAAAAGTATTCATTTGATTATTGACATCTTTGCGGAAGATTGATTGTCTAAAAGGTACTGGAATACGTTATTTTTAAAGGAGGTTATAGAAACTGCTTTACGAATAGAAGTGGGTAAGGAATTCCAAAAGGAGGTAGCACGAATGATGAAGTATTTGTCAAAGGAAGCGGTTTTATGTAAGGGTATATATAGGTTAAAAGGTTGGGATCTAGTGTTTAGGTGGTGGATAGAAGAACGCAGAGTTAATAAATCAAGAATATAGGAAGGGTTTTTGGTTTTTAGACATTGGAATATGAAAGTACCCAGGAAAGTATTTCCGTCGAAATTAAGGAAATAGCCACCCAAGCTCAGAGTATCGGCAAGTAACGTGTGACCGCCTAGGGATCCCGAAGATAAATCTAATGAAACAGTTCATCAGTCTCCTCAGCTTCATCTCGAGATCCCCAGACAGTCCCCCATAAACCAAACAATAGTAATCAAAGCAAGGGAAAACGGGAGAGGACACTAGAAGTTGACGGGTACTCTGGGAAAAGAAATCTCGGGGTCTATACAGTTGTTTAAGGATTATGATGGATTTTTTGTAAATTTGGGCGATATGGTTATTCCAGGATAGGTGATGATCAAAGGTAACTCCTTAATTTTTAATGGAGTTTTGGAACTGAATAGGAAGGTTATTAAGGTAAAGCAATGGGTAGTAAGGAAGGGTGTTGAGGATGGGTTTTGAACCGATGAGGATAGCCTTAGTTTTCTTTGGATTCAGATATAACTTATTCTTCACTGCCCAACGGTTGATGTTATCAATGTCTTCCTGAAGTTTACGAGATGCCTCGAGCATATCTGAAGGATGGAAAGATAGGTAAATTTGAAGGTCGGTTGCATATAGGTGATAATTGGAATTGTGGATAAAGCTGGGTAAGTCATTGATATAGATAGAAAATAGGGTTGGTGACAGGGAGGATCCTTGGAGAACACCTTGGGTTAAAGGTAGGGAAGATGAAGGAGGACTGTAGGGTATGATGACTGACTGGGAAGGATGAGATAAGAAGGAGTGGAACCAATTTATGGCACTATTAGATAGGGAGAAGTTTTGAAGTTTAGATAGGAGAATTGAATGGTCAACACAACCGAAAGCTTTTGAGAAATCAAACATGACAAGGATCGTAATTTGTTGTTGATCCATGGAGGAGTAAAGGTCCAGTGTGATTTTCAACAAAGCTGACTGAGTGGAATAACCGGAACGGAAAGCTGATTGGAACGGATTAAGGAGGTTATTATGCTATAGGAAGGAGGTAATTCGGGCGTTGACCAATCTTTCGAGTGGCTTTGATAAATTTGAGAGGATGGAA
Source organism: Euschistus heros (assembly GCA_003667255.2). NCBI lineage: Eukaryota > Metazoa > Arthropoda > Insecta > Hemiptera > Pentatomidae > Euschistus > Euschistus heros. The sequence continues at coordinate 980,676 of RCWM02000147.1, forward strand.
ATAGGCCTAAAGTCTGATGCGTTGGATGAAGAAGGGATTTTATTTAACAGGCGGATTAAGGCCTTTCTCCAGGCTACAGGAAGAATGGAGTTTTGTAAGGAAAAATTATATATGTGAAGAAGGGCCGGAAGAATAGCTGGAAGACAGAGTTTGATTATTTTTATCGGGATTTCATCGGCACCGCAGTCATTAGTTCGGGATTTGAGAATGGAAGTGATAAGGTCATTGGGAAGAATGTGAGGGAAATAAAATTTATCGGGATTGAAAGCAGCTTGAGGTGTAAAGTATGACATTGGTAAAGAAATGGTTTGAAGTTTATCAGGAAAAGGATTTGAAAAAAAAATAATTTAGGTCGTCGGGAGTGACTGGGAAATTAAAACAAGAAGAGGAGCTGGTAATAGAGAATTTTCTAAGGATTCTCCACTTGGACTTTGAATCCGGGGCCAGGGATAGGATATTATGAAATTATTGTGCCTTGGCACGGCGGAGAGTAGATTGAGCGAGATTTCGAAGGTGCTTGAACATGGAATAATCCTCAGGTATCCGAGTGCGCCTGAAACGTCTTCTGGCAGCATCTCTTCTCTTCATAATTTCTTTAATTGCTGGGGTAATCCAAGGAGCTGGGGGACGCCGGAATATGGATGTTTTAAGAGGAACTAAGTGATTGAGGAGTGAAAGGAGATTTGATGAGAGGCATTCCACCATCTCATCAACGGAATAGGAAGAGAAGATAGGTTCAATAGAATTTGAGAGGTTATCAAGTAGAGGATTTATACTTTCCGGAGATAATGATTCGAGATTACGCCAGGAGATCTGCTTAGGGATGGGGATGGGAGTGAGGATATTGTACGATATTTGAATGAGGTCATGGGAGGAGAGAAACGGTACAGGATGTTGGGAGTATGTTAGTAGATTTTTAGGAGAATCTATAATAAATAGGTCTAAGAGAGTGTCAGGAAACTGGGTAAAGTATGGGTTGGTTGGAATGGCACAATAAATAGGTCAAGGGAATAAATTAGGTCAATTAGGTATGTTTTATCAGCGGAATTGGTGAGGAGATTAGTATTGAGGTCTCCTGTTATTATAATGTTATTAAATTGGGGAATATGGGTGAGAAGGGACGTTTCAAAGGTAGGATCATATTTGACTTGAGGAGGGCGGTAGGCTACAACGTAAAGAAGAGAGGAAGATTCAAAGGTGATTTTGGTGAATATGTATTCTATATGAGGAGTTTCGGAAGACGGTGATTTTTGAAGGATTTAACTCTCATGCTATCATGAACGTATAGACCAACGCCTCCTCCATTTCGGTACACAGGGTCATGACGGACGAGAGTATAATTAGGAATATTTACAGAGGAAGAGGGAACACTTGGTTTGAGCCAGGTTTCCGAGATGGCAATAATATGGTAGAAATTGTGTAGAAAGTGAAAAAGGAATTCATCATAATGTGCTAGGAAAGATTGAGAGTTAACATGACAGGTTAAAAGGATGTTATTCATAGGAAGAGAGAGAAGAATAGTTTTTGTGGAAGGGTTTGTGATACTGACTTAGGACGCTAATTAAGGAAAAAGGTACAACTTGATTAATAAATTTGATAGATAGCGAAACAATAGATAGATAAAGACAATTAAAGAACAAATATAAATATAAATTCAAAATATGTAAAATACAAATACAAATGAAAAATGGTATAAAAAGGAAAATCATAGGAAATCGAAAAAGAGTAAATTCCTTTTGTTTTATAGAAAATGAACAAACAATAATTAAAAATATATATAAGTTATTGAAGACGGACTTAGAAATTTTAAAATGAAATATAATGTATAAAGACAGAGAAGATAATGTTTTTGGATAGCTCTTGAAATTCTGTGATATATAGAAAGATAAAAATGAAATATAAAAGTGAAATACAAACATAAAGAAGTAACGAAAACTAAATAAATGAAAATAAGTAATGAATGAAAATAAGAGCAGGAAACTGTTTCTTTTCTCTCATTTAAAAATTTCCAAATCCTCCGGTTTGTTAACAATCACGACAGGCTGACCATCATCACGGCCACGGTAACTAGAACAAGACGGTAGGGCTCACGCGCATCTGGGTGTGAGGCCGTGACGTCATCTGTACCTAGCCGGCCGCCTCGATGTATGCTAAGTTAGTTAACTACTTATAATAATTGATTTTAATATCTTTAAACGGTTTTATAAGTACAATCGAACTCAAATTGTCTTCATAGTGAAACTTCCCAACAAAACTGTATTTAAAAAAGATTCAGGGGTTAAATAATTAAAAAATGATAATCGTTAAATTAATTCTTTATTTTGTTCATCTTCTTTGATTTTTTTCGTGCAGTGTCAGAAGTTTCATTTTTCTTCATTGCTCTTTTTAGTTCTTTCTTCTTGTTTAGTTCTTTCATTCTTATAAAGGATCGAGTTCTGACATATGTTGCAATAGCAAAATCGTCCACTTCACTTAACTTTCCTTTGATTATATCGATCAGCTTCTTCATCACTTGAGGACTGTTATTCAAGCTGTCACCGTGAAATCGTTGAAAGTCTTTTTCAAATTCTAAAACAATTCTTAACCATTTTGATGTCGGATTTATTAGGGCACCTCTTGACAAAACCGAAACCCAGTCAGAACTATTTGAGTTTCCAGTTTTTTCTCCATAATGAAAATCAGTCTTAAGGCCTATTTTATTAACACGGTATGCTACATAACCAGCTAACATTTTGAGTAAATCTGTATTCTCTTCGGGGTAAACTAGTTTGTTCCTAGTTATTTCAGTCAACTGATCAATCAGTGAGTCTGTAATGGAAATAAATTCTTCATTATGGACATTGTTCACTTCCAACTTTTCTTTTTGCAAGACTGAAGTTTCACAATCTTGTAATGGTTCTGCCAAGTCAATTTTTTTAAGAACTTCAACACTTAACGTTTCACACTGCTCAGCAGTACAATTACCTGTTTTTAATATATCACATGCTCTTTTGCTGAATAACAGATATTTTATTCGATGTGTTACCGCTGTGGGGAGGGGGTGGTCGTAAAATTTTCCAAATCCTCTAATTAGAGAAAAATACGATTCTAAAACATCTTGATTACACTTTGCTGCTAATAAATATTTATAACCTTCGGCTTCTAACTCCTTGAATAAGCCCTGTAAACTTCGAATTGAAACCATAAAGCCTATTTGAAAAGGCAATAGTTCTTTTTTACCAATTACTCTGGCAGAAGAACTAAGATCATACAATTTATTTAAAATAACATCCTGGTCCTGTAAACTAGTACCCTACGCACTTTTTAATTTATTAGTAGGATGGTGAGGAAGTCTCGAGTTTAGTACATCAAATCCGTCGTTAATAGTGTTAATAAAATCAACTACATGGTCATTACCCGGGAAATTATATGATACTGCTTTATCCACAGTTCTGGACAATAGTTCAGCTGCTTTTCTTACATTTTGCCATTCGCTTCCCGATACTAATAAATGATGTTCGGTTATTTTATATGCGTACTTTAAATCTCCTTCTTTCTGTTTGTTTACTAAATCAAACAATATATCCTTAGATACTCGCTTAACTTGCTCCTCAAACGTTATACTAAATCCTTCGTCTAAAAGATGATTTCTTGCTAGTTTTAGCAGATGAGGAACGTCATAGAATGCCCAAATGTTACGACTTTCTATGCTTGGGTTAGCTATGTAAGAAGTCTGAGGACCTAAATTTAGGCCTGCTCCTAGTTTTCTATTAGGTCCTCCCATGTAACTTACAAAAGCACGCATGCGAAACCCTGACTCTTCAATTAGCTTGACACATTCTAAAAATAATTCAACCGTTACACTTTGGTCGAATTGATAATAAATCGGCTGTTTCCAATTGGCAGTTAGGCTTCTAATGATAATTACTTGAACACTTACATGTGGTCCTCTAAAGATATCTTGAGCGGCGTCATAGCAAATATCGGATTTCACCTTCATCTCGTCAAAGCACATAACAATGTCTTTGTGAAAATCATCGCTTAAAACTATCGATTGTCCTTTAAGTAAATTAAAACTTATATCTAAAAATCCAGGAGGAGTAGAGAACTGAGACAACCGTCTTCCTATTGTAGCCTCGCTTGGTAAGGGGTGTTTTAATGTATCTCTAACATAAGCAAAAGCTTTTTTTGAAATACACCTAATTGTGACAGCTTTTGCTACATCTTCACCAGACCAATTTGTACATTTTACTTTTAAAAGTTGTTGTTGTTGACTTTTAGAAAATAGCTGTTCATATTTCATCAAATCCTGTTTTAATTTAGTTATAACTTGTTGAGCACATTTTAGTTCATCTGTTAATAAAATGATTTTTTCTTTTAGTTCCTTATTTTCGCTTATTAATTGGATGTTCTGCACGTCGTTATTAGATAAATTTTGATCTTCGTAAGAATCGAGTTGATCTGAGGTTCCTATAATTTCACTGCTTCTTTCATCTACCGAATTTTGTATTAACGAATTTACAGTTTTCTTACAATTACGTTTATCTGCACGAATGTTTCTTTCAATAGACCCCAAAGCGTCGGTTGAAGTTGAAATTGTTGGTATTTTTCGGGTTGGTACAGAGAATTTCTTTAATTTACGTCTGGGTGGTAGGCCTAATAATTCCGATTTCAAATCTCTTTCATAATTGGTTTCCAAGAAATGTTCTGAACAAATTCGGGCTGTTTTAGTGTTGAACTCATCTTTTCGCTTGCAACAATGCTGCCATTGTTTATGAAGATCTTTGTCTTTTGGAAAAACGTGAAATGACAATGTCAGTTTCTTCGCATTATCTGAATGGTTTGTACAACCGGCAACGGCACAACATGGCATTCCACTCCAGCAATCCACTGCGCATCCACCTCATGAGTGCTACCGTATTGTTCTAGTTACCGTGATCACGGCGGTACCTGACCCTTCCTCGGGCGAACCAGACGTACTTCACCTTGCCTGCAGCCTTCACCTGCCAAGCTAGCCAGTAAAGCTGCCTGCTGGCCGGAGTCATCTCTTCCCCGATATAGATTTTATCCTCACTGTCCCATCCGAGGTGTCTGGTGGTAAAGTCCCTTTTCACTTTCCTAAGACGGATTAACTCGTCTCGGATCGAGTGTCGTACAAAGCGCACGACGATCGGCGGAGGGCGTGCATCTTCCCTTCTCTGCCTCCTCCTCTCAACCATATCCAGATTCTCGACACTTAGTTTTATGCCCAGTGCCGCCCCAACCGAGCAAACAATTCCGTCTGTCGTTTCCCCAGATTTCAGAGGAATTCCTCTAAGTTCTAAAGAATTTACCAGCTGATTCTGCTCAATCTGGTTGATTTTGGCCTCGAGGGTTTGAACTTGGGACTTTAAATTTTTATTATCTTCTAGAATTTTTTCTATAAGCTCGATATATTTTTTAGTTCGATCCTCCATCGATTTAAGCCTCTCAGAGGTTTCAAAAGATATTTCGGCCTGCTTATCTACGGTGTTTTTAATCTCTTTTATGTCCTCAGTCATTTTTCCAATCTCAGATAAAATCGCCATAATATTTTCTTCCATATTTCGCCCCTTTACAGTTTTATCTGTGTTAAGGCACGACGCACAGAGCCAATTTTTCTTTTTATGCTGCATTTCTTGTTCTGATATACCACAGCACTTATTGTGGTTAATCAGTTGGCATTTAGTGCAAATTGTGGTAGTTTTATCATCCCGTGGGATGTTCATGTTACAAGACGCACACTGTGGCATTGTGAGATAACGGGAGAGTGACTGACAAGTGAAAGAGAGGGGAGCGCAGGCGTTCTGGAGGGATTATAAAGATAATTTAGTTCTCGTTACCTATATTTACTGAAGTCCGGGAAACGCCTGTTTATTTACGTAAACTGTAAATAGTCTCAGTAAGAGTGTTATAATTATAAAATATTCGATATGTACTAATTATTTTAAAGGTATTCACTCACGTAAAACAAATATAAACAGGTGTATGAATAAATGTAATAGTTCCACAACAACAATCACTCAGAGATGCTTACACAACAACGGCTCGAGCCAGACTAACTTGTTCGTTAGATGTAGCTTGTTCGTCCATGCCCAGTTACAGATTCGATTCCGGTCTTCCTGGATCCTTTCAGTGTCTTTTAATAGGTCAGAGTTAGGAAAGGATAAATAGATTTGAAGATCATCGGTGTAGAGATGATACCGACAATGATGGATGGAAAGCGGAAGGTCATTAATGTTGACAGAAAATAGCGTGGGTGATAGTGAAGATCCCTGAGAAACGCCACAAGATAGGGGTTGGGTCTTGGACGGAGTTTTATTTGGAATATTTAAATACTGTGATCGATCGGAAAGGAAGGACGTAAGCCAGAGTAAGTCAGATGTGGATAAGGAAAGGTTTCGAAGTTTGGATAGGAGGATGTGGTGGTCAACTTTATCGAATGCTTTGGAAAAATCTAAGAGGATAAGGATAGTTAACTCTTGGCGATCTATTGCGGAAAATATATCTTGAAATATTTTTAGAAGGGCATATTGGGTAGAGTATCCGGGGCGGAAACCGGAATGATAGGGATTAAGGAGTGAGCGTTCTTCTAGGAAAACTGGAAGTTGGGACTGAACAATGCGTTCCAGAGGTTTCGATAGGTTGGAGAGGAGGGAAATAGGACGGAAGTCACTTGGAGAGAAAGGATTAGGAATTTTGTTCAAGGAATTTTGTAAATGTGGTAAAGGAGAAGTATAAGTGTGGGAAGCCATGATAAGTTTGATAAGTTTAACTGGGAAATTTTCGGGTCCATATTAATTTGCTCGGGATTTCATAATGGTCGAAAGTATATTATTGTAGGACACATGGGAAAAGAAAAAGTTGTCAGGATCAAAGCTAGAGTAAGGAATTCAGTTTCAAGCGAAGAATTTGGAGCTAGTGAGATGAAATGTTGATTGAGTTCATCCGGGGAAACGGGGAAGGAGTTGTAGGTGGGTTCAGAAAAGGTTAGTTTTCTTAGGATTTTCCATTTGGATTTATGACCATGAGCGGAAGAAAGGATTATTATTATTATTATATGGGTACTGCGGTCCTACAAGGACCCGGGCCTCCCCCACAACGGACCACCAATCTCTTCGATCTTGCGCTCTCTTTCTCCATTCCTGAACCCCCATCCGCCTCAGATCCTCCACCACATCATCCATTCATATGATTCGGGGACGTCCTCTTCTTCTCCTGCCATCTGGTTTCCCGTAAAGCATCTTCTTTGGCACCCTTTGGTCGGTCATTCTTTCTACATGACCTAACCACTTAATATAAGCCACCACGATGTATAAAATAAAACCCCTCTTTTTATCATGACCACGATGTCGGGTTCCCCAAACAGGATTATAATCTCTTCATTCTTTCTTCTCCTCCAAAAACCGTTCTCGAAGACTCCGCCCCATATTCTCCTCAACACTTTCCTTTCCCAGGTGTTGAGCATCATTTCTGATTTTTTTTCTTAAGGGCCATGTTTCGCATCCATACATTACCACTGGTCTTACAATGGTCTTGTAAATAAGAATTTTCATTCTTTTAGAATAAGAATCGAAGTTAAACACTTTTTGAAGGGAGAAATAGCACCTGTTTCCTTGTGCTATTCTTGCTTTTATTTCACTTTCAATTCTATTGTCTGTTGTGACCAGGATTCCCAAGTACTTGAACTGGTTTACATACCTAAAACTATGATTTGTGAAAGTTACTTTTTCATTTTCTTCGGTTCTCCATCTTGACCTTTTCATGTAGACTGTCTTATTCTCGTTCACTGCAAAACCCAGCTGTATAGCTGCCTCTTCGAATTCTTGGAAGGTATCTGATAACGCTGCTTGGGTTCTAGAAATCATAACCACATCATCGGCATATGCCAGGTGTTGTGACACCCTGGTCCCCCCAACATCCCAGTCCCCCCTGGATTTGTCCTTATACCTCGGATACCTGCTTCCATGGCTATATTAAAAAGAATTGGAGCTAGAGGATCACCCTGCCTTAGGCCATTATTAACACCAAATTCGTCTGACATGGAATTTCCATACTTTACTTGACAAGTACTCTTCGTGAACGTCATTTTTGCCAGTCTAACTAATTTTGTTGGTATGCCTATACCTACCATTATTTTTTGAAGTATCCCTCTGTCCACACTGTCATATGCCTGCTGATAATCCACAAAGAGAAAATGCCTTTCTACGCTGAATCCATGACACTTTTCCACTGCCTGCCTCAGTGAGAATATCTGGTCAACTATTGATCTTCCGGGCCTGAAGCCTCCTTGGTATTCTCCTACAATACTTTCAGTGAATTCAGTCAACCTTTTTGGTCGAAGCACTGCCAACATTTTATACATTGTACTTAAAAGAGAAATGCCTCTATAATTGTCGCATACTAACTTGTCTCCTTTTTTGTGTATGGGGCATATTTCTGCTTTTGTCCAATCTTCGGGCATGTTTTCTTCTACCCATATATCAAATATTAAATTATAAATTTTTTCCCATAGATCATTACCACCATGCTTTCCTTACAAAATAGTCTTCCAGGACCCTGTTCCTCTTTTAAAAGTGATCTTATTTCCTGTGCCCGTCAGTAAAGATTTAGTTTTTCCCTTAATGAGTGGTGATACAAGAGGAGGAGAGCCTGAACAAATATTGCAGCCTAGGAGAAGCATTTGCCAGACCGTAAGGATTCGGAGGCCTCCGGACAGACCGTCAGCGGCAGTAACAAGGTGAGAAGGTTCTTATGTATTATTTGTTTATGCTACCTTCTCAATAATATCTCCCCAAAGGTGCGAAACCTCGTTTTGATATTTCCCCATACAGTCCATTTTCTCGAGGCAGAGGCGGGTTTTTCGCATCAGACATTATCATTCTTTTCCTATACATTTTTGGTCCGATCCGGGCCGTATATATTATTGTGCCACTTTGAAACGAGTGTTTTTGCAGTTTTGGGGCGAGTAATCACCCACTCATTTCTCTGCTTTATTTATATTAAAGATTTTTACATTAAAATTTCTATAAATTGCAAGGTTTGACCTATTTTTTGTTCAAGTTTCATAACTTCCAATAATTACATATTTATAACCGACCCTATAGTCGGCCATTTTCAACAAGTGCGTATTGTCAGCTGTGATCTGACGTCACACCACTCTAGTGACGTACTCATTACTTCATCTTGTAACTATCCCCGCCATCTTGTTATATTCTAGCGTCAGTTTTGCTACTTTTTCTCCTTTCCTTTTCTGCGCCTTATATATTATAATTTCCTTTTATTTCTGTATTTGTATATTCTGTATTTTTTACAATGCCTGTAAAAGACAAAAATGTCATTATTCAAGCACAACTATTAGCAAAGAGGGAAACGATATTTGCTGATATAACTAGCAGATACGATGAAATTAAAGGTTCCACTCTTTTGGATATTTTTACTGTCCAAGTGCATTACGAGGATTTACCCTCCCTTCAAGTCAAATTTAAGGGGTTCAATGTAAAATAAAGCGACCTTAATGCTCTCTTATCCAAACAAAATCATGTGGATACTCAAGCCCCTGCAATTGCTTTCAATAGTGTGGTAACCAAAATTAAAGCTAAATATTTACAATTGAAAAAAGAAGAACCTATTGCAACTTCTACAACGGTTGCCAGCCCTATCCAAACCCTATCGCAAAATCAATCAGCCACTTCGTTAATTTCTGTTTGTCAAACTTCCCAAGATATTCATAAGTCTTCCGAAGTCGAGAATATTGAAAACCTCCCATTCGAACAACCCGTGAGTACAGACCACAAAGACTCAAATGTTTCTGACATTCCAGAAAACATTGACCCTTCTATTAACACCCATGCATGTAATAACAGATTAAATAATTTTAACGTTCCCCAGGAAATACAAATCAATAACAGGGTGATTTTTTAAACTTAAATCAAGTTCAAAAGATAAAAATTTATAATTTTATCAAAAGATAAAATAGGTGGTGCTAATACAAATGTTAGTGATTCATCTGATGAAAGGTTTTTTGTTTCCCTTACAGAAGAGGATAACTACATCTCATCCTCAAATAGCCGCTATTCTTTAGCCAATCAAGATTGTCCAAAATTCCTTCCTGTTAAAAATAAAAATAATAAGAAACCAGTATACATACATAGTAACCAAGATAGAGTAACATGTAAAATTCTGGTCTCACATTCTATTAAACCTACTTTTTTAAAACTACCAGTTGTAGATATCAAAGGGTCTGTACGCTCTAAAGTTTCAATATTCGACAAATGCTCCCCAGTAGGGTTTGCTGATGTTTCTTCTGTCGCTAATCATGCCCATATTGACTCTAGGGGCCTTACCTCTACTCATTACGCGCAGACCAACAATTTCTGTTTAGGGACTCAAGATCCCTCCTCTTTGACCAATTGCCAGGAGCATTGGCCTCCTCCTTATCGTGACACCGACTTAAGCACCAAGCCATTACCGGGTCTTAAGTCTACTCCCATTGCGCTCTTCCTTTATGAACCTGATCTTACCTCCGAGCATTTCCATGATTCTCTTCTCAGTATTCGTACCGGCAAGCCGGCAAAGTCGCTTTGCAGCTTGACTCCTTTCATCGACAGCCTGGGTATTCTCAGGGTGGGCGGCCGACTTAAGAACTCCAATTTAAAGTACGATTCCCGTCACCCAATTTTGCTTCCTAAATCCGCTAATCTGTCTCAGTTGATCTGCAAGCACTTTCACATTTCCTCCCTACACGCTAGGCCCACTACTTGCCAGGCACTCGTGTGCAGCCGCTACTGGATTATTTCGTTGCGTCAACTGTTAAGGAAGGTGATCCACCGTTGTACTACTTGCATTCGTTTCCTCGCTACTACCGTGCAGCCTATTATGGCTGACTTGCCTTCGTGCCGCGTCCGGCCCAGCAGACCCTTCTTCACCACCGGTATTGATTTCGCGGGGCCATTTCAGGTTCGCGCGTCGCGACTTCGTAAATCCGCTATTACAAGGGGTTACTTATGCGTATTTGTGTGTACCGCCACCAAGGCTGTGCATCTCGAATTTGCCTATGAGCTTTCTACCGCCTTTTTCCTGGCTACTCTAGATAGATTCGTTGCACGCCGAGGTCTTCCGCATTCCATTCTATCCGAACAGTGTCGAATTTTGTCGGGGCAAATAAGCAATTAAAAGATGTGCAGCTTTTCTTCCGCACTCATCATGAGGAAATTTCGAATGTCCTGTCGAGTCGAGAGATAAGATAGGTATTCAACCCTCCTTTAGCACCCAATTTCGGTGGTATGTGGGAAGCCGCAGTCAAATCCGCAAAAACTTTACTATCTCGGTTGTCCGCCAAAGTTTTATTCACTTTCGAAGAATATGCCACCCTCTTCGCTCGGATCGAGGCTATTCTAAATAGCCGTACTATCTGTTCCTTACCTTCTGCCCCCACTGAAGCCGCCGCATACTTAAGTCCAGGGCACTTCCTCGTAGGAGCTCCACTGTTATCCGTGGCCGGAATCCCTATCTCTGAGGACCATCATTTGACATCTAGATGGAAGATCATCTCACAATATTTGCAGTATTTCTGGTGACGGTGGTTGAGGGAGTACTTGAACTCGCTGATGCAGCGTACCAAGTGGACCGCAGTATCCAAAACCATAAAACGGGGCGATGTTGTTGTGCTCAAGGGTGTGAATAGCTCTCCCCTCTCCTGGCCTATTGCCCGCATTTCTAAACTCAAGCCTGGGCTTGATAGTGTATCTCGAGCGGCCATCCTTGAGACCTCTAACGGCACTCTCACTAGACCCGTGAACAAGCTCATTCCGCTCCCGGAATGACGTCCTTTTGCATTGTATAACCTTTCTACAGTTGTGCTATTTTTGTTTTTTATTTTGTATAATTGATTACCCAGGAGTACTGTTTTATTTTCTTTACATTATATAATTGTTGTCCAGTTGGGCTGTTTCCTTTTCTTTACATTGTATAATTGTGCTACCATTCATGTTACAATATTTTTATTTTATTTTTTTGTCTTTATCTTCCTCTTTACTCAAGTTGAGCTTTCGTTTCTTTATTTATTGTGTAAATTCTTTGCTGCCTGCCCACCATTTTCATTGTATAACTTTTGGAATAAAATTGGGCAACATCCCAATTTTGGTGGGTGGTGTGTTCGCGCCAATCGGCGCTTTTGTGAGGGAGGGAAAGGAGAAAAACTTTAATATACCGTATATTGACGCACTCTATGGATCTCTAGGTAACTAGCCCTTATCTGCGTTAATCCCCACATGAATATTCCTCTTTCTTCTAGCATGTAGTCCAATCTTCGGGCATGTTTTCTTCTACCCATATATCAAATATTAAATTATAAATTTCTTCCTATAGATCATTACCACCATGCTTTAACATCTCTGTGGTGATCTCATCAAGCCCTGGCGACTTGTGATTCTCCATTGACATAATTATTTCAATTAATTCAATTATTTCTTCTTTCTCTGGTGCTTCTACTTCTTCAGCTCCCTCTTGTGCATTACCTAGGAGTTCCTTTAGATCTACATTGTCTTTAGATATTTTATCAGTGGTTTCTGTGTTTAATAATTCACTAAAGTACTGATTCCACTTTTCGAGAATGGCTTTCTTTTCTCCTAACAAATGTCCTTCTTTCCCTTTACACAGTTCAGTCCTGGCTAGGAAACCTGTTTTTATTTTCTTTACTTCCTTGTAAAACTTTCTTGTTTCTTTCCTTCTCCAAGAATCTTGCAACTTTTCAAGGTTCTCATTTTCATGTGCTCTCTTCTTCTGCCTACACACTCTTTTTGCTTCTCTCCTTTTTGCCATAAAATACTGTAAACTTCCTATAGTTTTTCTTTTTAACATCCTTAGTGTTCGCGCCAATCGGCGCTTTTGTGAGGGGGGGGAAGGAGAAAAACTTTAATATACCGTATATTGACGCACTCTATGGATCTCTAGGTAACTAGCCCTTATCTGCGTTAATCCCCACTAGAATATTCCTTTTTCTTCTAGCATCTGTGCTCCAGTACGCACCTATTTAAATTGCCCAAGACCTCATGGTCTTCCATCACTTTTTTGACCAAGACAAAATAGTCTTCCTGGACCCTGTTCCTCTTTTAAAAGTGATCTTATTTCCTGTGCCAGTCAGTAGAGATTTAGTTCTTCCCTTAATGAGTGGTGATACAAGAGGAGGAGAGCCTGAACAAATATTGCAGCCTAGGAGAAGCATTTGCCAGACCGTAAGGATTCCGGAGGCCTCCGGACAGACCGTCGGCGGCAGTAACAAGGTGAGAAGGTTCTTATGTATTATTTGTTTATGCTACCTTCTCAATAATATCTCCCCAAAGGTGCGAAACCTCGTTTTAATATTTTCCCATACAGTCCATTTTCTAGAGGCCGAGGCGAGTTTTTCGCATCGGAAATTATCATTCATTTCCTATACACTTAGTCTTGCGTTGATTCTTTCTTTCAGAACTCTCTCGCACTCTTCATCAAACCAGTTATTCCTGGGAACTGATTCCTTCTTTCCAAGCACCTCCTTTGCACTTTCCATTACTGCTCCTTTCAGTTTTTCCCATCGATCATTTATAGTTGTGTCATGCCCAATCCCACTTTCTGGTAACTCTTCCCTTACTTTACGTTCGGAGGCTTCGGCTACTTCACTTGTGAGTAGTTTTCGAAGTTATAGGCATTTGCCCTGTGTCCTGTAGGGAACCTTGTTACAGCAAGCTTGTGTTGATAATAGACTTTTACCATGTGATGGTCAGTATCACAGTCCGCTCCTCTGAATACCCTAACATTTCTGATATCCGATGCATGCCTAGATTCTATGAGAACATGATCAAAAATGATGATTTTTGTGTTAATACTACAGGGGCAATGACAATGATGTATACTTTTAACAGGTGCATTCTCATTTCTGAAGTTTCAATATTTCTCTCGGGATGGCCCTATTTCTATTTTGGTAAGACTACGATTCCTTCAGTGTGTTAATACCGCATTATCTCAGTTTGTGTACGAAACCCTGATCTGTTTTCAACAAGAGTGTCATATTAAGGATTGTGACCTTATTGCTGAAAAGGAAGACCACATTCATATTATTCCTTATCGTGTATAATGCATTATATTTAGATGTGACGTTGTGTAGATAAATACAGTAAAGAGTAGTATGTTTTTTTTTGAGTTATGACGTTCTTGCAAAACAGTATCGTATTTGTTTTTGTATTATTTGCTTATATGAAGTTGTTACAAAAAAATACTTCCATGCTTTCAGCATCAGTTTTAGAAGTATCTGCAGATGTGACACTTTTGCACTAAATAGTTTTTGATATTCACATTTTATTCTGTATTATTTCTAGTATGTTGGTATTGTTTTAAAAACTTACTGAAATGTTAATTTTTTTAACCATTACACAAGCTTGCGGAACTTATTTAGAGAAAGTAAATATTGTTTAATTGATAGTAAACTGATATTTTTCGTTACAGCATAATGCAATAAAATACTCGAGGAAAAACTGGTGTTAATGGCGTTGAAAAATCAAGTTGGAAGTACAGAAAAATGGAAGATCTGTACATCACTGGCTCATTCTGCATGTGTCAATACTAATTCGACTCCAAGGGAAGACTCTGTGGATAATGGTATATTAATTATAAAATGTTATGTCGCAATGTTTTATCCTAATAAGTATTTTGAGGTTTGTACTCTAATTCGGCTTGTTGTTTTTGCAAAGAATGCATCAGCTGCTGCCACGTTACCAAAGACTGCAAAGGTAATGAATAAAACTGTTATAAGCTCCCACACATCGAGATCGAGATCATTCTTCATCAATTTCACGTTCAAAAATAAATATAAAGTATAAAGTGGCAGCTGTTCTCGTGGAGGATGAGCACTGGGGAAAACATGGGAAACAGAAGAAACTTGATGATGTTTTAAAGGAAGCAGTAATAAACTTTTTCGAGGAAATCTCAAAAATCGAAAGTCATTATACGCGTGCCAACACTAGCAAACATTTTATTGACGGAAGCAAATCCATTGGTGATATTTATAGGGACTACATTATTGACTGTAAAGAAAAAAATATCCCATTAGTGATGTTTTATAAGATTTTTATATAGGACTTTAATATTCCATTGTTTACACCCATAAAAGATTAATGTGAATCCCGCTGTGCCTACGAAAATGCTAAGAGGGAAGTAAATAAGAATTCAAAAGATTATTATGAAGTGCACCTTGTTGAAAAAAAATTGTCCAGGAAGAAAAAAAAAATTATAAAGAGGAATCCAATGTTGTTGTGACTGTGCATGACTTACATGCAGTTATGCCAATTCCGAAGGGCAATACATCAGTTTTCTACTACATGTCTAAATTAAATGTCTTTAACTTCACAATTTACTATTTGAAGAGTAATGAATACGAGTGTTTTGTATGGGATGTATCGAATGGACATTCGGGAATTAACGAATTGGGATCGTGCATCCTTCAGTTTTTCGTCAAAAGAGCTGCTTCAGGTGATAAAAACTCCGATAACTTTCTAAATCCGATAACTGTACAGGCTTACAGAAAAATAAGTTTATGTTCGCACTCTACATGTATGCTGTAAGACATCTTAATATAAACAGCATTACACACAAATACTTAGTAAGAGGCCACACTCAAAATGAGGGAGACCTGCACATTAATTAATGAGTGTCAAGTAAAATGACAGCTGAAAGGTGGTCCAATATACGCGCCGCAGTCATTCATTGCGGCAATATGGGGTGCTAAAAGTCCATTCAACGTGACAGAACTGTGCTTTTAAGATTTTTTCGATATCGAAGCTTTAGAAATAGAAATGGGGCCCATGAATATGTCGCAGATAAAAATAGCAGTGGTGAAAATCCTCCGTGTAGAGTGCAAATCCCCAAATTCTGTTTATTTCAAAACGTCTTATGAGGAAGAGAACTTTAAGGTCACGAGCGTCATCAGAAAAAAAAAAAGAGTAACAATATCACGCTTACACGAGCATTTAACACAAAACCTCAAATACCAAACCACAAGATCTTGAATTAATCCAGAAAAACTATATACCAAAATTTATAAACAATTTTACGAGCTATTGTAATGTACGTAAAAAAAAATTTGTACTTAAGTCCCGTTTTTTCAATCATTTTATACACTTTTAAATGGCAATAAAGTTGGGAATAAATGTAGTAATTATTTCGTTTCCATTCACCTGGGTGAGACGAAGTCCTTCATTATAATTATTCAGATGCCAGAGAAAAATGAAACTGCTGCAATTGGAAATCTCACTAATAAATGTTGTATAATAGACTTTTGTTTTGAGCAAGAACTTCTTACTCTCACAATTCCTCTTTTGTCGCACCACAAATAAGATATTAGCAGCAACGTCATAAGTGAAACTGGGGATAGTTTTGGGGTTGGGGAAAACTGCATAGCATACATTTCATCCAATAATTTACTTCAATGTCATAAGGAGATATTGCTTGACCATAATATGACATTTTGTTGTAATTTATTATAACCTTCTCAAAATAATGCAATTTGAAAACTTTAAAATGGCTCTACTGAAAAATCGTGATTGCAGCAAATGAGCGATATGATTTTGAAAAATCTTCTTATAAGTCGTACTGAGCAAATTATTTCATTGATCAGATTATACTGTATTATTGCGTGCTTGATTGATTTTTTAATCATGAATCCAATTCCAACTACATTTTCAATGTGTCCGCTTTTTATTAATAGATATTTGCAGCTACTTCTATTTGATATTTATCAAGTTCCTCCTCTAATCTTCTGCTTGAACCAGGCTGGTTTAATCCTCTCACATTCCAAGATGCAACATTAAGTCCGTGTTTCCGCTTGGGATTCCGTGTTTTTAACGGTTGGTGGATAATTAGCCCTCCGAACCAACCCTCCTCCTTTACCCGGGCTTGGGACCGGCAACTGCTTCCAGAGGAGAAAGGATATTATACATATATTTTGACATAGAGAGTCGGATAGCCGATTGGGTTTGGTTTCGTAAAATTTTAAAGGAAATATAATCTGTTGGTAATCGGGTTCGACCGTATTTTCTTAACCAACTCATCGCCCTTTCGTTCTATACTATCCTCATATATTCACCTGCTACTACTTTTATTTTCCATTATTATAAATATTTCTACTTCTATATATACTTTGTATATATCATTTTACTTTGTTCTTATTATCGATATGTATTTTTTCTTCTTAGCGTTTACTACTGTTTCTCATTATATCAGCGTCATCCTTTTACCTACTGTCCTATGTTTCCCTAACTCCTTCCCATTATGACTAACATCCTAACCGCCTGTCACATAAACTCACAATCCCTACCAGCCCATTACGATGAGTTCCTAGAATTTTTCACCCAAAATTTTTACCACATCATTGCAGTCTCTGAAACCTGGCTAAAACCCTACATACCTTCTTCCTCGGTTTCTCTCCCTAACTACTCCATCATTCGTCATGACCGGGTTAACCGGACCGGTGGTGGAGTGGCGCTATACGTCCATGATTGCCTGAAGCCTCGAGTCCTTTTTTCATTCACCTCCTTCAAATCTCCCTAACATTGAGTCCTTATTTGTTGAAATATCCATTAATGCCCATTCTCTCCTGTATGTAGTGGTTTACCGTCCTCCACATGTTCCTTTTGACCAATCATTCGAATCTAACCTTTACCACTATGTCCCTCTCTACTCCAATATAATCATCTCCGGTGACCTAAATACCAATCTCCTGTCTGACTCCTATGACAAAATCTACCTTGAAAACCTTTTTTTTTCCCTCCACCTTTTCATTGTACCATTCAATACCACCCACCACTCCCGCGGGTCCGACACATGGTTGGACCTGCATGTCATAGATTCTCCAAAAAATCTTCTTTCCTCAAGTCAACGACCTGTTTCATTCCTATCCTCTCATGACCTGATACAAATATCATATGATATCCCAACACCTCGTTTCCTTCCTAAAACAATATCCTTCCGTAACATAGACTCCCTCTCCCGAGATATGATTTTATCCGATCTCGAAGCCATAGATTGGAATCCAATTTACTCCTGCTCCTCAATTGATACCATGGTTGAATTACTCACCACCAATCTCCTATCTATCCTTGATACCCATGCTCCTCTTAAAACCTCAACATTTCGCCGGCGTCGCCCTGCTCCTTGGATGAACCAACACATTAAAGATTTACAAAGAAGACGCGAGGCTGCCCGGAGACGCTTCAGGCGAACAAGGATTGAAGAGGACTATCAAGCGTTTAAGTTTCTTAGAAATTTAACTCAATCCACGATCCGGCGAACTAAATCCAATTTCTTCCACGAAGCCCTTTCATCTGCACCCGATCCTAAATCCAAATGGCTGCTCCTCCGCAAACTTTCCTTGTGTGATCCTCCTAGTTCCTCTCCCTCGGGAGACCTTCCTGTCACTCCGGATGAGTTAAACTCCTATTTCGTTTCTTCCACTTCCATCTTACCCCTTCTCGACCCTCCCAGTCCTTACCTCCGCCAGCATTTAACGACAATAATTTTTTACTTTTCTTATATCACCCCCTCTGATCTAATTACCTCCATTATGAAGTCTCAATCCAACTCATCTGGTATAGACAACATTCCTGTTAAATTATTGAAATTATGCCTTCCTGAAATCCTTCCGGTTCTCCTCTTATATACAATTTTCCCTTCAAAACTCAGTATTTCCCACTTCCTGGAAAAAGGCCTTAATTCATCCCATCAACAAGAACCCAAACCCTATATCCCCAAAGGACTACCGCCCTATATCCATACTTTCCAACCTTTCTAAGCCCCTAGAAAGATTGGTGCAATCCCAAATTTTCAATTTCCTAGAACATTCCAAGTTACTCGATCCCTTCCAATCTGGTTTCCGTCCCGGCTTCTCAACACAATCCGCACTCATTAAAATTATCACTGACATCCAAACAGCGATGGACAAAAAAGAACTGACCATCCTGATCCTCCTTGATTTCTCTAAAGCATTCGATTCCTTAGACCATAATATCCTTTTTTCCAAATTGAAATCATTGAACTTTTCCTACAGCTCCCTCCTTTGGTTTCAATCTTTCCTTTCCGACCGCACCCAAGCAGTTGCCACTGCTAACCAAGGCCTATCCTCTTTCCTCACTCTACAGTCAGGAGTAGCTCAAGGTTCGAGCATTTCCCCTCTACTGTTTAATTCCTACATCAATGATCTTCCCCATTCAATTCACCATTGTTCCCACCATCTTTATGCCGATGACTTCCAAATTTACTTCTCCTTTCCTCCATCCGAGATGTTAGCTGCGTTTGCCAAAATTCAGGAAGACCTCGACGAAACCTGTGCCTGGGCAAATCTGAACAAATTAACGTTAAACGCAGCTAAAAACTCAAGCAATTGCCATAGGATCACACTCCCTTCTCCATTCAAATGCCAACTTTCCCACATTATTCCTTAATGGTCATCCAATAACTTTCCATTCCTCTGTTAAAAATTTAGGCTTAACCATTGATCAAACCCTCTCCTGGAAATCCCATATTGCACAAATCTCCCGAAGGTCAATCGGTATCCTAAAACTATTTCACCGCTCCCGTCACCTCCTTCCCCTACCCACACGCAAACTTCTAGTATCCTCCCTTATCTTCCCCCAATTTGACTATGGTTGCGTGATATATGACGGGCTCTCGATGGTTCTTGAGGACAGATTAAAACGCATCATGAATTGCTTCATTAGGTTTGTCTTCGGAACATCGAGACGTTCCCATGTTTCGCATCTCTATACTGAGTTAAATTGGCTTTTCCCCTCCTTCCGCAGAAAATACTTTCTAGGCTCCTACCTATTCCAAGTTATCAACACCCGTCACCCTCCCTTTATTTACAGTAACCTGAAATTCAAGTCTGCTATCAAATCACTGCATACAAGATCTCGTCTTTCCGATCTCTATACTCCATCCCACAGAAGTACTGCATTCCAACGTTCCTTCCTTGTCCGATCCTCTAATCTTTGGAATTCCCTCCCCCCCTGTATCCGCAATGCTTCCTCCCTTTCCGTCTGGCTGCTTCTCTTCTTCTTATCATATCTCTTATCTTAGGAGTCAACCATGGAGCAGAAGGACGGCGCATCGTTAGTGTTTTTAGAGGAGCATGAGTATTTAGGGTTGAATGAAGGTTAATAAAGTAAGGATATAAATCATTGGTTCCATTGATGTAAATGAATATATTACGTCCCATGGGATGGAATCAAGGTCAGGTTGTAAGGATTTGAATGACAGGAGGTCCAGATTTCAGAAAGAAACAACTGTGGGAACAAAAGATTTATTTGGTAAATCATATGAAATATGGGTTAGGTCATGTGATAAGAGAAAAGGAACTGGGCGCTGAGATGAAAAAAGGATTTTGTCTGGAGAGTCAGTGATATAAAGGTCAAGCCAGGTATCTGATAATCGTGTGTAATGAGTGGGAAAAAATGGTACTAGATAAAGATTAAGGCAATGTAACAAATCGACGAAGAAGGATTTATCAAAGGATTCGGATAACATATTGGTGTTAAAATCACCAGAGATTATGACATTATGACGAGTAGGCTGAAGTTAATTGGATTAAAGATGTTTCAAATGCATTGTCAAATGGAACATTGGGAGGTCGCTAAATCACAGCGTTTAGTAAAGGGTAGGGAGTACTTGATATTTCAAGGAATAAGTATTCAACGTGAGGAAAATCTGAAGATGGTGATTGGAGAAGGATTTTGGCTTTAAGACTATTGAGGATAAAGACAACGACACCCTCACCCCTTCGGACAGATCTATCTTGACGCAGGAATGAGTAATTAAGACATGGGAAGAAGGGATGAAAGGAATTAGGGTTAGGTATGTACATGAATGAACCCTAGGAATATGGAACTATTTAAATATAAATAGCTCTAAATTTTAGATTAACATTCATGATATTATCTATAGAAAATAAATAAATAATATTGGTTAAAAAATAAACTACTTAGTTTACGACGAAGGGTAAAGATTATTTGATGATATTTATTTGGAGGGTGATTTAAGTTTTTCTAAGTAAGGAGCTGTTTTGTACTTATCCATAATGAATTGTCAGAAGTATTGAAACTTTCATTATAGTCATGTAGGCTTTGAATTTTGAATTTTCCTATTTCTGTCTTAAGTTTGTTAGTTATGTTGTTGTAATTATTTTTATCTGATGTGTATCTATTTCGGTGCTACTTTGCCGCTGCTCTGCGTTTTTAAATTAATAAGGAGTGAATATGCTGTGGCAAGTAATTTTGTTGAGTATTTAAGATCAGTTTGAAATTTGTCCCAATCTACTCGTCCTGTAATCAGACTAGGAAGGGAGGGTTTAGGAACATGATTTGAATGCAACAGAAGCAGAAGAGGGCTGTGCTGTTTTTAAGGACACTGTTTTACAGATTTGCCAGGATCTGACGATTTTTCGAGGCCGAGGAAGGACATCCTTGGCCACTCTCTCCATCCACAATTAGAATTAGCTTTTTCGTCCTTAAGGATTGCTGTTTTAACGGTTTTTTTTTTTAAGTTATCCGAAGGATAACTTCTGCCATTGTTGTCCTCCAGGATACTGTTTTAAAATATTTAACGGTTTTAAGATGGCGGACCTAAAAAGGACACTTTTTAAAAAATATTCGACTATTTAACTGTTTTAAGACGGCGGAAGGATATTAATTCGTTGTTAACTCATTCTACGGGAGGCTGAAGATAGTTTTTCAACGCTAACGACTCCTTCCCGTTTACTCTTTTTGCTAAAAAGGTACGATATAGAAGAGTGGCGGTGGGGGTTCGGGGCGGGATTAAGAGATGGCTTCTGTTTTTAAGGACACTGTTTTACAGATCTGCCAGGATCTGACGATTTTTTGAGGCCGAGGAAGGACATCCTTGGCCACTCTCTCCATCCACAATTAGAATTAGCTTTTTCGTCCTTAAGGATTGCTGTTTTAACGGTTTTTTTTTTAAGTTTTATAAATATTTTAGTCATTTAATTTTAGACTATTTTCTACGCAAAGAACCAGTTTCACTCCCGAATCTTTGTTTAATTTATGGTCATTTATATATAAATGGATAATGTGCTGAAAGGATCTGAGGAAAGGTAGTCCAGGAATTTGATGAT
Source organism: Euschistus heros (assembly GCA_003667255.2). NCBI lineage: Eukaryota > Metazoa > Arthropoda > Insecta > Hemiptera > Pentatomidae > Euschistus > Euschistus heros. The sequence goes on from RCWM02000147.1 coordinate 1,002,826, forward strand.
GGTTTAAGAGGTGGAAATTTGGGAAGAAATAAATATATCGAGGATATCAGGACGTGTTTTGAGAGATGTAGGCCAATAAGTTGGGTTTAAAGGTAAGAGGACCGAAAAGAAATCGGAAATTGAAATATTGGATAAAATGCTGCCAAGTGAGTTATTATTACAGTTAAATATTCTTTTGAAAAACCCCAAAAAACCTTAATAATAATTCTCTTCTAAATTATTGACCTCTTTTGGACATTATCCAGTAAATTTTCGTAGTTTATGAAAGCTAGAACGAAAACCTCATTTGTTTCCGACTTGATTGCGTAAGAGCTCAAAGTGACAGGAATGGTAGCTGTTCTTCTTCATTATCTTCCTCATGCTCATCTGGAAAGACATACAGCTCATTAAAACATGGACTCCGACGTCGTCTGCAACGTGAAGTAAATTTTTAAAGGTTATTTTTTTATAGGAAGGTAGAAGTCTTCAGTCTGGTTGTTTATATTTCGGGAATAAATTATTGTTATTTTTACAATAAATAAATAAAGGGATATGAGCGAAGTACTGGTCTATGCTCAAACCAATCGCAGATAAATAATGAAAAGTAAGGTCCATATTTTTATTGACCTACATGAGGTGAATTTTAATATTAATTCAATTTAACAGTTCTCATCTCTTTTACAAAAATCAAACATTTTCCTTAGAAAGGCTTATCTCACTAAAATATTACATAAAATCGTTAGTAAAAAAATAGCAACAGTTTGTTAAATAACATTTATTATAATAATTCAAAATTAGTACAATAGTAGTCTTAACTGGCAACTGAAATAAACCGTTTTTATTCTTATTTAGTTACCCTCAAATTCCAGATATCCTTATCATATATTTTATTGGTAAATCATAACACTTTTTTCTCTAATTTAAGTAAGCGTAACTCTAAGTAAGAAAGTCCTAATTTTGTATTTCCTTAGTTTAAGGAATTTTATAAAAAACATCATCATATTTTAGTCCTCTGTGACTATTTCTTTCCTTCTTGAGACCAGTCCTTTCATACTGAACGTTTCCTCTCAGGTGATTTAACGTCTTCCAATCTTGTTTCATATGGGATCCTTGCTAACCTTACTTGATTCATTGAGGAGGTGCACAAATCATTTTAATTTATTTGTTTTACTAAGACACTCCTTATATTTCCGGACACCAAGAGGTTTTCTCTAACCTACAATGTTGTCTAATCCATAGAGTTCTTATTTTTCTAATCATTGACCATTGATTAGTCAACAACATGGTTCCTACTCGATTGCCGAAAACCCTCTGAATCGTAGAATAACGTTGAATATTTATTGAATTGGTTCTGATAAGTAGTTGATTAAAAGCTATTGACATGTCATTGTTATCGTTTCCCGCACATTTTCTTGATGTATATATTCCGCACAGTCGTAAATATCAATAAATATTATTTTTATTATAAACAATCCAACCGGTATTACCAACCACCACTAGGTTTCATCTTATTAAGATGAATCCTGAACACCCTTCCCATTACCACTATAGATGTCGTCGTTCAGTTGCTGATCAGTTGAAAAAAAAAAAAGTAGTACTAAAGTATAATAATAATAAGTAATAAAAATCATAATAAGTAATTAAGTTGAGGAAAAGGTATAAAAACATGCACTGGTGCAAATAAAGACACCTCTCCATATTGGCTTAAGGAGTTATTGATAATGACGGTGAGGACTGTCTATGGAGTCATTTGCTAATATAAGATAGCAGTGAGCTGTTGAAAAGATTCCTTCAACTAGTGTGGATGCAGCTTAAGTTATTGTGCAAATTGTTGTTCTATCTGGATTGTAAACGTTTTAGAGACATGTGAAAACGTTTTTGTATCATGTTCTTATGTTTATTTAATAATAATTTCACACTCATCTCTAGAAAGTGGATATATTAAGCTAATTTTTGAAGCACCTTTAGTCACGCACGCTTTTAGGTTACATGTAATAGTGGCCACCCTTCTTAAGTGGAGTTGGTGGCGTAAACGTGTGCACCCTTTCTTTGTGTAAATATGGACCCCCATTTCTCCGTGAGCTTCGACATATTTCTTGTTAGATATCACAACTCGCCTCTTTTGTGATAGAATGTTCTCTGAGAGACACTCGAAGAGAGGTGTGGGTAAAATGTTCCCAAATGTGGCAAGTTAGATCGTGCAGGGGCTGAAAAAGCCAGCCAGGTATAATTACGATTTCTGTAAATAGTTTTTTTTATTTATTTTTTTTTTATAGTAAATAAACTCTCTACCGTTTCGAATTGTTTAATTCGTTCCGTTTAATTAAACTTTTTTAAAGAGGGCCCATATTTTCACCCCAATTTTTCTGGTGCTATTTTTAAAGCTTTTTGTGTGTCGTCGTGTTGAAATTAAATAATTAATGTAAATAATTGATTTGCCTTTTCACATTTAAGAACCTTGTTGTAGTTTTTAGTCAAAGACAAAAATCTATAATTTTTCAAGTTAAAAGTAATTTCAAATAAAAAACAAAAGAGGTACCCCATATTTACACCTTTCCTCAATAGTTTTTTTTTTTTTTTTAATTTTAAAGTTTTTAAAAATATTTATTTAAATTTACAACTGTATATACAATATAAACTATAATACATCAAATAAATGTGATGGTTTAGATAAAAATGACACGTCACTTGTTTTTAAAGCAACTACCCATCGGAAGTACTTAAAAGGTTCTGTTGGGAAGAGGGGCTTACCGTAATTGGCTGCCTACCACTATCCCCTTTCCAGCTGGTTCTACAAATATCAATTATTAAATAAAATAAAAATTAGGAAACCTATAAAAAAAAAGAAATAAGTCTTTCCAATTATGTCACATATATTACACAATAAATAAATAAAATCAAACAAAGAATATACATTGATTGAAAACCTTCAATTAACCAAACAAATATAGAAAGAAAATAAAGAAAATATTTTAAACAAACCATTAACTTAAACAAAGGATATTTGAATTACTGTTAGGAAAATAATTATTAAATATAAGTCCAACTAACTCACGAATACTATTTTTTATGAAGTGAAGACTGAGTTTCGGCATTTTCTTCCAAGCGACCTCATTTCATAGAATGCAACCAACGTCCGAGGGCGATTATTTCCAAACAGTCGAATTTCAATGTGCGACGCTCAGACTGTAGCGGCGGCGGTGCGTACCAAGTGATTTCAGGATCCTGAGACAAAAATATATATTATAAATATATATGTATGCGATGACTTCCATGCGTCCTGGTTGCGATATCTTTTCCAACTGAATATATATTATATACATATGTAAGCGGTGCTTTCGATGCGTCCAGGCTGCGATCTCTATTCCAACTGACTGTTCGAGCTTTTGCCCCACAAAGTCCAACCTTCAGCGATAAGAGTTCCAACACTATAAACAGGCGATCCTCATTTCTCCTTCTATTTTTTTCTTTTGTTTATTTAAATTATAAATTCACTAAATGAGACTTAGGTGCTAACATTAACATAAAAAAAAGAAAAAATAATATTCTAAATTACAACTAATAGTTTGACATTCATAATTGGAAAGGTGAAGAAGAAAAAAAAAAATTAAAGTTGACTGTTGACAAAAAAAAAAAAGAATTAAATAATATATTTTTTAAACTAAGCGTAAACATTCCGCCCACCAAAATTTTATTAAAATTTTCATGATGACAATGGATCTTCTGTAGGAAGAAGAGGTGCTAAACTCGACACTGGTCGAACGAATTCACCAATGACCGTTTTTATTTTGACCACTCTTACTATTCCGTCTTTACCTGGAAAGCATTCTATGACTCGCCCGGTTGGCCAACAAAGCATTGGAACGTTCTGCTCTTTTCAAAATCACTAGAGTCCCGGCTTTAACATTTGGACTTTTAACCGACCATTTAGTGCGATTTTGCAAATTAGAGATGTAGTCCAGTCTCCATCTCTTCCATAAATCAGTAGTACATCTTCTGAGAAATTGCCATCGATTAAGAAGATGCAGTTTGCGATCCGAAAAGTTTGGTTCAGGTAATGACACCAGTGGTTCACCAACCAGAAAATGCCCAGGTGTTAACGAATCAAAGTCATCAAGACTTGCTGTCATTAGACAAATAGGTCGAGAGTTCAACACAGCTTCTACCCGTGTACCTACAGTTGTCATTTCCTCAAAAGTTAACGGTTGGTAATCTAAAATTCGTATGAGATGAGATTTTAAGAATTTTACCCCAGCCTCCCATAGGCCTCCAAAATGTGGTGCATGCGGAGGTATAAAGTTCCATTCAACACCACGCGAAATTAAATGTTGCTGAATTTGACTTTGCATCTCTTGATTATTCCACCAATAACGCCATTCCTTTAACAACCGTTTAGCTCCAACGAAATTGGTGGCATTGTCAGAAAACATTTTACTGGGAACGCCTCGACGAGAAACAAACCGGTCAACACTTGCAAGAAATGCTTCCGTACTTAGCTGGAACACGACTTCGATGTGGATCGCTTTAGTTGCAAAACAAATAAAAAGGGCATAATAAGCTTTCCCTAAGGCTGCCTTGCGACGGTTTGATTCCCGAATGGGAAAAGGACCTGCGAAGTCCACGCCTGCGTTAAGAAATGCGCGCCCTTGTTCGAATCTTGTTACTGGAAGATTCCCCATTAGAGGGGCAAAGGTAGCAACACGCATGCGATGACATTTTAAACATTGGTGAACTCGTGCTCTGATTCTTCGACGAGCGGAAAGAACCCAATATTTTCGTCAAATCAAAGATAAAAGAAGTTGCGGACCCGCATGGAGGTACATTATATGATAATGGTCAATCAATAAATTTACAAAATGACATTTTTGAGGCAACAAAATTGGGTGTTTCATTTCATAAGGCACTAGAGCGTTTTGAAGACGACCGCCCACCCTAAGGATACCCAGAGAATCACGAAAAGAATGTAATTGCTTTATAGCAGCAGGAGGTTTTGGTTGGAAATGGTAATGTTGAATTGTTCTAACTAAGCTATTTAATGACCGTGATCGTTCATTCAAAGTTAAGGGACCATGATTCCGATTGTTCTTTTCAGTAAGGATATTTTTCAAACTTTTACCAGCAAGCGGATAAGGATTACCTTCGTCCTGAATCAACTGATTCAAAACTCTTATAGCCAAATAAGGAGAACAAGCTAATCCAAAAGGTAAACTTTTGAATTCATATTCAGTTACAGCATCTGTGGTATCAAAACGGTAAAAAAAAATGCTGGAATGATCGATGCAACGGGGACACCGAAATTCGCAAATACATTTGGCTAATATCTGTGGTCATAACGAAACGTGGAAGTCGAAAACGGAGCAAAATTTCCCTTATGTCGTTTTGTAATTTGGGACCTACCATTAATTGGTCATTTAAAGAGCCCTGAGATGTAGAGTACGACGCATCAAAAACTACCCGAAGTTTTGTTGTGGTGCTATCTTTCACAACCCCATGATGCGGCAAAAAGCAATGACCCGGCCGGACCGCCGTTCTAGCATAACCTTTATCTAAATAGTCGCGTATGACTTTATCATATTCGTCCTTTAGCTTAGGGTTTCTAAGAAACTTTTGCACCAATTTTTGAACACGATTAAGGGCACCGAATTTTGATTTTTCTAATGGACAAGGTTTATTAAAGAACGGTAATTGGACGACATAGCGACCTTGTTCATCTCTGTAATGGGGTTTCCCGAAAAGTTCCTCACATTTGATATGCGTAGGGTCAACCAGAGCTTTACCCGCGACTTCTTCGACTTCCCAAAATTTGGACATAAGTTGTTGCATATCCCTCTTATCTCTTTCAGTGCTCACAAGAGATGTGACATCATCGTTTTGGAGTGAAGAAGTTTTTCCAATCAAAACCCAACCGAAAATTGTTTCCATTGCGTAAGGCAAACCTTTAGGTAGTTTGACGGAATTACCTTTGAAAATGACACCGAATAGATCGGCTCCTAACAAAAAATCGATAGGCCCTGGTACATTGAAATCAGGGTCAGCCAACTGAAATTCTTTTAAATGTGATCGAATGTCATGGGCAATATAACGAGACAGTAAGTCCGAACAAATTTTATCAATTACTATTGCGGTTGTACTAACTTGCGGTGAACTATCTAGATTAGGTTTCAAAATACACGTAACAATTGAATCACTACCCAATATGGTCTGATGTCCTAAACCCATTAACTGCTGTTTTTTAGGATATGGAATAAGCGACAAGCGACGAACACAATCAGCAGTTATAAATGAACGTTGTGATCCACTATCAATTAAAAGGCGTACGCGATTAAAATTACCAAATTTGTCTTTGACTTGCGCGATGGCTGTACCTAACAAAATATCAGAGGCTTCCGAGTGTGTCGCGGATAATACTGTTCCTTTATCCGCGGGTGGCGACGTATTAGGAACGTCCAATGACGACACAGCACCCAACTCCCTTGAATGCGAACTGAGTTTGTTTGTTATTGGTTGTTTAGAACTCCCTAAATGTGAATTTAATTTTCTATTTTGCGTTTCAAAGTCTGAAAAATGTAACAACGTGTGATGTTTACCATTACAACATCGACACGATCCCTTTGAGGTACACTCTCGAGCCCTATGTCCCGCTGAGCAACAATTAATACAACGATTTAGCGATTTTATTTGATCATATCTTTGGCGAGGAGAAAGCGAACGAAATTGTGAGCACTCCAAAATTTTATGATCCTTTGAGCAAACGGGATAATTGATTGATTGATCCGAAACCTTCATCGACATTAACACCTGTTTAGGGTGGCTATACAATTTATTTTCAAAATTTGGAGCTGGGCCAGTAATAGAATTTGTTTGAAATTGCACATATTGGTTTTGAATAAACTCGGACAAATCTCTAAAAACTGGGATAGCCATTTTATCAATCTGTTCCGCTTCGAACTTTTCTCTTGTTCGATTATCGACTAATCTAAGCCCTAATGTGCATAGAATGAAACCCGCCAGATCCGGTAAGTTTAAATTTAAAAGGGCATTCGCGCTCTCAAGAACGACTGAAGAAAATTCTTCTAAAGATTTTAAATTTATTTTAGCAATAGGTTTAAAATTTAAAATTTTTATTAAGTGGTTGGTGGCTAAAATGCGTTTATTATCATAGCGTTTTAATAAAGCATCCCAGGCTTGATCGTATCCATCAAATGTAATAGCGATTGCGGCGATAACCTGAGAAGCTGCTCCTTTTAATGAAGATTTGAGATAATGGAATTTTTCAATATTATCGATATTAGAGTTAGAATGTATCAACGAAATGAAGGTATCTCTGAAACAAGGCCAATTGTTCACGTTTCCATCGAAAGTCGGAATAGTAAGAGTTGGTAGCTTGAGAAAATTATTATTTTTAGATGTTTCCGATAATGTGCGGTTTTTACTATCATTACTGTCCTGATTAAATTTACTACCAAAAGCTAACGTTTCGTAATACATAGTATAAGTGGCTTCTTTTAGAAGTTGATAACTATCAAAATTCTTATTGAGTTGTTTACTTAATTTTTTCAAAGTCAAAAATCGTATTTTAAATTTCTCAAACTCATTATCTAATCGTGAAAGGCGCGCCTGAAATATTTTTTCCTTTGAATAATCCTTTTGAAATTCACTGGCAATGTTATGTATTTCTTTTATATCAGTGGCTAATTCCTCGACTTCGACCTCTAAATCCACGTATTCCGATTCGATATTACTTTTAGGTGCCATGATAAATAATAATGTGGTATTGTATGACTATATAAAAAAATAATAAGTATACTCACCAGAATGACCAGGCAATCGGAGGACCAAAATTATTATTTTTTAAATATTCGGCTCGAAGTTGACCAAAATATTATACTTTTTTTTTTTTTTTTTTTTTTTTTTTTTTTTTTTTTTTTTTTTTTTTTTTTTTTTTTTTTTTTTTTTTTTTTTAATATCCGGCTCGGAGCAGACCAAATATGTTGGGAAGAGGGGCTACCGTAATTGGCTGCCTACCACTATCCCCTTTCCAGCTGGTTCTACAAATATCAATTATTAAATAAAATAAAAATTAGGAAACCTATAAAAAAAAAGAAATAAGTCTTTCCAATTATGTCACATATATTTACACAATAAATAAATAAAATCAAACAAAGAATATACATTGATTGAAAACATTCAATTAACCAAACAAATATAGAAAGAAAATAAAGAAAATATTTTAAACAAACCATTAACTTAAACAAAGGATATTTGAATTACTGTTAGGAAAATAATTATTAAATATAAGTCCAACTAACTCACGAATACTATTTTTTATGAAGTGAAGACTGAGTTTCGGCATTTTCTTCCAAGCGACCTCATTTCATAGAATGCAACCAACGTCCGAGGGCGATTATTTCCAAACAGTCGAATTTCAATGTTCGACGCTCAGACTGTAGCGGCGGCGGTGCGTACCAAGTGATTTCAGGATCCTGAGACAAAAATATATATTATAAATATATATGTACGCGATGACTTCCATGCGTCCTGGTTGCGATATCTTTTCCAACTGAATATATATTATATACATATGTAAGCGGTGCTTTCGATGCGTCCAGGCTGCGATCTCTATTCCAACTGACTGTTCGAGCTTTTGCCCCACAAAGTCCAACCTTCAGCGATAAGAGTTCCAACACTATAAACAGGCGATCCTCATTTCTCCTTCTATTTTTTTTTTTTTTTGTTTATTTAAATTATAAATTCACTAAATGAGACTTAGGTGCTAACATTAACATAAAAAAAAGAAAAAATAATATTCTAAATTACAACTAATAGTTTGACATTCATAATTGGAAAGGTGAAGAAGAGAAAAAAAATTAAAGTTGACTGTTGACAAAAAAAAGAATTAAATAATATATTTTTTAAACTAAGCGTAAACAGGTTCTATTTAATGAAGTACTATATTAGAAGGTCCCAGGGCCATCTTCTTTTCAGGCGCCTCGGATGGTTATCTGGAATGGAACGAGAAGCAAGTTGTGATACTAATGGATTAGAATGGTTGTGGAGATTACTATGAAAGGATTGATATCTGGTTTGAGCTAAGTCAGAAACGTAAGGTATATTAATATCTTTGTGGATAAGTTTGTTTGTAACGAAGTAAGGAGCATCCAGAATTTTCCTAAGGATTTTGGATTGTAAGGATTGGTTACGAGATAAATTAGATGGTTTAGTGGAGCCCCAAAGCTCAATTCCGTATATTCAAATTGGTCTAATTATTGTTATGTAAATAAGTCTTTTGTAATTAATTGGAAGGTTGGAACGTTTGTCAAGTAAATGATGAAGTAGTCGATAACGACGGGCAGTTTCTTGTTGTTTTAGTCTTGTATGTGGATTCCAAGTAAGAAGTTTGTCCAGATGGAGTCCTAGGTAGCGGATCTGTTCAACGGGGATTATTCGAACATCGTTAAAGGATACTGTAGGACAAGAAGTCGTAGGTTTACGACGAAGGGTGAAGGTTATTTGATGGGATTTATTTGAATTTATTTTGACTCTTCTTTTTCGACACCATTCTTGAAGGTTTATGATATGTAATTGGAGTGTCTGGGAAGCAATGAAGGGGATGATGTGTCATCAGCATACGTGGTGAGGATGGTGCTAGGATTTGTCGGGATGTCAGCTGTATACACCGTGTAGAGAATTGAACCTAGGAAACTTCCTTGAGGAACACCTGCAGATTAGGTAACGTGAGAGGAATAGAAAAAGTTATGATAAACTTTAAACGTTCTATCCCTGAGGTATGAGCGGATGATAAGAAGATATGTAGAAGGTAGGAATTTACGGAGTTTGTAAAGCAGTCCTGGGTGCCAGACTCGGTCAAAAGCTTGTTCTACATGAAGAAAGGCTCTTGTGTAGTACATTCCAAGCTCAAATGCGGAGGAGACACTGTCCACCACACGATGACATTGCTGGATTGTGGAATGTGATGTTCGGTATCCAAACTGGTGGTCTGGAATTATGTGATTGGAATCTAAATACAAGCGTTTTAAGATGAGTTTTTCAAGGATTTTACCCATGATTGGCAAGAGAGACATAGGAAGATATGAGGAAGGGTATTTCGGTGGCATTTTGGGCTTGGATATCATTTTGAGTATAGATAATGTCCAAGGATCAGAAAAATATGTTGTTCGGAGTACAGCGTCATGTATGAATGTTAGGAATAGGATGGCTTTCCAAGGATATAAGATGTAATAAGATCATGTCCAGGGGCTTTTTTGGCTGGCAATCTTTGGATAATATATGCTATTTCTAAGAGATGGAATGCTTTTGGAGTAGGGGACATTTGAAGTGGTATATTTATTCTTTCAAGGTGATTTGGGTTAAGGACATTAGGATGGATTTTAAAGGTATTGAAACTGTACTGGCCAAAAATTTGAGATTTTTCTTTGTCAGATCTTGACTACGTTTTGGATTACAATTTTTGTTGTTTAGGAGTTTTTTTTGTGGCCATCCATAAGGATCTGTCAGTCGTGTTATGGTTTTCAGTATATTTATACCAAGTTTGAATTTTGGACTTTTATATTTCTGTTTTTAGTTTGTTATTCAATTTGGTGTAGTTAGTTTTATCTGACGGATATCTGGTTCTATGCCACCAAGCTCTTGCTTTTCGCTTTTCTCTGAATTGGATGCGGAGATGTGGCAAATAACTCTGGAGAGAAGTGTATGTTTTTCTTTTTGAGGTGTTATCTATTATGCTATTGCGTATTGATGTCGTTAGTATTTCAATGGCAATATCAATGTCTTGTTTTGTTTCAAGTGGAATTTTTAAGTGTATTTTCATTTCAAAATCATATGGAAAACTGTCGCAGTCTACTCGGCCAGTAATCAACGAAGGATGGGTGGGTTTAGGAACAGTAGTTAATGCAGGGAAATCAGTACGGGACTATGATCGGATGGATGGTCATTTAGAGATTTTATTGTGAGCTGGGATAATGATACCTGGCAAGTGATAAATATTTCGACGATATCTGTCGTTTTTTAGGGATGTTGACCAATATGTAGGGTTCATAGGTGGAATGATGGAATAGGTATTGTATGTAGAGACTCGGGATAGGATGCTGCCACGGGAGATGATCGGCAACCCCACCGTTGGTGTTTAGCGTTGTAGTCTCCTCTTGCAATGAAGCGAGGTCCTATGGATCAGGATAAGGATTCAAGATGTTTATAGGAAATGGGAATATTTGGAGGGCAATATACAGTTGAGAAAGTTAAATTGTAAGGACTAGTTGATATGATAACCGAGGTTGATTAGATTTCTGCAGTTGTAGTTGAAGGAATATGGGAATGAGGTAAGGATCTATAGATAAGGATATAAGAACCAGTATGTGCTGTATCTCCTCATAACACATTCAAAACGTTATTTAAAATGGCTTTTAACGGCATCCAGTTCTTTATGTATAACATCATATATTTAATAACTAATAATCTTTTTAACAATCAGGGAATCCCAAATGGCATTGATGCCCTACTTTGGAAGGTCTGTATGCAAGGAATAATATGCAGGACTGCTTTTCCACTATAAACTTAAAACTTAATCTATCCCGTCAGCATGGAACTTCTCCTAGCAATTACAGATCTTTCTCTTCGTATTCCAAAGCTATAATAAAAGATGGCATTTTATGTATCGACATGCCTGCGTGTTTAATATCCATGTAGTTGAAATTATGTTACTATTTTTTTCTCAGATAAAATTAGAAGAAGTTTAAATTAGTAGGCCTAAATATATATATTTTTTTCTTTTATTGTTCAACGTTATACCTTCAAATTGGTTTTATATTTTTTTTCAAAAAGGAACGAATTTTTTTTTTTTTTTTTTTTTTTTATGAAACTACCAAAGTCAGTAAAATAGGTTGAGAACTTTTAATGATTTTAAATTTCAAATAATGAAATGTGAAATATGCCATTTAGGACGATTATTCCTTTGATTTTGAACTCAAGTGTCTACGGACAGAAAATAATATTTTAAACAAGATTGTCCTTAATATTTTCCATTTTCGATGTTGTTGTTTTTTTTGTTTTTTTAATAAATAGCGATTTTATTTTATTTTATTTATTTTTTCTAAAATTTGAGTACCTATTTTTATGTGATAAGAAACTTTTGTTTCATGTGAAATTATAAATCGGCCACTAAATATGTTTTATTTACAATTAATTAATGGGTTAGGTAGGTTGGCTGTTTATAAATAGTGGAGAAGATAGTTTAGAGAAACACTAGTATATTATCAAAAGTATAATATAGCCAAGTGATTCTATTCACTCCAATCTGAGATATCTTCTCAATTTTGAATCTCTGGATTGAATTTTAATGAAATCCATTGCTCTTAGAAACTTCAAAATCTATCAAGTAGTTATTAGCGTGATTATTGCACAAACAACAAAAATCTTCTAAAAATTAGAGAATAAAAAATTACACACACATTAGCCAACCTATTTATTAATAATTATGTATATTAATTACATAAAAAGTTATATTACAAGTTATTTACAAGAAATCATGTATGTTGGTACTCACCTGGGGATTTCAAACGGACTTGTGAAATATATCAAGAGTGAAAGGGGAAATGCCAGGTTGGTTAATGCTTTGTTGTTTTTTTTCTTGGTTATTCCTTTGACTGATTGGATTTTTCCGTTCCTATTGAAAACTTAAATTTATAAAGAGACAATCGAAAATATTTATCTGGTCATTTAAACAAAAATCTTGATTGGTTTTGAATAATTTTTATTATTTCTAATGATTCATAAATATTTAATTTTAGGATATTTTCTACTCGATGTATTTTTTCACACAATTATTAATTTTTTGACAGGTCTTTTGGATGGATGTCTATATTTTTTTTGTTTTTCTTAACGTTTTTTCACCCTCTAACATGTTGTTGATCGGTTCAAAATTTTACCGACAGTTTCCTTGTGAGAAATTTAATGGAGAATATTTTTTGTCATATAACATTTGTCTATCAATACAAATTTCGAATAATTAATAATTGTAATTGAAATATCCTCGTTTGTGAGCACCGTACAAGAGAGAGTTTGCAGTAGTTGTTTCCAGTATTCAATAGCAACTATAGAGTTATAGATAAGCCATATGTATTGCATAAAAAAAAAAAAATTATCATTCTGTCTAGTTGAAGTTATCAGAAACATCAAACCCACACCAATAAGTTGTCACGCGCAATCACTTTTCGATTGTTTAACGTTATCCTTACAGGACCTCTGAAAGTGACACCGTTCTGAAAATGACACCGTTACATAAGTAATCAATTATGGTGACGCAAACGGTTACCTCCTATTACATTGGAAATATCATGGTTGATTGTTTTTTAGTTTAAACGACAAATTTTTACCATAAAAAATATTCGATTTATATAAGGATCCAGTCTAGTTTAATACTCTAATTTTTTCAATGAAATTCTTCCATCTTTGAAGGATTGCACTGTGTTTCAGGTATAAGGCCATTGCCATTATTATTATTATTCATTTTTTATCTCGCTTTTTGCGGTTCCTGAACTGAGGTGGGGGATAAGTCCAGCCAACTTCAGCTTAGGTTTACTTTTTTTTTTTTTTTTTTCTCCTCATATGTTTAAAAATTTCCGAACAATCCTTGCCGTGTCCAGGAGTACCGCCTGTTGAACCTCTCTTAGTACATCCTTCAGATCATCCTTAGGCAACTTCAGATCATCAACACCAACTACAGTTGAAGTCGGGATCAGCCCATTTGTCGATATTACAATTGGCGTCACCACTACTTTTTCTAGACGATACAATTGCTTCAATTCAACTGCCAGTTCCTGATATTTTTGTAACTTCTCTCCAATGGTAGAAGTCATTGTTGTCGTTAGGAACGGCGATATCAACTATCCGTGCTCTCTTCTCTTCTAGGTTTATAAGTAATATTCCTGGTTTATTGTGTCGCACAGTGTGGTCCGTCAGGATAAACTCGTCCCAATACAGCTTGAGAGGCCCATTTTGAAGCAACCTATCGGGCTTATACCTATAATATGGTGTTTGTTTCTCTAATAGGTGCAACTTCCTGGCTATGGACTGATGCACAATTTGGGCAACATTATTATTATTATTTTTATTGGAACACACAGAGTGGTGAAGTAAACGTTTGGGGGTTTGGTACCAACCAAAAGTTTATATATTAAGTGTTTTTATTATTATTGAATTTGTGTCAAGTAGGACTGCCATCTGTTCATCTTCTAATTTTTTCAGTGAAACACCTCCATCTTTGAAGGATTGCACTGTCGCTTGAGGTATAAGGCCATTACATGATATCACTACTGGTACGATAAAAATCTTTTTTAGGTTGTAAAGAGTCTTCAACTCACCAGCTAGTTCTTGGTACCTGCATATTTTCGTGGAAATGGTCTTTTGTATGCTGTCATCTACTGGTATTGCAATCTCAAATATCTTTACTTCCTTATTATTATTATATGATTTATTTTTTATCTCGCTTTTTGCGGTTTCTGAACTGAGGTGGGGGATAAGTCCAGCCAACTTCAGCTTAGGTTTACTTTTTTTTTTTTTTTTTCTCCTCATATGTTTAAAAATTTCCGAACAATCCTTGCCGTGTCCAGGAGTACCGCCTGTTGAGCCTCTCTTTGTACATCCAATGGAAACTTCAGATCATCAACACCAACTACAGCTGAAGTCGGGATCAGCCCGTTTGTCGATATTACAATTGGTGTCACCACTGCTTTTTCTAGACGATACAATTTCTTCAGTTCAACGACCAGTTCCTGATATTTTCGTAACTTCTCTCCAATGGTAGAAGTCATATTGTTGTCGTTGGGAACGGCATTATCGACTATCCGTGCTATCTTCTCTTTTAGGTTTATAAGTAATATGTCTGGTTTGTTGTGTCGCACAGTGTGGTCCGTCAGTATAGACTCGTCCTATAGCTTGAGAGGCCCATTTTGAAGCAACCTATCGGACTTATATCTATAATATGGTATTTGTTTCTCTAATAGGTTCAACTTCCTGGCTATCGACTGATGAACAATTTTGGCCACATTATTATGCCTTTGGAGATATCCCGAATTGGCTAGTACTACACATCCACCAGTGATATGCTGGATCGACTCCAGTGTCGCGGAACATAGTCGACACTTGTCCGAAATGGATGTGTCCTTAGGAATGTGTCTCCTGTAGGATCTCGTGGCAATTACTTGGTTTGGATGGCCATGATGAAGCCCTCCGTTTCTGAAAACAGTCTCTCAGCTATTAGCTATTATAAAGATTCTTCTTTGTCAATGTCAATTTCGTTTAGCTGACTGTAGAACCTTCCGTGTAGAGACTTACTTTTCCATTCGTCTACACGCTCTTTTTGTGACTTAATAATTACGTCCTCGACCTTGCTCTAATTTAGCGGCGTTTTACCGTCGTCCAATCTTTGCATTGTCACGTGAATATTCGTAATTTTTGACTAGAAATACTGGCGTAGTGTCGATTCCTGCTTTCGGCACGCTTCTTCGATATTTATTAAACCATGTCGTCTTTCCTTTCTCAGCAGATACAGCCGGGCTGTGGATGATAACAGATGCCCTTGCATGAGTTAGAGTCGTTCATACCATACGGTCAACCTCTTGCAGACCTGTAGTGGACCAATGTAATACACCAAAGCTGGAACTTAAAACTGGTATGGCCCAAGTGTTGACGGCTTTGATTTTTTGCAATCCAGACAAATTTGTCTTTAACACGAGCTTCAACCTCTTCTTGAATCTTTCCAGATGCTCGTCTTTATTTCCTTTTGGGGAATTTTGAGATGCTGCTGCATTCCTAAATATTTATATAGTTGGTTCGTTTCAAGTTCTTGAATAAAGCCGTCTTCATTTATAGCTATATTTTCGGTTCTTTTCACTTTTCCTTTGTTTATATGAAGCACGGCAAAAGATATCACTGGTAAAAGATGTCACGGTTTTGACCATACTTTTCAATTGTTCTGTATTTTTTGCATATAACTTCAGGATTTTTATTTGGCTTTTTGAGCAGGTACTGCCAATTTTTAGCGAAGTTGTCCAACGGGTCATAAGGTTTGAGAGAAGGCTTCTTATTTTGGGATGAACCTTGTAAATTTTAAGTATCTGGAGCAGCCAGCTCTGCGGTACAGATTCGAATGCCTTCTTATAATCAATCTACACCATGGATAGGTTTCGCTGGTTTTTCGATACTTGAGCAGCAATGAATGAATCGATTGATAAAAGTTCTTTACAGCCCCTAGCTCTCTTTCTGCACCCAAGTTGTTCTGAAAGAATCATATTATTGGATTCCAAGTGATCGTATATCTTTTTTGTAACGATAAAAGTGAACAATTTGTAAAGGCAACTAAAACATGTTATTGGCCGATAATCTTCTGGGCGTAGGTTTTCTTCATCTTTTTTTGGAAGCATATAAGTAATGCATTCAGAGAATCCACCGGGGGGATCCTGTCTGCTATCAAGTATATCTTAGTAGCCTTTAGCTTATACTCAATGCAAGGAACGGAATCTTTTAATATAGTGAGCTTGAATTCCATCAGGACCAGGTGCCCTCCAATTTTTCATGTTTCTGATTCCTTCCGTGACATTGTTTATAGTTATTTTTGCATTTGTCATTCCAGAAGCATTTTGGAATATTTGTATTTCTTGCTGTATCCAAGGGGAGTTTACTTTGTGCCTCGTTATCAGGGGGTACTCTTGATCTTTTTATTTTTTGGGCAAGATATCTAAAGAACTGGCGTTAATTCTGTCTGAATTGTTGATTTTGTTGCCTATTATTGGATATTATTCAACCATCTTCAGCTGCAATGAAGACGCATTTAAAATTGGCAGTCACGAAAATTAAGGGGTATGAAGAAAAAAGGACGGTATGTAAGCGTTCGAGTGCTTGTGTGCAGAAACTTTGCCATCTACTTCGTATGGCAAGTTTGGTCAACCTGTCAAATCATTCGAGGAATTTTGTGCCCGAGAAAAGTTGAGCATAGTTAAAGATATTACAGAGTCTACGATGTAAGAAAGAATTAGCGTTCGCAGCAGAAGTATCAGTGAGGAAGTCGGGTAGACACGATGCATCAAATTTTATTAGAGCAATAGTTAAATAAAAAACTTATTTAGTGAGATACTAATGATAAGGTTTCTTTTTTCAACGAGGAGTTCTTGTTTTCATTGCATACTGTGAAGTAGTCAAGGGCCCTAATGTATAATAATATAGCACAATAACTTGAGGTACGCATGATGATATAGAAGGATCAATACAATTACACAATCTATGTAACATAGTACTGATGTGTTGAAAAAATGTTTGTATGTTTTAGAACTGAAGATGAATGTTTAGCATTCGAAACTAGTTTTCAAATAAAATAATCTCAATAGAAGTGGCATTTAATTCATCAATCCTGATAGCACAATAAGGTAGCTAGAAAGATAGCTCTAACAAAAGGCCATGATATTAATCCATCGAATGCAAGACGTAATGAACGCAAGGGGCGGACACTACCTTTATTAATTTTAAATTACTTATATGTTTAAAGAATGCTGTTTTTTATTTAAATCATATTTTTAATAATCCTAGTAAGTTTCTTATGCACAGTATACAGGGTTTCCTGAATTTAAATGGCAAAACCTTTTCATCAACTTTTAATAGACTACGAGAGACTGGGTCATTCTCAATACGTAATGAAGGCGACCTATTCCAGGCAGCAATAAGAGCAGATTATTGTGTCCAATGTCACTTCTATAACAATCCTGAGACTAGCATCCGAAGAGCATCTGCTGCATTAGCAATATCGCGGCAAGCAATATGGTGAACTTTGAAAGGTGATAATCGCTACCCATACCATCTTCAAAAAGTTCAGAATTTATTACCTTAAGATAATGTCAAGAGATTGAATTTTAGTAACTGGTTTCTTGACAAAATTCGCGATGATAATTTATTACCATTAAAAATTATATGGACCGATGAAGCTACCTTTACAAGACAAGGAATTGTTAATAAAAGAAATTATCATGTATGGGCTCTTGAAAATCCCAGAGCTATTAGAGAGAATAGGTTTCAGCATGAATTTGCTATTAACGTTTGGTTTGAAATTTGGAACGGATTACTGGTGAGACCATAATTTTTACCTGGAAGATTGAATGGTATCACATTTAGAATAGAATAGAATAGAATAGAAAATAAACTTTATTCTGGGACGATGTCCCCTAAGAATAATAGAATGTACATAAATAAATACATTGAGTCTAGCTTTCATAAGATGAAATGAAATAAGTTAACTATTTACAATTTTACAAATAAAGAACAAAAACAGACACAGATGAAATAAAAATTACAAAAATTCAATAATTGTAGGAGAAAAAATAAAAACCTATTTACACCTACTAAATGTTTAAAAAGGAGGTATTGAAAGAGAAGGGATTTAAATGTGGACAGAGATGGAGCATTACGGACATAACTTACCTTATAGTGAATTCCATAAGGAAGTAGCACGGGGAATGAAGGAGTGGTCAAATGATGTATTCTTACGGGAAGAAGTATACAGATCTGAGGATCGAGATCTTGTAGTGCGGGAGGAGACCGAGGATCTGAACTGGAAGATGTTATAGATGTAGGAGGTATTCCGAGAATTAATGGTTTGGTAGAGGAAGGAGGCTAGGAAGTTTTTTCTGCGGGATGAAGGATAAAGACATTTTAACTCTGTATATAGATGTGATGTGTGGGAGGTTTTTGGAACTCGTAAGATAAACCTAACGAAACAGTTAATTAGTCTTCTTAGTTTACTCTCGAGTTCCGCCGTCAACCCACCATATGCCACACAGCTGTAGTCAAAATGGGGTAAGATAAGGGAAGAAACCAAAAGTTGACGAGTAGGTTTCAGAAGGGAGTCCTGGGAAGAATGGAATAGTTTAAGGATGGATATAACCCGTCGAGAAATCGGGAGGATCGGGAGGTGGGGAAGAGATCTCAAATGGGTATTAGAACCTATAATAATAGCGTGCGTTTTTCTACATATAATTTTAACTTGTTATCATAGGCCCACTTGCAAATGCTATTAAGGTCCTCTTGGATAAGGGAGAATGATTTTATTAAATCAGAGGGATGGAAGGATAGATATATCTGGAAATCATCCGCGTATAGATGGTAGGAACAATGGTGAATGGAATTTGGTAAATCGTTTATGTAGGCACAAAAAAGGGTAGGAGAGATGCTGGAACCTTGGGCTACCTCTGATGTCAACGAAAGAGAAGAGGAAAGTGGCTGGTTTGGTATGGATACTATTTGAGTTCTACTAAAGAGGAAGGAATAAACCAGAGGAGAGAGCTTGAGGAAAAAGATAGGGCTTTTAGTTTCGTGAGGAGAATATAATGGTCTAGGGTGTCAAAGGCTTTAGTAAAGTCTAGAAGGATAACGACAGTTACTTTTCGTTCGTCAAGAGCAGTATGTATGTCATTAGTAATTTTTGTTAAGGCTATCTGAGTTGAATAACCACGTCGGAACCCAAATTGGAACGGATTAAGGAGATGAGAGTTTTCTAGGAAATCGGAGATTTGTGATTGAACTAGTCTTTCAAGGGGTTTGGACGGATTGAAAAGTATTGATATGGGACGAAAATCGTTAAGTGAAGATGGGTTAAATTTTTCTTGTAAGGGTTGTATTTTAGCTTTCTTCCAGGATGAAGGAAAGATGGAATTTTGCAAAGAATAATTATATATATATATATGTAGGAGGACTAGAAGGATAGTAGGAAGGCATAATTTGAGTAATTTTAGTGGAATATCATCATGTCCAATAGCTTGTATTTTACATTGGAAAATGGCATCAATGAGGTCTGAGGGTGTGATATAGGAAAAATATAAATTGGAGGAGTTAAAAGGAGGACCGTTTGGAGCGTAGCTGGCGGAAAGAGATGAACAGTTTGATGATGAAGTAGCGAAAACGGAATTCATTTCGTTAGGAGTAAAAGCGTATGAAAGCGAAACATTTGAGTATTTACTGAAGGAAAGTTTTGATAGAATTTTCCATTTTGATTTTGGATCACAGGCACTGGAGAGGACTTCATGAAAATATTGTGATTTAGCTTTTCGAATGGCAGTTTGTGTCTGGTCCCGAAGGGATTTAAACAGAGCGTAGTCGTCCTGAAGTCTAGTCCGTCGAAAACGTCTTCGGGCGGCCTCCCGTCTCTTTTGTAGGTTTTTGATTATTTTTGTGATCCAGGGTGCTGGTGGACGTCGGATTAGGATGGTTTTTAGGGGGGCATGTGAGTCAAGGATGGATAAGAGATTGGATGTGAGGATGTCAACCATGTTGTCGATAGTTTGGGAGGAATATATAGAGTCCCAGTCCAGAGCGTCAATATCATTTTGGCTTGAGGAAAATGTTAAGGAATCAAGATTGCAATAGGAAATGGTTTTTGGGATGAATGTTGGAGTTTAGATATTGTATGTCAGGGATGTTAAATCGTGATTAGAAACAAACGTGATTGGTAACTGGGAAGAGAACATAAGGCTTTTAGGAGAATCAACTATTAGGAGATCAAGCCATGTATTAGATGTGAATGTGTGGTGGGTAGGAGAGAATGGTACCACATGTAGTTTAAGGAAAAAAAAAAAGGTTTTCAAGATAAGACTTGTCAGAGAAACAGGAGAGGAGATTGGTATTGAAATCTCCAGCAATAATAACGTATGAGAAGAGAGGAACAATGTTGAAAAGAGTGGTTTCGAAGTGGGAGTCAAAACGAACATTGGGAGGGCGGTAAACTACTACAACTAGGATAGTTTGAGAATGCATGGTTATTTCGGCAAACAGGAATTCAATGTGGGGATGTTCAGAAGAAGGGGATAGGCTTAGGACTTTGGTTCGGAAATTATTATGTACAAATATACAAACACCTCCGCCAGTGCGGTTAGTACGATCATGACGCAGCAGATAGTGGTTAGGAAGGGAGACACTGAGGGAAGGAATTGAAGGCTTAAGCCAGGTTTCAGATATTGCAATGATATGATAAAAATTATCAGAGAAGTATTGATGGAATTCGGTAAAGTGAGCAGGGAGGGATTGGGCGTTAACATGACAGACAGTTAGGACGCTAGTCATGACAAGGATGCTGGAAAAGAGAAAGGGAGAAAGAAATAGCGGATTCAGAAGACACTAAGCAATAACATGGTATGAAAAAGTAGAAAGTTAGAAATAATGGCAGTAAAGAGAAATTAACTAAAAATTATTTAAGCAATGGATGTGAAAAAAGAAACGAACAAGCAATACAGAAGAGTAACCTAGAAATAAACGAGAAAAGCAAACATGATGTAATAAGTTGTACACACATTAAAATGAGCAATAAAGAAAAGAAAATAGTCAATGAACGAAGTATTTTCCTATTGAGGAATTTGATTGATGCGATAGACCGAGAGGAGAGCCAGATGTCAGAGCCAGGTATGAGGTAACAGGAGTGGATGCTTCAGGTGAAGACCTCAAGATCCTTAGCTGCGTTAATAAAAATGACAGGATGGCCATCCTCCCGCCTGCAGCGTACTCTGCCGCCAGAAAACCAAACATACTTCAATTTTCCTGAAGCTTTCTTTTGTCGTGCCATCCAATAGAGATGCCTATTGGTGGGAGTCATCTCCTCGCTGAGATAGATACGGTGGCAATCATTCTCCTGCCAAGCAATATCACGCGTCGAGAAGTCCCTTCTCACTTTTCTGAGTCGAATCAGCTCGTCCCTTACAGATTGCCTAACAAATTTAGCAATGATGACCGGCGGACGCGGGTCATCTTTTCTAGGTCTTCTCCGTTCCACGGTGTCAATATCTTCGGGATTGATCTTTAGACCCAGGTCAGCACTTATGTTCGTAATTAGAGCTGCCGTGGTTTCTCCTGGGCGAACCGGGATCCTGGCCGATCTACAAAGTTGTCCTTGCTCTACCTTATTTAGCCGGGCCTCGAGCTCAGACACTCTTTCCTTGGGAAGAGTATTTTCTCTTAACAGGTCTCCAAAGAATTTTATTTGAGACTCCAAAGAGGTTTCATTTTTTGATTAACGTTCCATGTTTTCGAAACTAATTTGGCCCTGTTTATCGAGGGATGATTTTACTTCTTTCTTTTCATCTTTTACCTCATCAATGAAAGTAGATTTCATCCCTTCGATGTCTAGTTTTAGATTAACGAGGGTGCCTAAAATCGTGTCCGATTCGAGTCTTGATCAGTCGATGTGGGGTTGGTAGGCCTGTCACCTGCCGGGCCATTTTTTTTTTACTTTTTTCGCATTTTTGACAGTGCCAAATTTTTTTCGACGCATTTAATTTTTCTATTTCGCTAGCACTGATGTTGGAACATTTAATGTGAAAAATTTCGTTACACGACCAGCAAATAATGGTATTGGAGAACGACTTTTCTTATTATTTAGATGACATTCCCTTACAGCAGCGGATTGAAATGTGGTTCCAACTCGATGGATGTCCGGCTCATTATAGCAGAGTTGCTCGAGCTTGGCTGTATATAAATTATCCACAACGATGGATTGGACGTGGAGGAGTAGTACCTTGGCCACCCATATTACCTGATATGGCACCCATGGGTTTCTTCGTATGGGGAACCTTGAAGCAGGAAGTTAATTTGGTGTCAATCAACTCAAGAGAGCAATTAAGAGACCGAATCATAGATGCAGTGCACCAAATATCATCAGAACAATGTTTAGCTGCAATTTATCAAGTGAGTGCTAGATGTAATGCTTGCATTGGTGCAAGAGAACAACATTTTGAGCAATATTTACATTAAAAAGAACAGAACATAAATATAAATGTAAATAAATAAGTATAAAAATGAAAACTTGTTTTATTTCTTTTTTTGCGGTTTTCTCCAAAACTAAGCAAAAACAAGCAAATCTCTAAAGCACTTTTTGTCTTAATTTTTCGGTCCCCTATAAGTTCCTGAAGTTTTGCCATTTAAATTCGTGACACCCTGTATAGAAACGTAAAAGGAAAAAATAAATTGGACCGAATGTTCTGCCTCAGGGTACAATTGCAATATACTGGAATTCGTTATATGATACGTAATTAATGATATGATAGAATATATAGTAATTAAGAATAATAAAATGCGACTAATTTACTGCTATAATAAAATTGAATTTTAAAATATTAATTAAAATAATTAATGTCTTTTAAATTAAATATTTACATCAAAATATAATAAGGATGTTATGCGATAACCTTGTTTTTCACACTCAGTCCTTTTGTCTATATCCGGAATGTAGAAATCAGTCGTTCCTATCAGCGACATCCATCCAACCCATCTGCCCCCCGTTGCTTCTGAGCCCAAATCAATCTCGTACAATGATAAATGTGTTTACCAAGAGTCAGGGTACAATATTGAAAACGCTCAATGCGGGAAATTGAAAGTAAGCAGAGGAAAACACTGGCTTTGAGAATAGTTACTGAATCAAAGTCTCATCAGCTTTCATCCAGCTAAGTCTCAAACTTGTTTTGACTAATTTATCCATCCATTTGTTGATCCGAGCTTAAATTAATTTTAGCTAAATGATGTATTCCAGAAGAATGAGTAAGTTATTTTATTTTGCGAAATTGTAAAGCGTTTTATGAAATGATGAAATTTAGTTATTTTGAAGGGTGAGTTCAAATTATAACTATAACAATGTTATAGTATTAACATTCAAATCTCATCATAAGGATAAGTATGTATGTATATTTTTATATTTAGGTAAGTTAGTAATTGTAGATTGTATCAGTGCTACTGTTTGGCGTTAAATGAGCCTGATTTTAATGTTTATTAAAACAAAAAAAAAAATATTCATGAGTTGACTTACATTCTAATTAATGCCTTAGTATGCATAATCTATACTATCATATAAAAGGACTTGCCATTTTTCGTTTGTGATCACTAACCATGAAAACTACTGAACCAATCTGTACTAAATTTTAATCACACCTTCTTTGTAGATTCAGGAATAAGCGATAGGACGTGGTGCGGAGTGGAGTTTGAAAATTTATCGATAGGTGGCGAGCGCGATTCTGCATGAGAGGTTACAAAGGTACGGTGCATTGTTTATTGTTAGAGCTTGAAAATGGTAATACAATTTACTTATAGTCAATTAAATTGTTAAAATAAGGTTTAAGTATATGGTGCTACATGAATATCGCAGTGGAGTTTGAAAATCAATTGTTAAAATTACTAACCAATCTGTACAAATTTTTAACGGCATGATTTTCATAGTTTTAGTAAGGTTTAGTAATAATAAAATTTACAAAAATAATGATTTAAATGTATAATGTTGAGAGGCAGAAACGAGTTTTGTCACACTGTCGTAAACTTTTATGGTTAGAAATTAAAATCCAACCAGCTAAAATCGATCGGTATTGAAAAGGTTGTAACGACTGACAATGCAGTCCATTATGCTACAGTACAAGAGTTTTAACGATAAAAAAAAAAAAATATATATTCAAAGTATTTAATAAAAATGATCTAAATTCTTTACTTCTGAGAGCGGGCGACGCCGCGACGGAGGGTGCTAGATTTCTATATACTTACATAAAATATTCTAAAAGCATCAAGAATGTATCGATGAAAGTTAATAATAAATCTATTGTTTTTTATACCCATAGTTCTGGGTTTTTTATACCTCATATCCAAATCTAAGGACATATTTTAAAAATTCTACATCCCGACTCATCCTAGCACCGCCCTCACCATGTCCGCTGATGATACTTTTGTGTTATAAGTAAATAATGATCTCTTCATTACCTCCTAAACACTCAAACATATCATAATATGAGATTGGAGTTATAATAATACGAGATAACCCTGAAGAATGGTGTCGAAAATGCAGAATCAAAATAAATCCAAGGAAATCTCTTAAAATATCCCTTAATCTTTGTCGTGACTCCATCTCGAAAAACGTCTCCCTTGGAATCCGCATAGACGACAAGAAACTGCCCATCGTTTTCGACTTCTTCAAAAATTACTATACAAGCCTTTAAAGCTCCCAATTAATTACAAAAGACACGTTTAAATGACAGTTATTAAGCCTATTTGGACGTACGGAGTTGAGCTTTGGTGCTACACTAAACCATATACTTCATCTCGTATCCAATACTTACAATTCAACATCATTTTTTTTTTTCGCCTTACTTTACCTTACTTTGCCTCAGCCGATTTTTGTGTGGGTAGTAGGGACCTATAATAGTGTAAAACTAGAGTTATAGCCGCCAATGAGCATCAGAAGCCGAGCAGTAAAAAAAAAATTTACCTTTAAAATTTTGTAGGCTTTTGTAATGTAAATGATTTGCGCTATCTCACATATTTCGCAACCGATTAAGACAAAATTTTTAAGTCATCTTTAAATGACGATTTTCCATTATTGAAATATCTCAAGTTATAGCTGACCTTGGATTTTTTCATTCACATCAGTTTTTGTCCACTAAAATCGGGAGTAAATCCAATGTCATCCGCATGGATAAAAATCAGAATCTATGCTGATTCTAGTGATGCTATTACTGTTGTAATCGGTTGAACACAGCAGTTGTTATGACCGGTAGAAAATGTTGATGAAATCTCTTCAAAATTTTAACATGCTGGAAAGGGGTATAAAATCAATATTTTTTGATTTTATGTAAATTTCACATATAAGGGTTTTATGGTGCGTTAAATCGAGATTTGAGGTTAGTTGTTCAAAAAAAAAAAAAATTCCACTGATTTACAGCGCATTTCCTTGGAATTTTGTAATTGTTTTAGAGTTTTTGAGCACCCTAAAGCCGGATAGTGTCTTGAGCATAACAAAAGTATTTTTATATCTAATAGCATACATAACTGCAATTAAACGTAAAAGAATCATTTCTTTATCTTGACTTAGAGCTGAGAAAAAAAATAAAACGTGATTTTCATATATATTTTTTTTCTCGGCTCCTAAAGCTCATTGGTGGCTATAACTCTAGTTTTGCACTATTATAGGTCCCTACTACCCACACAAAAATCGACATTCAAATCTGTGAGTTACAACTGCAAACGTCCCCTTGTAAGATTGAAACGTGATGAGCCAATTGCAGTCTTCCATCCGTATACAAAATTTTTGTAGTGCGGGTAGTTGTCTTCAGTGATTAGCTGAGGAAAATCATTCTCCGAGAGAACATATAGTCCGGTTTCCCTCGGTAGTTTGGCCAGAGCTTCAAAGGCGGTGCGATTCATAATGCTGTGCTCTGCATTTTCTAAGATTCCACATCTAGGACATAAGGGATCTATGTCTACACCAAGGTTAAGGAGTTTAGCCCGGAAACCCCCATGTCCTGTCAGAAATTGCGATATCCAGTAATCCGGAAGGACCCATTTCGCATATAAACGTGCCTGAACGTTGGGAAAGTATTTTCTCACCTTTCGCACCTTTCGAAGTTTCCACCCACCGCCCCTCCCACGTTTCTATAGAATGATCTCGGAAAATATTTTTTCATTTTCTGGATTCTTCTGTGATTCTCGCTCGAATGTTCTCTGGAAGACCAGCTGAGTCCCCACTCTTGAACTTATCCTTCAACACTTCTTCTCGTAACAAGAGGTCGATAGGTATTCCTCCAGCTAAAACTTGTGCCGCCTCTTGAGACACACTCCTGTAAGACTTGTTTACGCTGAGCAGAGTCGTTCGCTGGATGGTTGCCAATCTGCACTTCTGCCGCTGAGGTAGAGGTTCTGGTACTAGGCGGAAGTTGCGTATCTCAGAATACCCAGAATCACTCCATTATAAATAGTCATAGTAGCCGGGTACCTAAGGCCCCAAAATGCACCACCGACGCGGCTAAGGCCATTTAAGACTAGTGCCACCCTATTTCTTAAGTATTCCAAATGTGGCGTCACATTGAATCCTCTTCGAATTCTTATTCTAAGATAGGTCACTTCCTCACTGGGACGAATTCTTAGTCCACCAATACATATATTTATAGGATGTGCCCTATCCGTCTTTCCTATGCGTCTTTGAAGCTGCCATTCTCAGATTCTTACTTTCACACTATCGCCCTACAAGGGTGGCGCACCGTTGTGCTTCTTCTTTTATTCCAGCCTTGCTGTTGGATGATACTATAGCAGCTAAATCGTCGAAGCCGTGGACGAGAAATGCTTTTCCTCGAGCACACCCAGTATTTCATCGAAGACCAGCTTCCATCAGGCTGGGCCAAGAACTGCTCCTTGGGGGCATCCCCTCTCTATACAAGCTTCTTTCTCATAAGAACTTCCTCGAATCTTTACGATCCTGTTCTGAAGGTAGCTACTTACGAGGGTATATAAGTTACTGGGAGCTTATATTTCTTAAGCTGTTGAAGTACACGCGGCCACCAGACGCTGTCAAAAGCAGAGGATATATCAAACAGTAGCAACATAACATACCGCTCATTCCTCTTTTTGATGTCGGCGCGAATTCTAAGTATGGCATCCGTAGTTCCCTTACCTTTCGTAGAGCCAAATTGCCGTGGATGGCTTGCCTTTTTTAAGTATCGGCTGCAGTCTTATAATAAGATATAATAAGATTCTCCAGTACCGTACACATCACGGTAAGAAGACATATAGGTCGATATGATTTAGGAAGCTGCTTATCCTTGTCCCCTCCCTCGTAGAGGAGTCTCAATTTTGCCACCTTCCAGCTTCTCGGAAAATACCACCTATCTAGGCAGTCATTGAAAATTCCTAATACTATATCTTCAATATAAAAAAAATAAATAAAAAAAATAAAACCTGAACCATTACAACCCATGTTATCTTCCATATAGGGGATACTATTCTTTAAGACCGCGGCGTCTATAGAATCGAGCCCCGGGGCACGGCTAGTTTTCTGCCTATCAACAGCCATACGAAGATAGTGAATGTCCCATGGAGAGCAGACTTCTGTGCCAGGTGGGTATGTCGTTCTGCGTCTAACTAATTCTTCCTCTTCATTATCATCGGACGGATCATCTCTAGGATATGTAGCCTCAATAAAAATAGTCGCTGCTTCTTCGAGGGTAGTTGCCTGAACATGTACATGCTTGAGTGCTGCTAATGTTTGCATAGGAGTCAGCTTTCCCAGAGCAATTCTGTATGGAATACCCCATGGATTCTTCTTTGACTCCTCAATAATGAATTCATCCAAGGACCTCCGCTTTTGTAATCGCACTTCGTTTCTGTATTCCTTAGCTTTAGCCTTTAACTCATTACGAAGTGCAATACGCCTCTTTTCATATCTGCATCTCTGGTACAACAGTCGTGCCTTGTAGACTTCCTTCTTCATTGTTGTTATGGCTGGTGTCCACCATGGAACTTGTCGAGCTCTAGTCTTTCGTCGTTGGAGAGTATTTTCAGCTGCATCAAGAATTGCATTACTTATTTTAGATACTCTATAGTCCAGGTCATCAGCACATTCCGATTCCGCCATTTCCCAATCTTCATTGGCAGTTTCTCCCTCCAGCATGTATTGGAAGACGCTCCAGTCATTCCTTCGGGTAACGTAACCCTTGTCAATATCGTGATAACTTTGCATATCTTGCACTAGGCTAAATTCCAGGACTTTTTGGTCAGAATTAGTTTCAGTTCTGAGGGTCCAGTCAACAATGTGTTGTACTAATGTCACGTCAATCACACTTTCACCCATTGGCCCTGAGAAGGTGGGAGTGGAAGAGATGTCGTTGACTACTACTAACTGGCTCCTTGCTATAAACTAACCTAGCTTAGCCCCACGTCGGTCTGTTCGGTTGGGAGCCCCAAACCGTGTGCCAAGCCTTCGTATTCGAGCATAAGACCACATTCTTGCTACTAGATGTGATCGTTTCCATGAGAGATATTACTTCAATATTACTTCCGTTAGGCAGGCATGCCGAGATCACCGTAAAAGACACACTGCCCC
Organism: Euschistus heros; assembly: GCA_003667255.2. Taxonomy (NCBI): domain Eukaryota; kingdom Metazoa; phylum Arthropoda; class Insecta; order Hemiptera; family Pentatomidae; genus Euschistus; species Euschistus heros. Next base: position 1,031,693 of record RCWM02000147.1, read on the forward strand.
ACTTTACGTAGCATGCGACACAATCAGAGGTAGAATATTGCCTAAGATATATCACATCAAGATTCGGATTGTTAACCACTATAGTAGCCCTCTCTCCACTGCTCAGAGCTATAACTCTTGACGTAAGAAGAAACCCCGTGACCAAGCTCCGATGGCTGATCGGTTCCTGAATCGCCATGATGTCATAGTGTCGAGAAAGAACTTGCAATTTGTCTGCCACAATTCTTCGGCGACCCATGTTGAGGTCCGTTTCGCTATTTCCTAGCACCATGTTAAGTGCACAGGGCACTCTCCACTGCCAGACTTGTGCTTTGGTTTACTGGGATCTGCATTTGCCAGTTTAATGCAGGTTGGGTCCTATTCTATTCCTTATAATCCTCCAAGGCGTCTGAAAAGAAGATGATCTCGGGACCTTCTAGTATAAAACTTTTATTGAAGTGCTATCAATAGGTCGTTCCTTTACAAGCACTTGACATGTTAATAATACAATTATCATCTCATTTACTAGATGCATTTTTTGTTTTTTATACAGATGTGAAATTCAATAAATACCTAAAAAAATTACATGGAGTTTTTAATTAGAGATCCAATGACAGAAAATTTCTAAATATCTTTGGTACTGATGTATTATTGTCTATTGTTAAATTTTGAATATGATAGAATCGTATATTCGTACCTTTAAGCGCTTGGTAAACTGTTTTTATATCTGTAAGATTTACGCCAGATAGGAATTGATACTTAACAAGACTGATTTATTTTTATTGATAAGGTATAGTTGACTGTTAGAGAACTATTTAGTTCAAGTATTTAGAGAACTAGATTGTTGGGGTTGCAGTCATAAAGATACAGAGCAAATAAAAAAATAAGTTTTTTAATTTGCAATGCCAAAGTTTCAACTTGCATTGCAAGCCTTCATCAGGGCTAGAAGTAAAAAACAAACAAAAAGCTATGACTAAATTATAAAAAGTATGAAAAACAAAGGTATGAAAAGAATAAATATATAAGAGTAAAGACAATAACATAAAGACAATATCTAAAGGTAAAGAAGACAATACATAAAAACTATTGAAATAAGATTAAAATAAAAATAAATTGAAATGAGTGATAGTTAATTAAAAAAATAATAAGTAAATTCAACAATATAATTGGTAAACATAAAAACTGAGTAGATACAAAGTTAATGAGATAGTAAGTACCAGTTAATGAGCTAATATCTAAAAGCCATGAAGAACAATGCATACAGGCTACTGAATTAATTTAAATTGAATGGAATTTAAATAGAGTGATAGTTAATTAAAAGTTAAGGTTAAGTTAAGGAAATTAAGGTTTTTTTGAGGAGGTTTAAACTTCGAAATATGTGAGGGAAATATATTCTGTATCAACTTTTTGACTAACGGGTAGGGGTTCAAGGTGGATGTGGATAGATTCACCTATTAATCGTTTGTCTATTAAAGTATCAATAAAGGAGAGTAAAGAAGGAGGTCCTTAATAAGCTCCACCTTTAACCCCTACCCGTTAATCAAAACAGTGATAAAGAATATATTTCCCTCTCAAGTTTTAAACCTCCTCAAAAAACCTTCATTTCCTACTGTTTTTCATATATACATATATTTCTCACGTTTTGTATCTGTTAGTATTACTTTACATTCTTGCTTACTCCATCTCTTCCATTCCCTTCCTTACTCTCCTTTATTGACACTTTATCGGGTTAGCTCTGTATCACCTGATTTTATTTCAGAATCAAACTCTTTCCCGCTCCCGCCCTTTAGTTAAGATTCCCGCTAAGTATCATCTCATTAACTTTGTATCTAGTCATTTTTTATATTTACCAATTATATTGCAGTACTTTCTCATTAACTTTTAATTAGCTATCACACTATTTAAATTAATTCAGTAGCCTGTATGCATTGTTCTTCATGCCCTTTAGATATTAACTCATTAACTGGTCCTTACTATCTCATTAACTTTGTACCTAATCAGTTTTTATATTTACCAATTATATTGCAGTACTTTCTCATTAACTTTTAATTAGTTATCACTCTATTTAAATTAATTCAGTAGCCTGTATGCATTGTTCTTCATGCCCTTTAGATATTAACTCATTAACTGGTCCTTACTATCTCATTAACTTTGTACATAATCAGTTTTTATGTTTACCAATTATATTGTTGAATTTACTTATTAATTTTTTACTTAACTGTCACTTATTTTAATTTATTTTTATTTTAATCTTATTTCAATAGTTTTTATGTATTGTCTTCTTTGCCTTTAGATATTGCCTTTATGTTATTGTCTTTACTCTTATATATTTATATCTAGCCCCGTATTTACTCTTATATCTAGCCCTGATGAAGGCTTGCAATGCAAGTTGAAACGTTGGCATTGCAAATTAAAAAACTTATTTTTTAATTGCTGTGTATCTTTATGACTGATTACCCCAAAATTCTACTTCTCTGATTTATTTTTAATTTAAAATCATTTTGTGTAGCACCATTAATAGTTTAAAGAAATGAAAATATTATCAATAATAATGTATATTACCAGTTGATATATATCTCTGAAGTGATTGCTGAACACAGACCATTGAACTTGTGCTTGGCCCATTGTTTACCAGTATGAATGTCAGCAGCTAGGGCATATAATTTACCCGTGCATTCGCCGTTCTATTGCAATAAATCAAATAACGGCATATATATAAGTTATATACAGCCGGTTTAGAAAATTAAAAAAAAGGAAAAAGGTTATTATAACAACGTCTAAGAACGCTTACTATAAACTGATTTACGACTTTATAAATCGTATTCCTCTTAGTAATTAATCCTCCATATAAACAATTTGGTTTGTTTACTATGTTACTTTAGGTATTAACAGTAATATTATCTCACTCCAAACACTATCTCTCCCCTGTCAGTTTAGACATTCCTCGTAAACTTTACACCCCTACATAAAGATATATATATAATCGTTCACTAAACATAACACAAATAAAACAAAATACATGATACTTCACAATTACGTAAAAGAAAATGAAATAAGAAACTTACATGCTATATACATTAGACTTAAAACTAAATAGCAAAAGAACAAAATAGCAGCACTGTTGCACTCAACATTATATAAAACTAAAACATCTGACGCTCGGAAGTGAGGATCAATCAGCGCTTTCTGGGATTTTAACTTGCTCAATATGTACTATTCTTCGTTTAATGGTTTTTTTTTTAAGCTACACGTTGTGTTCCCTGATAACCACTCCTTTCAACAGACTCTCATATCTTCTCGACTCCATACTCCTGTTGGACACTACTTTGCTATGTACAACAGTCCCGATTTTAATGTTCCCCATTCCATCCTTGATTTTTAAAGTTTCTTGGTCTACCCTCGTTCGTTTCTCTTTTGTTGGTTGTTTACTGTCGCCTCTGTAGCGTCTTCCACCGGTGTGTCTTCCCAATTTCGATGACGTCCTCGGAGTCCAAAAAAGATTTCGAACGGTGAAAAGCCCGTGGTGGAATGTATCGAATGATTGCAGGCCGCCACCGTCTTTGTTATTGCTGTTCTCGGTTCCAGTCCCTTTTCTACACGATAGACCCTTAAATCATCACTCAATGTCCTATGCAGCTTCTCAATCCCACCTCTGCTAATGGGGTGACCCGAGGTGTTGAGGTGCCAGATCACACCTAAGGTCTTCATTTCCGCTCATACGTTTGCGTTATCGGACTTTCTAACACTATCTCATGATAACCAATCTAAGTGTGTAATAAAGTAGAAGTGGAGCCACATCCTTAATGGCCCTAACACTGCCTCTGATGACCTTTCTTGAACCTGGTACGCACTAGCAACTTTACTATAGAGACCCACTTATAGCCTCTCTGAAAGTGTCCAATATAGTTGCTAAATTCTGCTTTCATTAGGCCTGAGGTTCTAGTTTTCTAAATTATCTGCCGACGTTTGTTATTGATAATCTTGTCTACTTTCTCCAACTCTGACGCTCTTTCTTCTACACTTGCTTCATCCTTTGATGATTGTTTCTTCGACGTTTCCAGGTGGTCCTCTTCTTCTGGTGTCCATTCACTCAAAAATTGCCGCACGTTTCTGGATGTATTTCCTCTGTCCGCTTCTATTGCATTGATCATTAGCGCACGCGACAGCCAGCCAGCTACAACGTTTTCTTTGCCTAGTTTATACTTGATTACCATATTATATTGGCTTAATAACTCTTTTCATCAAATGATTCTTTCCGTGGACACCTTCAGTTTCCCTACCCATTGTAGAGGTCTATGATCGGTATGCACACGAAAGGTCCTACCAATAAAAGATGGTCTAAAGTGATCGAAGGCCATACGATCCGAACCCACTCTCTCCAATGCGCTGTATCTGGTCTCTGCATCCGTGAGCCTTCTGCTGGCATAAGCTACCGGACGCTCTCATTTTTCTCCGTCTTGGAATAGCACTGCCTCCATGCCTATTCACTGGCATCTGTTGTGATAGTTAATTGCCCCGTGAAGTCTGGGAATGCTAGGACTGGTTCTGACTGGAGCAATTTCATGCCTTTTTGGGTATTATCCTCCATGTCTCTATCAATTTCTCCTCTTTCTTTAGAAGGTTGTTTAGAGGTGCCAGTTACTCTGCCATTTCTGGTACAAAGCGCCTATAACAATTTAGCGCGCCCAGCAGTCTTCTAATGCCCTGCACATCTCTGAGGATTGACATCTTTCGAATCGTCTGTAGGAACAGGTAAAAAGGATTTACTTTCCGGTTTTCCCCTATCTTTAGATATCGAATGTCCTAAAAACATTACTCCTTCCTGTACTAGGATTGAGTTTTTTTATGACAGTTTTAAACCGGATTCCCTGACTCTGCCAAAGACATTTAGTAAATGTTACACATGCTGAGCTTCCGTTTTACTAAACACCAACAAATCATACATGTAGACCTGACATATTGATTTATCTATACCCCACAAGAACTCATCTATAAGCCGTTGAAATGCTTTCACGGCGTTTTTCAGGCCGAATGGCACCCGAGTGAATTCGTAATGTCCTCTCTCAAATGTAAATGCTGTTTGGTGTTGGTCTCGAGGGTGCATCTTTATTTGGTGATAACTGGCTTTCATCGTGCTGAATATTATCGCCCGACTCAACCTATTTATTATACCGTCAAATCTGAGAATCGAGTATTTCTCATTCATAGTGTCGTCGTTCAATTTCCTTCAATCGACAGATAAAGAACTTGACCGACAAAGAACTTTAAAAAATATATTGGTAAAACACAGTTACAAATTACTACACTAAACTATGAATCTAATTACTAGTCTAAAACGAGAATAATAATGTACTGATTAAGATCTGCTCCAGGCAGGGGTTTATATACAAAGCAATATGAAGGGGAAAGTGCTGACTCAGGTATCTAGGATTATGTACCTTAACTAACGATGACTCTCTTTTTTTTCTTTAAGGGCGAAGTGCTGTCCACTATAATTCCCTGTTCCTTGATGTTATCCAACTCCTCCCTGATATGCTGCCTCAGGGCTTGAAGATATCTCCTCTCTTTCACATAGGTGGCCCTTTCTTGTTTTAATGGAATTTCGTAGACCGTTCTACGCGTATCCCAAGTATTAACTTGTTTCCTGAATAATAAGTCTGAACTTATTTCCTCAATAATGAAGTCCAATTCCAATTCTACCGGTATAGATGAAATCCCTATAAAATTGATAAAACTGTGTCTTCCCGAAATCACACCAGTCATCTTATTCATATACAATTTTTCCCTTCAAAATTCAGTATTCCTACCTCCTGGAAAAAAGCCCTAATTCATCCTATAAATAAAACATCGAATCCCACATCTCCTAAAGACTATCGCCCGATCTCCACCTTATCGAACCTCTCTAAACCCTTAAAAAGATTAGTACAATCACAGTTATCCAACTTCCTTGAAGAATCCAATCTCCTCGATCCCCTACAATCTGGTTTTCGACCCGGCTACTCTACACAATCTGCTCTCCTCAAAATCATAAATGACATGTTTACTGCCATAGACGAAAAAAAAACTGACTGTACTGATACTTCTGGATTTTTCTAAAGCGTCTGATTCCCTGGAGCACTCTATCCTTTTTTCCAAATTAGAATCTTTAAATTTCTCCTTCAGTTCCATCCGCTGGATTCAGTCTTTCCTTTCTCACCGTTCCCAAGCAGTTAAAATACCTAACCAATCCTTATCTACTTTTCTCAATATTGCTTCTGGTATTGCTCAAGGGTCCAGCATTTCTCCTCTCCTTTTCAATACCTACATCAACGACCTACCTAATTCAATTAAGCACTGTTCCTATCACCTCTACGCAGACGATTCCCAAATCTATCTTGCCTTTCCTCCTTCCGAGCTTCTGCTTTCGCCAAAATTCAGGAAGACCTGAATAGAATTAGTGCCTGGGCAGCCTTAAACAAATTACAATTAAATGAACAGAAAACTCAGGCGATTATAATAGGATCTAGCTCCCTCCTTAGTGCATACACCCATTATTCTACCTTAATCCTAAATGATCATCCTATCCCTTTCAACTCGTATGTTAAAAATCGGGAATCATATATTTTTTTTTTTTTATTATCTTTATTGAAAATAAATTACATAAAGCCAAATAAGGCTAAAATATAAAGGTATAATATAGATTGAAGGTCAAAATACTTTTATACAGGTGCACGCACCTACCTCAATGAGCATGGAAGAAGAATTAGATGAATTTTATGATTTGCTAAATGGACACTTGGAAAAAGAGCATATCAACAACTACTTCGTTCTCTTTGGGGACTTCAATGCTAAAGAAAAAGAAGATATGGACGCAGTTGAAAAATATGGAAAAGGTAAGAGAAACACCAGAGGCGAAATATTGGTGGAATTAGCGCTTAAAAATCAGCTAAAATTTTCAAACACCTATGAAAATCTTCCCATAGATAAAAAATGGACCTGGAAAGCCCCTGGTGGGGTAACTCATAAAATAGACTATATACTAGAGAAAAATGAAAAAAATTTTAAAAAATATGCACCCAAAAGAAATTTTTAAATTTGATTCAAATCATTGACTAGTATTTGGCTCTCTGAACATACCAACAAGAAAATTCTTCATAAAACAGAAACTAGCTCATGGCAAAATAATTCCATCTAACTACTCCTTAAGGGTTTCCATTAAACTGAAATTTTGATAGTCAATTAACCGTTCTAAGCGCAGATAAAAAACGGGCCATAAGTATTAAATAAGCTTGTAAAACAAAAGGAGAAGAAAAAATGGCAAACATGAAGGAATACTTCAGAAGTAAAAAAACTGAAAATAGAAACCAGAGAATTAATAAAAAAGAGAGAGGAACTGAATCGCATTACAAATAAAACAGCTAATCAAAAGTCCGCACATGCAGATATTGGAAAACTGGCCCGAAAGAGAATCAAACAAGACATACGCAACTATGAAGAAGGTATTATTTATGAATGCATATCTCAAACAGGATCAATAAAAGAAATTCGAAAAGAAACCAATTATTTTAAGACAAAAATTATGAATAAACTGACAACTCCACTCGACACAATAACCGATAGGTAGAAAATAATTGAAGAAATTTCTAAATATTACGAAAAGCTAAACGACCATAATGAAACAGCACATATAGAAAATACAAATAGAGAAAATGAAACATACTTCTCTGACTTAAGCATTATGGAAGCAGAAGTAGGCATTGAGATAAATAAATTAAAAAGGAACAAGACCCCTGGAAGTGATGGCATTTCAAATGAACACATCATTGAAGCAAAAGAAATAGTCACAAAACCTCTTTATAAAATATTCAATTTGGTATTAGATGAAATGAAAGTACCGGAGAAATGGAAAGAAAGCAAAATCATAATTTTACATAAAAAAGGAGCAAAGAATAAAATAGAAAACTTCCGGCAAATCTCACTGACACAAACCACATATAAAATATTCTGCACTATAATAAAAAATAGGATTATTAATAAGATCTTATGAAGATCATGGCATAGAGCAATTCGGTTTCCGCCCATCATTCAACACAATAGACAACCTACAATGTATCAATCAAATTATTGAAAAATCCACTGAATACAACATACCGCTGTATATTTACTTTGTCGATTTCATGAAAGCATTCGACTCTGTCAATCAACAGTATATATGGGAAGCTCTAGCAGAAGCGGGAATAGATTTTATATATATATATATATATATATATATATATATATATATATATATATATATATATATATATATATATATAGAAATAATCAAAGAAATATACAGAAAGGGGAAGGCTTCTGTAGCTGTTGATAGAGAAGGCAAAAAGTTAATTATTAAAAGAGGGGTGGAATAAGGATGCCCTCTATCACCTATTCTCTTCAACTGCCACTTTAATAAACTCTTTAAGGAATTTGAATGGAAAGGAAGAGACGTTTAAATAAATGGCAGGTGCTTAAATAATTTAAGGTTTGCAGACGAGATTTATTAGCTCCTAGAAAAACTGATTTGCTTAAAATGATCAATGATCTGATTGATAAAAGTAAAAAATATGGTTTACAAATAAATTACCAAAAATCGAAAAAATTACGAATACAGGAGAACAACATATAACAATAGGAGAATATGTAACATAATACTCATATCAATTCATATATCTAGGACAGGAAATTTCTTTAGAAAAAAATACAGTAAAGAACTGGAAAGAAGGATAAAAATAGGATGGCATAAATACTGGTCCTTAAAAAAAAATCTTTACGGGTAATTTCACTGTAGAACTAAAAGAAAATGTCCTACAGTCTTCTATTCACTTCTCCTTCTATTCAATCCTGTATGGCACTCAGACTTGGGCAATAACAAAAAAAGAACAGGCGAAACTAGACACCATCCAAATGAAACTTTTAAGGAGTATGGCGGGAATCCGAAGAAGTGAGAAAATTAAGAACCGAGATATCCTAATTGGTGTAAAAGTTAAAAGTCTCAGCAAGGAAGCCCAAAAACTGAAATGGAGGTGGGCTGGACTCCTAGCGAGAGTCAAGGACGAAATATGATCGAAAAGCAGCACCGAGTGGACACCGTTCGGCCAAGTGAGATGCAGGGGAAGGCAGTACATGAGATGGAGGGATGAAATTACCCGAAGAGTGGTAACCAAGTAGATGAAGCGGCCAGGGACAGAGACTGTTGGTTCAACATTGTAAATAATCTATAGAAAGAAAAAAAAAAGTTTTTTTTTGTTGTTTACATAGAATATTGTATATTTTAATTTATATTGTTACATATTACATCTCAGTTTCTATTCTGTAAAATTATTTTAGAGCTGAACTCCATTTTATGATTTATGATGTCATAAATATGATGCCAATAAAGCTTTATTATTATTATAGATTGAAGGACGGACACTGAAGACCCCTGATGTTGAGTGTCCATAAGCAATTCAACCTAATCTCTAACAGATATCTGAAATATATCCATCGTGGAAAGGGGAAAGGGCAGATAGGTCAAATAATCCCAATAGAAGTGGCAATTAATTCATCAATCCTGATTGCATTGATTCTTTTATAGCATCATGCGTATCTCAAGTGTATAAGTAGGTAATCCAGTAGCACAGAGACTATTAAGGAACTCTTGCGGACAATGTACTGCATTATCAGTTCTTACAACTAAAGGCATATAGATCATATTTTTACACCCAATATCAAAAAGCAAAGGATTGGAGACTCAATGACCCAGCGTGTTGGCGCGAAGGTCTCAGTGCGCTCGATATTGAAGTTTGTTGGTTCAAATTCCACTTGGGCGGGTTAAAATTTATTTCGTGGTGGGCCCATGAAAGGAATCTTGATCTTCCCACCCTGGCTAGAATAGGTTGGTAACTTGTAGGGTAACCTGTCCTTCTTGGCCTAGTTAGAGTACATAAGGACGTTAAGCCCTAATTAACAACAATAACAAATCAAAGGATTGTCAATTTGATTAGGTAATAATTAATTTGGCAGAAGTAATTTTATCGATTTCATCTGGTTGGATTTTAATTTCTTTCCCTAAAAGTTTATGACAATGATTTTATTATAAATTTATAGCTCTACATAATACCTTACCTTTGTAACCTCTTGCGAATGGCTCTCGCCACCTATCGGTCAATTTTCAAACTTCACTGCGCACCACATATTTATCACTATTTTTTACAAAATTTGAAATTTTATCATTGCTGAACCTTCCTTGAACTATGAAGATGGTAAAATTTGGTTCGGATTGGTTTTGAAGATTTCGCGGTTAGTGATCACAAACGAAAAATGGCTTGTTATTTTATATATATATATATATATATATATATATATATATATATATATATATATATATATATATATATATATATATATATGCATTCAGATAGTAAGCATGCTATAATTAAAAGAAATAAAAAAGGTAATAAAATAAGTGAAATGTAAATATGTAAAGAATTAGAAATAAATAGATAAGGTACAGATAATGAAACAGAAGGATCAAATCATTTAAAATTGACGAATTATTTGTCAGTTCTGTTGGAATTTTGTATTCAAAGGCTGGTTTCCAATTGGAATAGAAAAATCGACCGGTCATAGGGAAAAGCTAACAGATATAGATGACTTTATTTCTGTCCTTATCTAGGTCCTGCTAGCCTTTAGAAACCCTTCCATTTTGTCTATTTAGAAGAGTACCTACATCCTTTCATTTCTCTTGTTCCATCTTTTTATGTAAGAAACTTTTTTTTAAGCAAAGTGCTGATGTTTTAAATTTTTGTATGTCTAATAGTCAAAACTAATCCTCGGATACAATTATAATTGAATTGGTAAATAATTCATCAATCCTAATAACTTGATGAGGGAAATATACTTGGACTTGAAAATGGTCAAGTAACTTACCACAATGAAATATAAAACGTTTCTTACATGTTTTACTAAGTATTTTTTTTTTCCTTGAGTATTTAAATCTGTCACCATGTACCTATACCTTTTTTAAACATGTACATATGTGTTTATCTACCTTTTGAATACTTCAAGGTTAAAATAAGGTTAAATTTAATGGCTTTTACAGGCGCGGGGTACAAACAGGAGCTAGACCAACTATTCTTTTCAAGAAGTGCGACCGCCGCAGGGTTAAACTTATTTGGACCTTTGAACTTGAACTGTGTGGGACGGTAATGCTCCTTGCTATGTCTCCAACAAAACCCTACATAATGATATCAATATCAATATCGATATCAATAGACGCGAGGCTGCCCGAAGACGCTACAGACGCACCAGGCTTAAAGAGGACTATCAAGCGTTTAAGTTTCTTAGAAATTTAACGCAATCCACGATCCGGCGAACTAAATCCAATTTCTTCCACGAAGCCCTTTCATCTGCACCCGATCCTAAATCCAAAAGGCTGCTCCTCCGCAAACTTTCCTTGTGTGATCCTCCTAGTTCCTCTCCCTCGGGAGTCTTTCCTGTCACTCCGGATGAGTTAAATTCCTATTTCGTTTCTTCCACTTCATCTGCTCCTTCCCAACCTTCCCTGCCCTTACCTCCGCCAGCATTTAACGACAATAATTTTTACTTTTCTTATATCACTCCCTCCGATCTAATTACCTCCATTATGAAGTCTCAATCCAACTCATCTGAGATAGACGGCATCCCTGTTAAATTATTGAAATTATGCCTTCCTGAAATCCTTCCTGCTCTCTTCTTCATATATTATTTTTCCCTCCAGAACTCTGTATTTCCCACTTCCTGGAAAAAGGCCTTAATTCATCCCATCAACAAGAACCCAAACCCTATATCCCCAAAGGACTACCACCCTATATCCATACTTTTCAACCTTTCTAAGCCCCTAGAAAGATTGGTGCAATCCCAAATTTCCAATTTCCTGGAAGATTCCAAGGTACTTGATCCCTTCCAATCTGGTTTCCGTCCCGGCTTCTCAACACAATCCGCACTCATTAAAATTATCACTGACATCCAAGCAGCGATGGACAAAAAAGAACTGACCATCCTGATCCTCCTTGATTTCTCTAAAGCATTCGATTCCTTAGACCATAATATCCTTTTTTACAAATTGAAATCATTGAACTTTTCCCACAGCTCCCTCCTTTGGTTTCAATCTTTCCTATCCCGCCACACCCAAGCAGTTGTCACTCCAAACAAGGCCTATCCTCTGTCTTCACTCTACAGTCAGGAGTAGCTCAAGGTTCGAGCATTTCCCCTCTACTGTTTAATTCCTACATCAATGATCTTCCCCATTCAATTCACCATTGTTCCCACCATCTTTATGCCGATGACTTCCAAATTTACTTCTCCTTTCCTCCATCCGAAATGTCAGCTGCGTTTGACAAAATTCAGGAAGACCTAGACGAAACCTGTGCCTGGGCAAATCTGAACAAATTAACATTAAACGCAGCTAAAACTCAAGCAATTGCCATAGGATCACATTCCCTTCTTCATTCAAATGCCAACTTTTCCACATTATTCCTTAATGGTCATCCAATAACTTTCCATTCCTCTGTTAAAAATTTAGGCTTAACCATTGATCAAACCCTCTCCTGGAAATCCCATATTGCACAAATCTCCCGAAGGTCAATTGGTATCCTAAAACTATTTCACCGCTCCCGTCACCTCCTTCCCCTACCCACACGCAAACTTCTAGTATCCTCCCTTCTCTTCCCCCAATTTGACTATGGTAGCGGGATATATGGCGGGCTCTCGACGGTTCTTGAAGACAGATTAAAACGCATCATGAATTGCTTCATCAGGTTTGTCTTCGGAACATCGAGACGTTCCCATGTTTCGCATCTCTACACTGATTTAAATTGGCTTTTCCCCTCCTTCCGTAAAAAGTACTTCCTAGGCTCGTACCTATTCCAAGTTATCAACACCCGTCACACTCCCTTTATTTACAGTAACCTGAAATTCAAGTCTGCTATCAAATCACTGCATACAAGATCTCGTCTTTCCGACCTCTATACTCCATCACACAGAAGTACTGCATTCCAACGTTCCTTCCTTGTCCGATCCTCTACTCTTTGGAATTCCCTCCCCCCCCCCATGTATTCGCAATGCTTCTTCCCTTGGAACGTTCAAAATACTACTCTTTCACCATCTTCTTTCCCTCCAACCCGACGCTCTCTAATCATAGGGATGTATATACTTGTCGGGGCTGGCCTGGGAGTGAGGTTGAACTTGGAGGACATAGACCTGGTCGAGCGTCGCAGACCACGAAAAGAAGATCCACGACCTCCACCTGTCATAGTACGATTCCTGAGACAGACACTGAGGGACGATCTTCTACAAAAAAGAAAAGTGAAGAGAGACTTTTCGACGAGAGATATGGGATGGCAGGATAACGACGCCCACCGCATATATCTCAGCGAAGAAATGACTCCTACAAGCAGACATTTATACTGGCTTGCCCGCCAGAAGAGGTTGGCGGGAAAAATTAAATATGTCTGGTTTTTTGCCGGGAGGGTTCGCTGTCGAAAAGATGATGGCCACCCAGTTGTCATCATAGACCAGTCTCAAGACCTCGACGCCTTCTGACTTTTTGGAACCGGTCAACATGTCTGCCTTCTTCGGTCTATATCAACAGGCTTTACTCTACGGTTCTCGATATATCACTTAGTATTAGCACTTTTCAATTATTTCTTATTATTTTTCTTTGACTCTAGAAAATGCAAATATCTTTTTTTGTTTCTATTCTTATTCATTTTTAATTTTCAATTTTTATTTTTATACTCTTACATTCTTGTTTTTACATTTAGTATTTTCTTTCATATTTTATTAGTTTCTAATTGTTCCCTAATGTTATTTCTCCTTCATACTAGATCGCTTATTTGGAGTCTTACCAATTATCTGAAAGCTTGCGTCTTCCTATCAAATTCCTTCCTTCTCACCATATCCTCAAAATGACCGATGTCCTAACTACATGTCACATAAATGCCCAATCCTTATCTGCTCATTATGACGAATTCCTACAGTATTTTACCCGAAATTCCTACCATATCATCGCAGTATCTGAAACTTGGCTCAAACCTTTCATACCCTCTTCCCTGGTTTCCCTTCCCAACTACACGCTTATCCGCCATGACCGGGTTGTCCGGACGGGCGGTGGTGTAGGTTTATTTGTCCATGATAGCCTCAAGTTCCGAATTCTTGAACATTCAAATCCAACTGATCTACCACAAATAGAGTTCCTTCTCGTTGAAATTTCCTATAAAACTCTCCATCTCCTGTATGTTGTAGTTTACCGCCACTCCATGTTCCTTTTGATCCATCTTTTGAGACTTCCCTGTATAACTACGTTCCCTTTTATACTAATGTCATTATTTCTGGGGACCTGAATTCTAATTTCCTTTCTGATTCACATGATAAATTGTTCCCAGAAAAACCTCTTTTTTTCCCTTCATCTCTTCGTCGTTCCATTCTCTCCCACCCACCATACTTCCTCCTCCGATACTTGGCTTGACCTATTTGTCATTGATTCGGCAAAAAACCTCCTCTCTTCTTCTCAGTTACCTGTTCCTTTCCTTTCTTCTCATGATCTTATTCAAATATCATACAATACTCTAGCACCTCCATTCCTTCCAAAAACTATTTCATTCCGCAATATAGAATCCTTAACCCGCGAGATGATCCTTCCAGACCTTGAAGCACAGAACTGGGCTGAAATTTACTCCTCCTCCTCGATTGATTCCATGGTAAATATCCTCACCACTAACCTCCTAAATATCCTTGATATCCACGCACCCCTCAAATCCTTCTCTCAGCTCGTCGTCGCCCTGCTCCTTGGATAACTTCAGAAATAAAGCAGCTCCAAAGAAACCGAGAAGCAGCCCGAAGACGCTTCAGACGCACGAGGATGACGGATGACTACCATAGGTTCAAGATGCTCCGTAACTCAACACAAGCCTCGATTCGTCGAGCAAAAGCCAATTATTACCATGAAGCCCTCTCCTCTGCCCCAGATCCCAAATCGAAATGGCATATCCTCCGTAAACTTTCACTTTGTGATTCCCCTGTATCCTCATCTACCTATCCTGTATCTCCCGATGAATTAAATTCATTTTTTGTTTCCACCTTTTCTCCTGTTTCTCTTCATCCTTCCCCCTATTTAACCCCAGCTCCTACATTCAATGATTCTAATTTTTATTTTTCCGATATCTCCCCCTCTGAACTTATTTCCTCCATAATGAATTCCCATTCCAATTCTACGGGCGCAGATGATATTCCCACTAAACTAATAAAACTATGTATACCCGAAATCATACCAGTCCTCCTATTCATTTATAACTTTTCCCTCCAAAATTCAGTTTTCCCAACCTCATTGAAAAAAGCATTAATTCATCCAATAAATAAAACATTAAACCCCATATCCCCAAACGACTATCGTCCTATTTCCATCTTGTCTAATCTTTCTAAACCCTTGGAAAGATTAGTTCAATCTCAAATTTCCAAATTCCTTGAAGAATCCAACCTCCTCGACCCCCTTCAATCTGGTTTTCGTCCCGGCTACTCCACCCAGTCTGCTCTCCTAAAAATCACTAATGACATATTTACCGCAATAGATGACAAAAAATTAACCGTCCTGGTACTCCTTGACTTTTCTAAAGCCTTCGATTCCCTTGATCACTCTATCCTATTCTCCAAATTAAAATCATTAAACTTTTCCTACAGTTCCATCCGCTGGTTTCAATCTTTTCTTTCTCACCGTTCCCAAGCAGTTAAAATACCAAACCAACCCCTATCATCTTTTCTCACTCTTACCTCAGGTATTGCTCAGGGATCCAGTATTTCTCCTCTCCTTTTCAATTCCTACATTAATGATCTTCCTAATTCAATTTATCACTGTTCCTACCACCTCTATGCAGATGATTCCCAAGTCTACCTCTCCTTCTCCCCTTCAGAGCTATCCACTGCTTTCGCTAAAATTCAGGAAGACCTGGACAGAATCAGTGCCTGGGCTACCTTAAACAAATTACAACTCAATGAAAAGAAACTCAGGCCATTATAATAGGCTCTAGCTCCCTCCTTAATTCCCACTCACAATACCCTCCTTTAACCTTAAATAATCATCCTATCTCTTTCTACTCCTCTGTAAAAAATCTTGGGATTGTTTTTGATCAAACCCTCTCTTGGAAATCTCAGATTGCCCAAATTTCCCGCCGTTCCATAGGTCTTCTCAAATTGTTCCACCGAATCCGTGACCTTCTTCCCCAGCCAACCCGTAAGCTTTTAGTCTCTTCCTTATTATTCCCTTGCATTGACTATGGTTGTCTGGTTTACGGTGGCCTCTCGAGGGTTCTGGAGGACAGACTGAAGCGAATCATGAACTGCTTCGTCAGGTTTGTCTTCGGTAGTCCGAGGCGTTCCCACGTTTCCCACCTCTATTCCCAACTAAATTGGCTCTATCCCACTTTCCGTAAACAATATTTCCATGGAACATTCCTGTACCAAACTATCAATACCCTTCAACCTTTTTATATCTACAACAAGCTTCAATTCAGATCTGCAGTCAATCCTATACATACAAGATCCCGTCTCTCTGATTTGTATACCCCATCCCATTGAACTTCAACATTCCAACGCTCCTTCCTTTTCCGCTCACCAATCCTCTGGAACCCCATCCCTCCTCACATCAGACAAGCTAAATCCCTGAAAACATTCAAATATTTCTATTTCCAATACCTCCTCCTCATTCAAGTTGACGCTTGCTAACTATCTACCTACTTAATCAAAAATTACCGTTGCATTGCTGGATTAAGTTCAGGAATAATTGAGATTCCTTAAATTCAAATTTCACTTTCCATGAATATAACATTAGGTTCTATTGTATATACAAAACTAATCATTGTACCAAAGATTTTTCTATATAATTTTATTTTATTTTTTTCTTATTTAATTTTATCTTCTCTAATTTGTAGAATGTTATCTTATTTTCTTTTCCGGTTATTTAAATATCATCTATGTACATACTGTTCATTAATGTATTATTGTCTTTGTTTTTTTATCTCATTACGTCTCTAACCAGACTTAATTTAGTTAATACTTGTACATATCTGTTATTCTTAGGGGACATTGTCCCAGAAAAAAATTATGTTTCTATTCTATTCTATTCTATTCTACTATGTATGTAATCGTCTAATTTATTTACAAGACCATCAGACATAAAACATTAGCCAAAATTATAGTTTGACTATGATAATGTTTTGATTTCTCGTGATGCTTTTTTTTTTTTTTCTCTTCAGCAATTTTGTTTACAATATTAACCTCTTTATTTGTTCATTTTTTTTTTCACTCTCTTTTTATTAATAGTTTTATCTTTTTCTAGTTTTTCTCTGTATTTTTTTTTTTTCATACATATTTGTATTTAATTTTACCTATGTTGTTTTATTTTTAACAGCCTCTCGGCCAGTTATGATCTTACTTTGTATTATTTAATGTTATTCTTAAGGGGCTCTGTCCCAGAATAAAGTTTTCTTTCTATTCTATTCTATTCTATTCTATACTATACGTTCTCGATCTCATAACTCTTAAATTCCATCGCTACCTTTCCTTTCATCAGTTCTCTGGAGATCTAAGATCCGAAACTTGTATTCATATTAAATAATGCTAATAGAAGTGACAATTAAATCATCAATCCTAACAATAATAAAATTATAGAAAAACAATTCTAATAAAAAGTTTATTATGGCTAAAACTCCTTATGCACTCCAACTTGGGCAGAAAGGACGGGTTATCCTACAGGTTTCCATCTTATTCTAGCCGGGGTTGGAAGTTCGAGATTCATTCGTGGGTCCCCCACGAAATAAATTTTAACCCGTCCAGGTGAGATTTGAACCCACGACCTTCATTACCTAGCGCGCTGAGACCCTTGCCCCAACTCACTCGGCAATCGAACACCAAAAAAGGTTTTTATTGCGTGGAAGAATATTATTCAATGTTGGAAATAAGTTTTATTATTAAATATTATAGTTTTTATAATATTATTCAAAATTGGCAATCTTTGTACCAAAACCGCAGCTAAAAACAAAACTAGGGACTTTTAAACCTAAACCATCCTTCATTTAATCTTGAATCATTTACTGTCTCACTGATACGATTTTCACACGATGTTTGGCCTGCACGTTATTTTCCTTGCAAGTATACCTGCAAATAAACTAGCATTTAAACTCTAATAAAACAAAGTTAAGCTTCCTGCTTCAACCCACTCTACAGAAAAATCGAAAAAGTTGGACTACGAAGTTCATTCATCATTAACTATTGAAAGGTTTTTTAGCAAAAAAAAAGGTTTATTTCTCAAAGAGAACTTTATCAATAAATTTACTCCTGAATATAATAAATATCATTAATATTTTTTAAATATTAATTATCAATTTATTGTCTTTTTAGCTTCAGCTATTGAGATTGCATCCCAACTTTTAGAATAGGAATTACCTCATTATGTGTGTTAAGATCTTATATAAAAAACCGAAAAAAATAATACCATGAAGTTGAACAATAACAGACCTGCTTCTGTTATATGATTAAATTCTGAAGATGGAAATCCCGAGAAACGTGGTTAAAAAAAATAAATAAAAGATAATATAAGAATGTGGAAATTTTTAAAATAACTATCAACATACATTTCTACCTTTACCCTTCGTTTTAAACCCACGACTTCTAGTCCTATAGAACACTTTCCTAATGTCATTTTTCGAAAAATCGAAATTTAATTGGATCCATCGCAATTATTGGAAGTCAAATCAGGGGACACGGTTACGACGATGGCCATTAATTTGAAAGAATGTGAGTTCAAGAAAATCTTAGAAAGAGTTATCGGATGATTAGGGTATTCGCATAAGCAATCCGATTTATGAACAACGCGTCTAATCGTAATTCGGTGTTCGGGTTCCTTGTCATTGTGGGCAATTCGACGAGCAACTAAATCAGTGGTTAAAAGTGTGCAAACATCAAGAGGTTTATCAGTATTAGACGGGGAGCAAATGAGTTCGCTAAAGTCACTCAACCTTTTCGTTAACCCCAGTGCACAGTGGGGCAAATGAGCAAAAAACTGCTTAAAATACATTTTTTTTAAAGTTTTTATTTTCGTTAAATTTGCGACTAATATGTGTTTACTATACCTTAAGGCTAGTAGAGCTTGAGTTTCAGAGAGTTTTGTTGACTAATTAACAATGGGGAGCCTTCAGAGTAAAAAATCGCGAAAAAAAGGAAATTTATTTTTAATAAATTTTCATTATTATTCGTCATTATTATATTTCAATTTCGGCATTAACATGTTGTTTTCTATTGTTTTGAACTTGGTGGAGTACAAACCGTGATGATTTTGAAAATTAACTAAGCCAAATTTTGACTTTTTGATTTTACGATTATTATACAACCTACAGTTTTTGTTTCTCTTTGTGTCTCTTCAATTCCAAAGCGTAACCCTTCTTAGAGGTGTATAAAAACATACTATACAATGATTGGCTGCGTCCACTTGCGACCTTCACTCCCAGAGCTCGCTAACTTATATTTTACAACTCTCAGTAGTCAGGAGAGTGAAGGTCCTACCGTATTTTAGACTAACTATCAGGCCCGGAACTAGGGAGGGGCAGAGGGGGCACGTGCCCCGGGTGGCAGATTTTAGGGGCGGCAATATCGGGAAAGTTTATAAGAAAAGAGAGTTATTAATAACTTTTTCAAAACAATAATAATACAATGAATATTGTTTGATTTTATTTCATTTTTCTTCATAATTTATAAACTTTATTATACTGTAATAAGGAGGTATTGTATTTTATATTGTGTAGGAGGGTAGGGGGAGGGGGCGGCACACTGATCTTTTTCCTCCCTGACAAATCTGCTAGTTCCGGCCCTGCTAACTATGCAGCTTATTTCCAATGATAATTATTACAATTACTGGACATTAATTTCCTTATGTGATACTGATGAACAGCTATATTTTCTCTTGGTAAATTTTGGAGCAATTAGCAGTAAAAGTCAAATGATGAATTATTGACCTTATGATTAATAATTCATTTTATAGATATTGTTCCTCTTTGTGTCTTTTTCAAACCAAATTTAAATATTTTCTAGAGCTATGTTAACAAAAACTTAATTTATTTTTGGAAGGGGAATCTGTATCCTTAGTACAACAGCTCGTTAATTTTTGAAAATGGCTAACATGGTTAACCTTCCCACATTTCATGCATAAATATTTCTACCATAAGTTCTCGTTAAAATAAATTAATAATAAGAGAGGGGTGGATATTGAAAACACTTTTTTGATGCATTTTTAATAAAATTAGTAATGTCAAAAAGCAAAGTAATAAAAGTTGTTTCCGGGAACTCCCATTTCGTGAACCCCGATTTTAGATGTGATTTAGTATTTTATATTAGTACCACATCTTAAAATTACTGGAATTTAAAAGAAAATTACTTTTTAAAATTTAATGTAGGTGGGTACTACTAATCTTGGATTATCATTGCTGACGATTTCCTGAATAATTAATATAACTAATGTGCAAAATAACGGTTCAAAATTTTCTCGAGTAGTATTAGAAAACTAGTAGAAAAGTAAAGTTTTACTAACAAACTCAGAATAATGGAAAAAAAAATAAGCGTGTCTTATGGAAAATATATTATCATATACTGGCTAAATACAAAGGCCTAACAAATTTCTAATTGCCTCATCGAATTCTACGAGAAAAACTACTAATAGAAGCCCACTTCGTTTTGAGAAAAACATATCAACAACGAAAATGATTTATTTTAAACCGATACATAGTCTCAAATTATTTTTTTTTTTTGTTTTATTATGCCATCCAACTGGTTTGAGGGATGAGACTATTGAACCTCTTTACTGAACTAAGGAGTGTGTGAAATTTCCAGTTTGTATATATATTTTTCCAATAGTTATTGAATTTTAAACACTTTTTTGCGTTTTTGCCCCACTGTGCGGTGGTTTGGTCAGGGTGGGCGGTAAGATACGAAAACTCCCTTTAGCATATGGAGCTAATCACCCAATACCGTTTACATTAAATCTCATTTCGTTAATTTGCTTCGCGATCACTACCACCGTATTTTCTTGTGGGCCCCCAGTTATTGCATTCATTGATGTGGAATAACTTCTCGATCATTGCCGGAAAAGGTGTTGTCAAATTAAGGATTGGGAAAACAAAATTCCTGAGACCCGTTTCCCGTCTTTTACCTTTGCGAAATGTTAAAGCCTGATAAATTACTTCTTTTTTTTTTAATCTGATAATTATCACTTCCTATAGTAAGGAAACGCTGTTTTAATTTATAGTGTGTAATTGTCGATAGTTTAAATAGTATGTGTTAATGAAAATTGCCGGTGCGAATAACTCGCCTCGGCGCAGTAAAAATGGACTGTATAGAATTTAATCAAAGCGAGGTTCTGCAACTTTGGGGAGATGTTAGCGGGAAAATAATTCAACCAAAAAATACAGATAAGCGCACTCACCTGGTTACGGACGCCTTCTAGCTCTCGCGGGGCCCCTGAAGTCCTCACAGACAGGCGAACGCTCCTTGTGGCCTGTAAAACTTGATTGAACTCTCCTCCTCTGCTATCACCACTCATTAAAGTCAAAAGGAAAATTTTACTGGTTGTAGAACGAAAGGAAAACACTTTTAACATATAAAAGGTTCTCGGAAGGCTATGTGAGCCTTGAGCATGTAAACTAGGAAGACTATGAAGTCTTGGACAAAAGTAGGTGCATCCAGGGCAGAGTGCAGGAACAGAGTGACCGAGAATGGTCCTGAGGGGATTAAGATTGCGATTAGAACTCCCGCATATTAAACTTTGCGAGAGTTAATAAAGTCAACTGCCCTCTGGTTGGCAGTGGGAAAACTAAGTAAAGGGCCGGTTAATAAGGGAAGTCGGTAGAGGGCGTCACTTGAACTAAATTGCAATTTTCTCATTTCCCTTTAACATAAAAGCGCCGATCGGCGCGAACATACCGCCCACCAAAATTGGGATGTTGCCCAATTTTATTCCAAAAGTTATTCAATGAGAATGGAGGGCGGCAGCAGCGAATTTATACAATAAAACAAGAGAAAAGAAAGCTGAATTTGAGTAAAGAGAAAGATAAAGAAAAAAGGAATAATAAAAAGCTGTAACAAGAATGGGTGCACAATTATACAATGTAAAGAAAATGGAATCAGCCCAACTGGGCAACAGTTATATAATGTAAAGAAAATAAAACAGTACTACTGTGTAAACAATTATACAAGGCAAAGAAAAAGAATCAGCCCAAATGAGCAACAATTATATAATGTAAAGAAAATAAAAACAGTACTCCTGGGCAAACGATAATACAAAATAAATAACAAAAATAGCACAACTTTAGAAAGGTTATACAATGCAAAGAGGCATCATTCCGGGAGCGGAATGAGTTTGTTCATAGATCTTGTGAGAGTACTAGTAGAAGTCTCAAAGTGGGTGGCTGCTCGTGAAACACCATCAGGCTTGAGCTCGGAAATAAGAGCTAAAGGCCGGGAGAGTGAGGAGCTGTTCAGTCCCTTGCTCACAACAACGTCGCCCAGTTTCTTGGTTCCACAACGGCGCTTGGAATTTGAAGTCCACTTATAACGTTGTGAATTATAATTAGGAACGGCGTTGTCAAGTATGCCGCCCACCCTGAGGACCTCCAGGCTACCGAGGAAAGGAGTACGGCAACAAGGCGGCTTTGCCGGCTTATCGGCACGGATATTAAGGAGAGACCCAGAAAAATGTTTAAAGGTATGGTCAGGTTCATTTGTGATGAGCGCGATGGGAGGAGACTTGAGATCCGGTAATGGCTTGGTGCCTAAGTCGGTGTCACGATAAGGAGGAGGCCAATGCTCCTGGCAATTGGTCAAAGAGGAGGGATCTTGAGTCCCTAAACAAAAAATTTTGGCTTGCGTGGGATGAGTAGGAGAAAGACTCCTAGAGTCAATATGGGCATGATTAGTGGGAGAAGAAACATCAGCAAATCCTACCGGGGAAAATTTAACAGACATCGAAATTTTAGATCGTACAGACCTTTTGATATTGACAACTGGTGGTTTTAAAAGGGTAGTTTCAATAGGATTCGAGACCGGAATTTTACTTGTTATACTATCTTGGTTACTATGTGTGTATACTGGTTTTTCATTATTTTTATTTTCAACAGGAAGGAATTTTGGACAATCTTGATTGGCTAAAGAATAGTGCCTGTTTGAGGATGAGATGTAGTTTTTCTCATCTGTAAGAGAAACAAAAAACTTTTCATCAGATGAATCACTGACAATTGTATCAGCACCACCTATTTTACCGATGTGATTAAATTTTGAAACTTGATTTAAGTTTGAAAAATCACCCTGGTTAATGATTTGTATTTCCTGGGGAACGTTAAAATTATATAATCTGTGATTACATGTATTGGTGTTAACAGAAGGGTCAATGTTTTCTGGAATATCAGAAACATTTGAGTGTTTATGGTCTGTACTCAGGGGTTGTTCAAATGGAATATTTTCAGTTTTCGAAGAATCATGGAAATCTTGGGAAATCTGGCAAACAGATATTAACGAAGTGGCTGATTGATTTTGCGATAGGGTCTGGATAGGGCCTATGATTGTCCAACCAAAAATGGTACTGACAGCAATTGGACCAATAGAGCTTGGAATAAACGGGTGAGGCAATAATAATTGCGGGTATACATCGGCACCTAAGAGAAGGTCAAGCTTGTCTGATTGATGAAAGTGAGGATCGGCCAAACGCAAATGTTCAAAGGCGCGAGAAATTTCTGGAGTTAGGTTCTTGGGAGGCAAATGGTTAGCGATGTGAGGAACCACGGACGGGTTTACAAGAATGTGCCTCTGAGAAATTGTGGAGAAGATGCGACACGATACTGTGCCGGGAGAATTGGAAACACGCCCACCTATGCCTGAGACGGTAATGGGCATACCCTGGATTTTTTGACCCAACTGGTTGAAGAGGCGCTCGGAAATGAATGAATGATAGCTGCGACCCGGATCGATGACCCCACGGACCGGAACGTAACCTAAGTGAGAATTGAAGATTCGTGCACGGAAGGTTCCTAGGAGTGAAGTCACGTGACTTCCGGTGGTACTACAACTCAGAGATAAAGAGGCGTCAACTGGTGCTTGACCAGTGGAAGCGGGTGCTGGTTCACTTGTAATGTGATCAGCATGAGCTGAAGCGCGACTAGGCGCGGAATTCAAATGGAGATTTGAATTTACTACTTTGACGGGATGCAAAAGTGTGTGATGCTCTGATGAATTACACTTACGACAAGAAAATTTGGAGTTGCAATTACCCTTAAGGTGGGGACCCAAGCAATTAAAGCACCGTTTATGCCTTTTGAGGAAATCAATTTTTTGATCTCGAGTGAAATGAGAAAATTCGAAACAGGAGGATAAGGAATGCGCCTTACGACAAAGAATGCATTTGAGGTTAAGAGAATTTGAAGGTGCGGCCCGAGTTCTATCTGATGGTGAGGTATCAGGACTAGTGCTAGCAATTAGTGAATTAACTTTAGTGTTTCTATGTGGATTGATGGGGGGGGGGGAGAAATAATCTCCAGGGTTTTAATTTGCCTGATAATAAAATTTAGTAAATCATCGAAAAGCGGAACTGATTTAGCGGAACTTTGATCCTCGAAAGCCTTAGATGTACGGGGGTCCAGATTATTTAATGCGAGGGTTAACAAAATAAAATTTGCCAAATCGTCGATTGGCAGCGCCTTGATAGCCTGCACCGAATTTTGATGTACCTCGAGAAAAGTTTTTAAGTTATTCAATGAATTTGAACTGACGGGCTTAAAGTACAAGATTTGGTTCAGATATGCCTGGGCTATCCTCCTGGGGTTTTGGAAACGGTGTACTAGAGCTGAAAAGGCAAGGTCGTAATTTTCGGCTGTGAGTTGAAAGTTCGAAATTGCGGAAAGAGCACTCTCTCTTAAACTAGATCTTAAATAATGAAAGCGTTGTATGGGGGTTAGAGAAGGGTTGTCGTGAACAAGGGCAGTGAACAACGAAAAAAATTCAGGCCACTGCTGTATGTCGCCTGAAAAGGTTGGTAGATTGATAGGTGGTAAGGAGAAAGCACTTTGAGTCAAATGAATAGGGGTGGCAACCGTTGTAGAAGTTGCAATAGGTTCTTCTTTTTTCAATTGTAAATATTTGGATTTAATTTTTGTTAACAGACTATTGAAAGCAATTGCAGGGGCTTGAGTATCCACATGATTTTGTTTGGATAATAGAGCATTAAGGTCACTTAATTTTTCATTCACCCCCTCAAATTTGACTTGAAGGGAGGGTAAATCCTCGTAATGCACTTGGACAGTAAAAATATCCGAAAGAGTGGAACCCTTAATTTCATCGTATCTACTAGTTATATCAGCAAATATCGTTTCCCTCTTTGCCAATAGTTGTGCTTGCAAAATGATGTTTTTGTCTTCAGAAGGCATTGTGAAAAATAGAGAATAAATAAATACAGCAATAAAAGGAAATTATAATATATGAGGCAGAGAAAAGGAAAGGAGAAAAAGTTGCAAAATTGATTTTACTAATTATTACGTTATTGTAACTGACGTTATAATAAGACAATATGGCGGGAACTGTTACGAGACGCAGTAACGAGTACTTTACTAGAGAAGTGGGAGGTGGTGACGTCAGATAACAGCTGATCAAATTGATGGAGACAACATGGCCGACTATAACTTCGGTTTTATATGTGTAATTATTGGAAGTTATGAAACTTGGACAAAAAATAGGCCAAACCTTGCAATTTATACAAGTTTTAACGTAAAAAATTTTTAATATTAATAGAGCACAGAAATGAGTGGGTGATTACTCGCCCCAAAACTGCAAAATCACTCGTTTCAAAGTTGAACAATGATATATCCGGCCCGGAGGACCAAAAATGTTAATGAAAATTGCCGGTGCGAATAACTCGCCTCGGCGCAGTAAAAATGGACTGTATAGAATTTAATCAAAGCGAGGTTCTGCAACTTTGGGGAGATGTTAGCGGGAAAATAATTCAACCAAAAAATACAGATAAGCGCACTCACCTGGTTACGGACGCCTTCTAGCTCTCGCGGGGCCCCTGAAGTCCTCACAGACAGGCGAACGCTCCTTGTGGCCTGTAAAACTTGATTGAACTCTCCTCCTCTGCTATCACCACTCATTAAAGTCAAAAGGAAAATTTTACTGGTTGTAGAACGAAAGGAAAACACTTTTAACATATAAAAGGTTCTCGGAAGGCTATGTGAGCCTTGAGCATGTAAACTAGGAAGACTATGAAGTCTTGGACAAAAGTAGGTGCATCCAGGGCAGAGTGCAGGAACAGAGTGACCGAGAATGGTCCTGAGGGGATTAAGATTGCGATTAGAACTCCCGCATATTAAACTTTGCGAGAGTTAATAAAGTCAACTGCCCTCTGGTTGGCAGTGGGAAAACTAAGTAAAGGGCCGGTTAATAAGGGAAGTCGGTAGAGGGCGTCACTTGAACTAAATTGCAATTTTCTCATTTCCCTTTAACATAAAAGCGCCGATCGGCGCGAACAGTATGTTTATGGTTCAAGTTATATGGTTACGGTTTAAGTTACGAATTTACCTACCCCTCGGGAGATGAGAGGCACTAAGAGGGTCAGTTTGGGCCAGACCTCACAAGAAGAAGGAATTAGTTACTCACCGATCTCTTACTGAGAAAGTTCATCGTGACGCACCGGCAGGCTTGTTGCATTGTATTTTATTTCACCCCTGCCCATGGTAGATGGAAGAAGTGGGACTCACCGAATGAGAGGAGACACAACGGACCACTTTAAGTATCTAAACTTTCCATACGTAAAATGAAGCAATTACGCCATAAAAAAGATAAAAAAGACTTTTAACTTATTAATTGAAAGAACTAGTAGCACTATTTCAGTTTGTAATAATTTTCACTAAAGAATTTATTTTCTTTTATGTAATCATTACAGGAGTTTTTTTTGTTGTTGTTGCTAGTTTGAATTACCCCTTCTTTTGTTCTTCTTTCACCATATTTCTTTTAGTTTTTTTTTTTTTTTTTTTTTTTTTTTTTTTTTTTTTTTTAATGTATATTTATGTACAGAACTTTGCTTTGAGAAATATAATTATGTTAAGTTTGTTTTCATCAATGGTTTCAATTTTTCTTTGTTTTGTTTTTTATTGTTGAATTCTTTTCAGCTTTTCCCAATTTTTAAAATCAGTGGTTGGGTTATGTTCTCTTATTTTGCAGATATTTCGTCAAATAATTTTTTTTTTTTTTTTTTACCAGCGCTCACTAGGGTTGGGAATTGTTTTTTTCAAAAGTGAAGAGCCCCACTTCCGAACACATGTTAAACGATAAATTAAAAACCATCGGATGACATTATCCAAGTATAAGAATAGAATACATATCTGATGCGAGGGAGTGCATTATTCAGCTTTAACTCTTCTGTTAAAATTTAAGTGTTCAAAAAAAAATAAATTCATATAAATTTCAAGCAAACTTACTATGTACTAACTTTTTGTTAAAAATACTGAGATTTGATTACAATATCTTATCAAGTATGTTATATATTTATTCTAACTCTTAATTTGTTTTCTCCTTGTCCAAAGAGAACCAAGACGATGCTCTCTTAGCTGCTTCACAAGAGTCAGGTATGATGTCAATATTTTTTTCCCAACTTTTATTTATTAACTTTAATTCATTTATCCTTCTAACATAATCTTTATTTT
This sequence comes from Euschistus heros, assembly GCA_003667255.2. Lineage (NCBI taxonomy): Eukaryota > Metazoa > Arthropoda > Insecta > Hemiptera > Pentatomidae > Euschistus > Euschistus heros. The sequence goes on from RCWM02000147.1 coordinate 1,059,430, forward strand.
TTCTTTCAAAATGCATCATATTCGATTCTAATTTATACACAAGAAAATTAATTAATACGTTGTAATAGTTGCATCTTATATTGCCCATTTTTACTTTTAACTTATGAATTTTTATTATTTACTTTTTGCGCAAATCGTTTCATAGAAATATACGTTTTTTTATGTTGTATACTTCATATCTCTCGAAAATGAAAAAAAAAAACATCTTGCCTAAATACACCACAATATCTTCTATATCTACTTCTTTCTTTCTTTATTGGCGCGACAGACGCATGAAGCTGTCCTTGGCCTGCTCCACAGCCCTCCTCCAGTCGTCCCGGTCAGCTGCTCGCCTTTTAATTAAAACATGTTTCGAGGACTTAGTGTACTCAAAATTATTATAGATGTGTTCCGTAGCAGTACTCGATAGGAGGGCCTCGGATTGTAATTTGACCGATCGAAGTTGGATAAAATCTATAAACTCCCTCCAAGTCGGAACATCAGATTTTGAAGAATGTTTCATCTCAAAACACTCACGGATTTTGTAATCTAATAATCTGAGAGGTAAATTGCTTAAAATAAACCCCGAGAGGTCAGCTATTTCGAGTTTTAGGAGAACAGAAGCGCTTTCTAATACCACTGCTGAGAAGTGCTAGAAAGCTGGGATGAATCGCTTTTGGTTATCGGTTTAAAGTTCAAACTTTTGGTGAAGTGTAACGTTTCTTGAATACGTTCGTTGTCGTATTTTTGGTGAGTGCTTCCCATGCCTGTTTATAACCCGATAGGGACATTGAAATAACCGAAATTGTTTGTAATGCAGATCCTTATAACAATGTTTTTAAATAATGTTTTTTTTAAATTCCATTAAGGTCACCCCTATCATGGACTAAGGACCTAAACGTATCTTTAAAATTTTGCCAACTGACAATATCTCCCGAAAATGAAGGGTTACTGATTGTAGGCAAATGTGAGTCTGAAGCCGTGTCAATTGGTGAGGTTTCATTTACATCTAAAGTACTCTTATCGGAATCGAGAATTTTTCCATGAAACAAAGCCTCATAATAAGAAGAGCACATATCATTTTTTAATGTATTAAATTTATCACAAGACTCTTCTAATTTTTTAGCCAATGATCTAGCTTCATGAAAAACGGCAACAATTTTTTTATATGTAGAGTCAATATAGGAGAGTCGGGCTAAAAATAAAGATTCTCTAGAAGAATCGGCACGGACACTAAACCCGACTGAAACGGTTGTTTTAATATCATCGGCTAATTCAGCCATTTGTTCTTCAAAATACACTAATTTACTTAGTTGTTCCTCGGTTAAACTTTGGCTCTTAGGTGGCATTTTTCTTAGTAACGATAACGAAAACAGAATAATAAAAATGGAGGACCAATAAACGAATAAATTATTTTTTAAATAATATATGACATAGACTGTACCAAAAGATGTAATTAATTACTCGTTAAATAATATCCGACCTGGACTGGACCAAAAGATATTGGGGAGGGGGGGTTTTCACTTTTGAAAAAAATGTTAGCAAGAGGAGAGGTTGTTGTTTAGTGCTCCTGAGGATTAACGAGCTAAGTCTAGATATAGTTATTTCCCAGCATTCTTTATTATAATTTATCATATTCTCTGATCTATTTTGTTTTATATTATTTATTTTTTGTTTAATTTAGTAATAATTTGTTATACTTGTAATTTAGAATTTTAAAAAAAAATAATTTATTGAAATTTACAACAGTATATACAAATATAATAAATCCAGTAAATATGATGATAATGATAAAAATTTTTTTAAAGCAACTACCCATTGGTAGCACTTATAAAGGTTTTACATAATGAAGTACTATATTAGAAGGTCCCGAGACCATCTTCTTTTCAGGCGCCTCGGAGGGTTATCTGGAATGGAATGAGAAGCTGTGATAATAATGGATTTAAAAGGTTGTGGAGTTTGCTATGGAAGGATAGATATCTGGTATGAGCTATGTCAGAAACGTAAGGTATATTAAGATCTTTTTGGATAAGTTTATTGGTGACAAAGTAAGGAGCATTGAGGATTTTACGAAGGATTTTGGATTGTAAGGATTGAATACGAGATGAATTGGATGGTTTAGTGGAGCCCCAAAGCTCAACTCCGTACGTCCAAACAGGTCTAATCACAGTCATGTATATGAGTCTTTTGTAATAAATTGGGAGCATTGAACGTTTGTCTAGTAAATGCTGAAGTAGTCTGAAAAGACGGGCAGTTTCTTGTCGTTTTAGTCTTGTATGTGGATTCCAAGTTAGTCGTTTGTCCAAGTGGAGTCCTAGGTAGCGTATCTGTTCAACGGGGATTAGTGGAACATAATTAAAGGTTGCTGTAGGACAGGAAATCGTAGGTTTACGACGAAGGGAAAGGTTATTTGATAGAATTTATTTTGATTCTCCATTTTTGACACCATTCCTGAAGGTTTATGATATGGAATTGGAGTGTCTGGGAAGCAATGAAGGGATTATTGTTTACTGATAACACACAAGTGTCATCAGCATACGTGGTGAGGATGGTGCTAGGATTTGTTGGGATGTCAGCTGTATACACCGTGTAGAGGATTGGACCTAGGATACTTCTGGAAATCCTGCACCTGAGATTGGATAAAGAGAGAGGAATAGGAAAAGTTATGATTAACTTTAAACGTTCTATCACTGAGGTATGAGCGCAGAATAAGGAAATATGTAGAAGGTTTTTATTTATTATGAATTTACGGAGTTTGTAAAGCAGTTCCGGGTGCCGGAGTCAGTCAAAAGCTTGTTTTACATCAAGAAAGGCTCCCGTGCAGTACATTGCGCGCTCCAATGCGGAGGAGACACCATCCACCACACCATGGCATTGCTGAATAGTGGAATGTGCTGTTCGGAGTCCAAACTGGTGATCTGGGATTATGTGATAGGAATGTAGGATAGGATACAAACGTTTTAAAATTAGTTTTTCAAGGATTTTACCCATGATTGGCAAGAGTGGAATAGGACAGTATGAGGATGGGAACTCAGGTGGCTTTTTGTGTTTTGGGATCATCTTAACTATTGATATTTTCCAGGAGTCAGGAAAATATGTGGTACGGAGGACAGCATTGTATATGTATGCTAGGAATAGGATGGATTTTCGAGGAAGGAGTTTTAGACTAAGGGATGTAATTAGGTCATGTCCAGGGGCTTTTTTGGGGTGCAATCTTGGACAATACTTGATATTTCTGAGGGATGGAATGCTATAAGAAGAGGGGACATTTGAAGTGGGATATTTAATTCTGTTCCAATACTTTCAAGGTGATTTGGGTTAAGGATATCAGGATGGGGTTTAAAATTGTTGAAAAGGTGCTGACCGAAAATGTGAGATTTTTGTTTGTCCGATCTTTACCATGTTTTTGATTCAGTTAAGAGAGGGTGATTAAAATTTTTATAGTGGAGGAGCTTTTTGGTGTCCATCCATAAGTATTTGTCAGTCGTGTTAACCCTTTAACAGGCGATGTATCCTGGAGGATACACATATTTATTGCCTTTTGCTCAATAAATGGCGAAGTGTCCGGCGCATTATCCTACTCATTATTGTCTAATATCCTTTATTTAACCTTGAATTTTATGATACATGAGTGGGGGTTAGCGTATATAGCCATTCAAAGAGAAAAAAAGAAAGAAACGTATTCAAAAATCCCCGGCCCGCCTGTTAAAGGGTTAAGCTTTTCAGTATATTTATATAAATTTTGAATTTAGAATTTTTTTATTTCTGTTTTTACTTTGTTAGTTGATTTGATGTAGTTGTTTTTGTCTGACGGGTATCAGATCTGGTTCTGTGCCATCTAGCTCTTGCTCTTCGCTTTTCTCTCAATAGGATGCGAAGATGTGGCGAATTACTCTGGAGAGAATTGTAAGCTTTACTTTTTGATGTATTATCCATTTTGCTAAAATTAGAAATAAAATATAAAAAATAATAATGACTGAGCTACTTGGTAGCTCAAATAAACGTAGGAAACGAGGTTCGAATAAAAACTCCTCCCGACCCAATACAAATTAATGAAACTAATAATGATATACACCTAGTTATCTTATAATGAGTAGAGAAGGAGATGAAGGATTCCAAAAGATGTCTCCGTTCTTCATCAATAAATTTATCTTAAATTTAGTCAGAGAAGTTAAAAATATTAAAAAAATTAATTTGATAATGTTTAATAGAATCATTTATTTGTAAAAAAATATTAGACTGTGAAAAATTCGCAGATCAGTTTAATATTATAGTAAAGGAGTAATTAGATGTTTCGGTTTACAATTTCTGGACAAAAGCGAAATGTTAGAAGAATTTAGTGGGAAAATAAAGGATAATAAAAATAAAAGGAAGCGAAACTAAAAAAAATTACTAACTCATACATAGTAACCTTTCCGTCTCCATTCCCCCCTGAAATCTTAAAAATAGGGCACCAACAGGGTAAGTTGGCAAGTACCCTAGGCAAAGTTGACTCTGTCTGGTCGTTTCAGTAAAAGTTTATTTAAAATCAGTATACACACTTTTCCTAGGAGGAATATATTTTAAAAGGGCCTCAACAGTTATGTTTTACATTGGTGGAGGGGGACTCTAAATTTGTTCTTTTATTTGAAGTTATGTTTTAATTTGGTGAGGGAGACCCTAAATTTTTACTGCAAGAAGGACTTAGCCGATTTTAATGAACTTTGATAATTATGTTTCTTTCATACTAACTAACCTTTTTTTTTAAGGCGCTAACAATAATGTTTCAAATTTAGTTGGGGGAGGGGCTATACATTTGTGGTTTAAGAACTATCTAGCCGATTTTAATGGAACATTGGAAAGTCAGATATCTGATTACCTTGAGAAAAGCTGCTGTAGAATTCCATATCTTGTGCCAATTCGATACAAACCATCATCAACAACCTCATGGAGTATCTCCATGGAGTATCTCCTCTTCCGCGGTCAACATCGGGGACAGGAACGCGAATTGATGTTCCTTCTTCTACTGGTGGATGAATGTTATATAAGGTTTTTACCATGCGTTTAGCTTGCTCTTCCAGAGAGTGGAAAGGAGTGAGGAAATATTCACCATCATCAGTATCATCCAAGAGCTTTACCTTTAAGCTTTAGCTGCAAGCTAAATTTTGGTTTATTACATTTTCATCAGGATTTTAAATTTCGTCTTGCTGAATTTAATCAACTGCGCACTGAAGATCGTATTCTGTTTTTAAATTTGTTAGTATCTCAGGAGGTGGTTTCAAACTATTTTAACCAAGTCTCGAGGGGCAACCAAGCATTGCCTCTTACGGAGATCTTTTTATCCCACTATGCATAGCATTATTTTTCACAAATTGAATAAACTTCTAGCCTTCGCTCCATTTTGATGTTTTGTGGTCTTGCATCCAGGCAGTTATCATGTTCGTAATATCTTGATTGGCCCTTTCAACGCTACCTTGACTTTGACTACGACGCGGTTTACCGTTCACCATTTTGAAGTTCTTCCATGTCTTAACTAAACTGTCAATGATTTTATTGACAAATTCCCTACCATTATCAGACTGTAAGATGCATGGATCACCTAACAAAGGAAAAATATCAATGATATTACAGCAGACTTCGTCTGCAGGTTTTGAGTTGTCTTAGCACTACAAACTTTGTTAAATGGTCCTGGTACACCATTATAAATTTCAAATCTTCATCAGGTTGCGATTGAAAGTCAATCAAGTCCACTTGACTCTGTGAATTCATTTCCTTGAATAACAAGGAGTTTACCACCAGCCCTTTCTTTTTCTTTTTTAATTTTTGAACACAAGCTTAAAAAAAGTAAAATGTCCTTTGAAGTAATATTTTGAAATTTTCCTTTCAATTACAGGTTTTTGTTTAATTGACTAGATACACATTTCCAGTAGTCCTGTTTTAAATTTGTTTACAATATAATCAGAAACAAGCAGTCATTGGGGGAAAAAAAAACTCAAAAAACTAAATGCTTATCATTAAGGTTTATATGTTAGAAGAAAAGTGTGCTTTGCAACTCAAAATGCCACAAATCTGTTACTTGTTGTAACAGGTGATAGGCTATATTTATCAATTAGTTTACTGTTTTCTTCTTATTATATGGATACTATTTTTATTATTAGTATTTAAAATTTTATGGGTCTACGTATTCGAAATACATACAGTAATTTTAATCAGTTTTTATTTTTTTATTTTCTATGTTTTAAATAAAGCACGAATGTGTTTTTAAATTTTAATTTATGAGTCTCAAGCGTCATGGCCGCTATTAACATTACGCTGTAGTATGCTCAGTGCTTGTGAAATTATTAACAACAGTATTAGTGAAAATCCTGTTGCCAAACTCTGTAAACAGTGATAGTTAATGTAATGGATTACTTAGACAATCAGATTGGTGAGGTGAGTTCGTTTATTGTTAATTAAAGACAATTAAAAATAAAGACAGTTCTCAGTTGAATAGCTCTACTGTCAGCCGATAGGGGCGCTACCTGTACTCCCCTATCTCCCAAGGTCTAGGTCTGTTCTGTTGATAAACTGTTATTATTACTTTATTTTTCCTAAAGGACATAAGTAAATTTTTTTTTTTAAATTTTAATTATTTATTTATTTATTATTACATTCAGTAATGTATTTTTTGTTGTTATTTTTTTCTGTATATATTACTGTAAATAGCCTAGTTTATAAGTGTTTATTATGTTTATTTTTGTTTTTATTTAATTTTTTTTTATTTAATATTTTATTTATTTATTTTTTTTTTTACCTTTAGATTAAAATTTGTATTTTAGACTTTATTATTTAAAAATGGATCTAGATAATTCATCAGCAGCTGAATCAGAGGATGAGACTCCAATGTCTGAAATAAGTGAGACTGACTCACAATATTTAAAGCGCCGACAATTACAAAAACGTCATCGAAATGCTAATCCAGGTTTCGCTGGAACCTCACCAAATAAAAAAAAAACAACCTGACCACCTATAACTCGCAGTAAATCAACTACAGCCAATAAAACAGAACTAATAGTCAATATACCTACCAACAATAGATTTTCCGCACTGCACAATAACACCTCAGAGCCACAACAAACCCAACCATTTCAGGTTGGGTTCACAACAAACCACCAATATTTGTATCAAATATTAAAGATTTCATGTCGTTCGGTCAAGAAATTGCCAACCTGATCGGACAAACCAATTTTAAATGTTTTTCAAGGGCGAAAGATATAAAAATAAACACCACAACAAAAGAGTATTATAAAAAAACTAATTAATCATTTATAGGCCAAAAATTACAAAGTTCACTGCTATCAACTGAAGGAAGAAAATGCATACCGCGTCATATTGAGAGGCCTCCATAGCATCACCTCGACCCAGGCAATAAAGAGGGATATAGAAGAAATCGGTCACACCGTAGGAAATATTTCAAATGTTCTCCATCATACAGAGAAGTATCCACTTCCGTTATTTTTTGGTGATTTAGAGCCAGCCAAAAATAACATTGAAGTATTCGAAATCACCAGGCTGGTTATTGGTCTATAAATTGGTCTATTCAGTCGTCCAATTTGAACAACCTAGACAGAGACCAACAATCGTTCAATGCACTAATTGCCAAAATCTTGGACACATGAAGGCATATTGTTATCACCCACCAAGGTGCGTAAAATGTGCAGGTCCACATGCCACAGAAACGTGTCTGAAAACTCGTGATACTCCTGCAAAATGTGTCTTATGCAATTATGATCATCCTGCAAATTACAAAGGCTGCTTAGTATACAAAAACACACAACGGCAAAGATTACTTAATGCAGCTTTTAAAAATCAACATCAAAAGACAGTTAGTCAAGAAAGTCAAAAACAGGACTCTACGAAAATTCAGTTTGAAGAGACCCAAACTCCTATCCTAGTAAATCAACCCTCAACTTCAGCAGTCACTGATGCACCACGCAGGTTATCGTACTCAAACATCACCACACGTCCGCAGCAGCAACGTCCTCAACAACCTAGAAATCAGACGCCTCAAATATCGCAACCTCACCCTCTGATTTCGAAATCCCAACCCAAATCTCAACCTTCCCGTCAGCCTCCAAGTCAGCACCATTCCCATTATCAGCTACCCCTACGGATAAAACTACCTCCTGAGATCCAACATCCAGTCCCTCCCTAAACTTCCTTTCGAGACTACCCTCCAACCTCAAAAGACCATACAACTCCTAACACCCCAAGGTGGGCTCCCTCCCCAGCCAACACTCCCGGACACACAAATCCTTCACATTCTATTCCCAACCAAATCAACCATAATCCATCTGATATAAACACCACCCTCTCATCATTCTTAACTGAACTTAAATAAAAAATAAGACCACTCATTTCTCTTCTCACCAGTCCTTTCAGAAATCCCTTTAAATGTCGCAAGATGAGTGTTAAGCATCATGCTATCGTTTTATGGAACGCAAACGGACTGAAAAACCACCGAGGCGAACTTGACATATTTCTCCACGACAATCAAATAGATATTGCCCTACTGACTGAAACTCACTTTACTCAAATGCATTTTTACATACGTGACTACATCACTTACAGATCAGACCACCCACACAACACAGCCCATGCTGGTTCTTGCATCCTTATTTATAAATCAGTACCTCATTCTCTTGTCCCTTCTACTCCAACTTTTTTTTTTTTTCTTTTTTTTTTTTTTTTTTTTTTTCCTTTTTTTTTTTTTCCCCTACCAACCTTTTCAGGCATACGGGGTACCTTATACTCCAACTGACACCATTCAATCCACTTCAGTATTCGTCTCCACTCGTCCTTTCAATGTAACGTTTTCAGCTGTATACTGTCCTCCTGGAAATTCCCTCTCTTATAACCATTTTGATTCCTTATTCCGATCCCTCGGTCCACGCTTAATTGCTGGAGGAGACTACAACGCCAAACATCAGCGATGGGGTTGTAGAACATCCAATTCCCGTGGCAGCATTTTATCCCGTGTTTCATCCTCCAACTGTTATTCTGTCCTCTCTCCCTTAAATCCGACTTATTGGCCTACATCTATCAAAAAAAGTCCAGACATCCTCGATATATTCATTTCTTCCCAAATTTCCACCTCTCATAACTCTGTCAAATCCCTAGATGACCTTTCATAAGACCATAGCCCTGTTCTGCTTCTCTTGCATTCAAATCCCCTCCCTAAACCCTCAACTCCTAGACTAATCACAGGACGACTGGACTGGGACAAATTTCGTTATGACTTAGAAAATAAGCTAGACTTAAACATTCCACTAAAAACAAAACATGATATCGATAATGCCATAGATAAACTCACCATTTCAATATCAAGCAGTATTAACGAAAACACATCACAGGAAAAAAAAAAATTCTCTTCAGACTAACTTACCACAACATATTTCCGTCTTGTTAAGAGAAAAACGTAGAGCAAGAGCAAAGTGGCACAGGACTTGGTATCCATCAGATAAAAATAAATATTGCAAACTTACAAACAAACTCAAGACAGAAATTAAGAAATACAAACTTCAAAAATTACAAGACTACACAGAAAAACTTAATACCACCGACAAATCTCTGTAGAATACCACTAAAAAACTACTGAACTACAGAAACTATAATCATCCCCTACTTACCGAAGCCAAAACCTGATCAAAATCTGATGAAGAAAAATCACTCATTTTTGGCCAGCACCTTTTCCAAACTTCAACCTGATATCCTTAATCCTACTCATTTAGAATATATTGAAGCAGAACTTAATATCCCACTTCCAATGTCTTCTCTCCCTAAAGCATTCTATCCTTTAGAAATATCAAACATCATTCATAGATTACCTTCAAGCAAAGCCCCTTGACATGACCTAATTACATCCCTTATTCTAAAACTCCTTCCTTGAAAAGCCATCCTATTCCTAGCATACATATACAATGCTGTCCTCCGTACCACATATTTTCCTGACTCCTGGAAAATATCAATAGTTAAGATGATCCCAAAACCCAAACAGCCACCTGAGTTCCCATCCTCATACTGTCTTATTTCACTCTTGCAAATCATGAAAAACTAATTTTTAAATGTTTGTTTCCTATCCTAGATTCCCATCATGTAATCCTAGACCACCAGTTTGGATTCCGAACATTACACTCCACAATCCAGCAATGTCATCGTGTGGTGGACGTTGTCTCCTCTGCATTGGAGCGCGCAATGTACTGTACGGGAGCCTTTCTCGACGTGGAACAAGCTTTTGACCGAGTCTGGCACCCAGGACTACTTTACAAACTCCGTAGATTCCTTCCTTCAACATACTTCCTAATTATCCGTTCTTATCTTAGCGATAGAACCTTCAAAGTTAATCATAACTTTTCCTATTCTTCTCTCTTTACCCAATCTGCCGGTGTTCCTCAAGGTAGTATCCTAGGTCCTATTCTCTACACAGTGTATACAGCTGACATCCCAACTCATCCTACCACTGTCCTCACTACTTACGCTGATGACACATGTGTGTTATCAGTAAACAATGATCTCTTTATTGCCTCTCAAACACTCCAATCCCATAACCTAAACCTTCAAGAATGGTGTCAAAAATGGAGAATCAAAATAAATCCAAACAAATCCCACCAAATAACCTTTACCCTTCGTCATAAACCTACTACCTCCTGTCCTACAGTATCCTTTAATGATATTCCACTAATCCCTGTTGAACAGATACGCTACCTAGGACTTCACTTGGACAAACGACTAACTTGGAATCCACATACAAGACTAAAACGACAAGAAACTGCCCGTCTTTTCAGACTACTTCAGCATTTACTAGACAAATGTTCAAAGCTCCCAATTTATTACAAAAGACTCATATACATGGCTGTGATTAGACCTGTTTGGACGTACGGAGTTGAGCTTTGGGGCTCCACTAATCCATCCAATTCATCTCGTATTCAATCCTTACAATCCAAAATCCTTCGTAAAATCCTCAATGCTCCTTACTTTGTCACCAATAAACTTATCCATAAAGACCTTAAGCTAGCGCCTGGGAAAAAGGCCCATAGGAGAGAATGGTGGAATATCGAATGCGAAGGAGCGATAAGGGACAGTTTTAATGCATGGAAAAAGTGGAACCAAAACAAAACAAAACTAAAGAAAACCATGATGAATTTTTAGAAAAAAGGAAAAACCCGCACCAAACACTGATCTTTCTCAATGAACAACTTAAGGAAATGGAGATAAACTTCAGGATGAACAATACCAGACTCTTTTACAAAAGCTGCAAACAGGAAATCAAAGGATTCACACCCTCTGCTCTAGTACTGAAACGAAAAGAAAAACCCATGGCACAAACCGAAGAAGAAATCTGTGACGAGTTCGCGAAAGTATTTTGAAGAACTGCTGAACTGTGAAGAACCGAGTGAGAGACTAGCAACAGTCGACAACACTCCTCTGGATGTAGAATCATGCCCACCGGACGATGAAGAACTGGACGAGATCATCGCGTCCCTGAAAACCAACAAAGCGGCGGGAGAAGATGGGGTTCTTGCGGAAATGTGGAAACTAACTGGGCAAGATTTCAGGAAAATAGTCATGGAAATGTTGATGGACGTCTGGAGTGAAGAGAGAATCCCAAAGGAATGGAAAACCGCCCTGGTACACCCACTACACAAGAAAGGAAAAAAAATCCGATGTAAACAACTACAGAGGGATATCTCTATTACCGGTAACATATAAAATTCTCTCCAAAGCACTTTTGAACAGGTTGTGGACCCAAAGATCGGTGAATATCAAGGAGGATTCAGAAAAAATAGATCATGTCCAGAACAGATCATGAGCCTTAAGCTCCTGATCAGATACTACAGAAACAATAGCAGGAAAAACCTGTTCATCTCATTTGTCGACTTCAAGAAGGCGTACGACTCAGTGGACAAGGAGACTCTCCTCGAAGTACTCAAGAAATACGGGGTCGACCAGAAAACCAGGACGCTGAAATAACTGACCCTGTCGGAGACCGAGTCGAAGGTTAAATACCAAGGGCACATCAGCAAACCGTCTCTGATAAAAACAGGACTCAGACAGGGAGATGGATTATCCCCGGTACTGTTCAATGTAGTACTAGATAAGATCATGAGAGAACTGTGGAAGGAAAACAACTCTGGAGCGGTCTTAGGAACGAAAAATAATCATGAAAAAGTAAAATGTCTAGCCTATGCAGACGATCTCGCCCTCTTTGCGGAACCGGAGGAAGAGGCGGTTGCTCAGATAAATGCCCTCTCAAGGATAGCCAAGAAAACAGGCCTACAAATCTCCTCTGAAAAGACAGAATTAATGACCACGGATGCAAAATACAAGAAAAAAGCAGTCGACACCATATGCGGAAGGATCAGGGTAACACAAAAATTCAGATACCTAGGCGAAGTCATATGCAGCAACGGTTCGGACCAAGAAAGCTTCAAGGGAAAAGTTGCCAAGCTGGAAAAATTGTGTTTCGATCTCAGGAACTTCTACAACAAGAAGAATCTATCCATCAAAGCCAAAGTCCGTCACTATAACACCGTGATTAAACCTGTGATTCTCTATGGAACGGAGACCTCCTGTCTCCCTAGCATGGAAAAGCTTCTGAAAGTGGAAAGAAAAATCCTGAGGAAAATCTATGGGCCTAAAAAGACACCCGAAGGATATAGGCTAAAGTCCAACAAGGAAATATACGATAACATCAAAAGCCTAGAGACCGACATCAGAGTAAGAAGACTTAAATTTTATGGTCATATGTTGAGAATGAGCCCTGAAAGGTTAAACCGGGAAATTTTCCGGCGATTCCACCAGCGCAAGAACAAGACAGGTTTTTTTAAGCAAATCAGGATCGACATGGATTTGGCCGGACTGAGGGATTCAGACTGTCAGGATAGAGAAACCTATAGGAAAACACTAAACGATATAAAGGTCTTCGTGGACAAAGAACGCCCAAAAAAAGGTTGTGCGTGGTCGGAGGAAAGGAAGCGCAGACACGCGGAGCTCATGAGGGAAGTATAGAGAAAGAGGAAGCTCATAAAGAAAACCTGACCATGATATTTGCGTGGTCTTTAAGGCCTTTTCGCATTTAAAAAAAAAGACCTTAATGTTCCATATGTTGCTGATTTAGCCCACACAAGATACCTATCCCTTCATAGTAAGCTCCATAATCACTCAAATCCATTAGTTTCTCAACTTGCTTCCCACTCCATTCCTGATAATCCTCCGAGGCGTCAGAAACAAAGATGGCCTAGAGACCTTCTAGTGTAGAAGTTTTAATAAAGTGCTTCTTAGAGAGTAGTTCTTTCCAAGTTTTAACATGTTATTATAATCGTTGTCAGTACATTTACTTGATGTATATATTCTGTACAGTTGTAAATTTCAATAAATGCATAAAAAAAAAAATAAAAAAAAATTTGATTTTGTTTTATTTTTTATTATTACTACTATATATTTATTTTATTATTATTTACTTTTTTTAAATTTTATTTATAAGCATATTGTATATTTTATATTGTTATATAAAGCAAGTTATTTTTAGTTATATTTTTATTTATTTTATTTCATAATTTTTTTTTTTTTTTCATATTTTACATAATGTGTAAATGTAATCATATGACACCTATATTACTTATTGCCCATATTTGTGGCAGATTGTAATAATTACTCAATAAACGTATAAAAAATTAAAACATTTCTATCTACAGTTAAAATAAAGAATTCGCCTTTCTTATTTGTTTTAAATTAGCTGGTAGACTGTTTCATTGCAAAAAGTTAACTTTTACTAGCTCAAGATTATAGAAGTATACTTTACCTAGATATAGTCAACTCATACTAGTGCATCTTGCTCAATTTCAACTCTGTTCCTTTATTATCATATTTAAAATATAAGGTTAGATAGTGTGAAAGAAAAATAGTTATCAATTTTCAGTAAAATCGGCTAGGTAGTTCTTAAACTACAAATTTAGATCCCCCCACCAAAATTAAATCATTATTGTTAGCGCCTTTAAAAAAAGGTTAGTTAGTATAAAGGAAACATAATTATCATATTTTATTAAAAACGGCTGAGTAGTTCTTAAATTACAAATTTAATGCCCCTAAGCAAAATTGAAACATTATTGTTAGCGCCTTTAAAAAAAGGTTAGTTAGTATGAAGGAAACATAATTATCATATTTCATTAAAAACGGCTGAGTAGTTCTTAAATTACAAATTTAATGCCCCTAAGCAAAATTGAAACATTATTGTTAGCGCCTTTTAAAAAATTGTTAGTATAAAAGAAACATAGTTATCAAATTTCATAAAAACTGGCTAAGTCGTTCTTATAGTAAAAGTTTAGGCCCCTCCCCCTTGCCAAATTAAAACATATCTTCAAATAAAAGTACAAATTTAGAGCCTCCTCGCAACAATATAAAACATAACTGTATAATATAAGGCCCATTCAAAATTTACTCCTCCTAGGAAATGTATGATTTTATTGCAACCTGTTTTTTCACTGTAGAGCATGATTATGAGAACAATATAGTCTCAAAACGTCGTCAAAATAGTCGTTTTTATTTATTAACTGAACCTCAATAACCTTGCTTGTTCAGAACTGGTAATTTCTTACAGTCAAGAAATTTATCCATATATATATATATATATAGCTAAATAAAAGGATCGCGGTTTGGAGTTTTTAAAAAGAGGCTTTATTGTAAAGTACGTACATTGATACAAGATACAAGCACAATTTATAACTTAATACAAAAACTTCGAGTAGAACGTCTGTACGTCTCAACGCATGACGGCAGAGTGTCACCGAGGCCAGGTGGAGGTGACCTTTTATAGGTTTTTTTTAGGAGAGGGGATATCATACATTTTTTTTATATTGTTAATCCTATTGAGGTCTACATAAGTCCTCCCCCCAGAGTTCCGAGGTCTCCGATGGAACATATATCTTAGTGTGAATTGGTGAGATTTTATACAATTCAAGTTGAAATAAATAAAAGGTTTGAACCTTATACATTTCTTAATACCTTTTACACTAAGTTTTAAATGTAATAGATAACATTCTATAAACAAAAGGGATTGGACCTTATACTCTAAGTTTATATAAAAATAAAAGAATCATATCTTGTGTACCAAGTATTTGAAAAACAAAAAGATTAAACTCCGTATTGGAATAAGATTATCAACTTCCTATAAACAAAAGGATTAGACTTTGAATTTCCTGTTTACTAAGTTCGGATCTGTACTTTTGAAAAATAAAAAGATTAACCCTTGTACGTCTAACACTAAAATGGGATTTTATATCATTGTCAAAAACAAAAGGATTAGACCTTGTCCATCTCTCAATATTAACAATAACCTTAAATTATTTACAAAAATATTGTGTTTACACATAGGTTACTTACATGCTAAAGTACAATTTTCCTAATATTTAAAAGATAACAGAATATTTCTTAATACTAAACAACTCATATCTATACTTTATTTAAACAAAAGGAAAATAAAATAAGAGACTTTGAATTAATTTCTTCTATTACGAATACTACTTCCAAATTAAAAATTACTCAATTAAAACAATAATATTTAAAATCAAAATAATAATTCAAATACTCTTTTAATTACAATTAATAATAAATTCAAAATAAAATACATACTTTTCTCAATGATCAATCAAAATAATATTTCAAGACAAATAGTAGTATTCCAATATTTATTGTAGTGACTACAAAATATTAATTACAAAATAAATCAAACAGAATATTACTGTGAAATAAAATAATAATTTGAATGATCTTTTACATTGTTAGCATTGAATATAATATTTTACAGAAAAATACAAAAGTCCGATTTTATTAAAATAACTACAGCATTTTCAATTTAATAAAGATAATTCTTTCAGTATAACATTAACATCCCTCCCTAATATCTTTACATTTATTACGTTTTATAAAAATAAAAAGGTTTTTAAGATATTTCAATATTATTTAAATAAAATTAACCATTTTTAATCATAACCATTATCTGAATCATTTGAGTCATAATTATCCGAGGCATCCGAAATATTCACGGGAAAGGATTCATTATCGTCGTCTGAAATAGATTGTTTCCTTTTCCTTTTTTTCTTAGTGGGCCTTTTAATATTGTCACTGTGGGCTTTAATCGGTATTTTGTCTTTTACTAATACATTCACTTTTTTAAACTTGTCCCTACTTTTTATTTTTGCTTGAGTATTTTTCAAATATTCTATATCTCCTAATTGTTTTTGAATATCTAAAGGGTCTTCTCTATTTTTATTTAATTTTTTAGTCCTTGTTTCTTTTTCGTCATTTATTTTAGATCTAATTAATTTATGTAATAGTTGTTAGTCCTTATGATATTTTAATACGTATTGTTCTGTCAGGTCGATGTTTTCGTTTGATTCTAATCTGGTGGTTCCGAGGGTAATTTCATTGGGCGTTAATTTTAATTTATTGTTTAAGGTGTTATTGTACGCTATTATTGCTAATCTCAATCTTTGCTGCATCGAACATTTATCTTTCTCTTTCCCTATTATTCTTAATAATTCGTTTAAGGTAGAATGGACTCTGTTCAACAATCCTAAAGAGTTTGAGTGGCTAGCTGAAGTATAATGCAAAATAATATTATTTTCTTCACAAAGCTGTTTAACTAAATTATTTTTCATTTCCGTCCCTTGGTTGAAGGATATTTGTAGAGGTGTGGGAAAGTACGTCATGTAGTTGGTTAACGCGTTATTAAAATTAAAAATATGAATCATTAATTTAAATTCTGTCTGACTATAAAACTTGAAAAAATGATATTCTATTTCTAAGGTTTGAATGAATACTAAACGAATTACTCTGATAAGTCTATTTTAAATTTTTGAAGTGTAAACCATTCAAATCATATCAAATCTGTAATGCTAACTTCATTTTATAAATGCATGAAAAATGTTTATAACAATTATATTCAACTTCTTAAAAACAAAAATTAGCAAGAAATCAAGATTAAGGCTACAGTAAACTTATTCGATTTTCAACCAACGATGACAATACTTAATCACGAAGATGAATTAAATTGCTATGCATATTGCATTTAAATTTAAACTTAAATCTTTGAAATCGTTTATCCCTTTTAGCTTTATATTTAATATTTTAATTCCAGTGATTAACTAAAAATTAGTCATTAGTAATTACAAATGTAATTGTTTAATTAACAAGCATAATAGAAGCTTAAAAAGAACGAAACAACAATTTAATCCTATACGTATTTAGCCTGATACGCATATATGAAAGTTAAGATTATTATCGAAGTAATAATCATCTAAATATATTCTTCAAAAGGCTAATTAACATTAACATACAAATAATTATTATTAACTAAATCATTATTATTAAATTAAACCTAATTTTAATGTTTTATCTAGATTTAACATAATTCAAAAATGTAGATCAGAAAACAACCGAGGCGGTGTACTTTTAGGATTTAACAAGAGTATAAATTTCTCGCAAATTGATTTAAATTCATCACTTGAAGGAATCGCTGCAACGGTACATTTATCAGTCCCCTTTACAATATGTAGTTTATATCTTTCCCCGAATGAAAATATTTTGTACTCAGAGATAGAAAGTATCATTAGTCAATTACCACGTCCATTTCTGTTAACCGGTGACGTGAATGCTCATAGCACAAAATGGTTTAATTCTAGGACAGACAAAAGAGGTAAAGATCTCGAAAATTTGATTGACACGTACAGTCTTCTACTTCACAACCCATCCCATCAAACATTTTACAGCAGGGCACATAAAACTTGGTCCACATTAGATTTAGTTCTGACTTCTCCTAGCTTTCCTATTATGCCTCTTGTCTACCTTCATAACGACTTAGCTAGCAGTGACCATTTTCCGATAGTCATTTCTTTAGAATTATCTAAGAAATACCCACATGGAGAGAAAAATGGAATTTAAAACATGTCGACTGGGAGCGCTTCGAACAGAGTTGTCAAGATATTTATTCGGGATATCTTGACAGTAATGATGCAGCTAACGATGTCAAATTGTTTTCTGACTTATTAGTCCAAGTAGCCGAACAAACAGTTACTAAATCTAAACCTCTTAAACACTTTAGAAGACCAGTTCCATGGTGGACTCCGCAGTGTCATTTGGCGATAAAGAAAAGAAATAAGGCTTTTAAATATCTAAAGCGCCACTCCACTTTAGAAAACCATCTGCAATTTCAGGAAGCTCGGGCTTTTGCAAGATGGACAATCAAAAAAGCAAAAAAACATTCATGGACAATTTATATTTCATCCATAACATACTGTACCCCTTCATCAATACTATGGCACAAAATTAAACAAATATCTGGGAAACCTTTCCACGGCTTCCCCTCCAAACTTAAACACGGTTACCATGACTTAATAGGTATTAAAAATATTTTGGACGGATTTGGCTCATTTTTATCTGACATTTCCTATGGCTTTACTTACGACCTTCAAAATATTTACCAATTACCTCCCACACCCCGCCAGCACACTCGAAATAGAACCATATAATTGTAAATTTACATTATCGGAACTGAACCATGCTATAAAAAACACAAAATCCAAAACTCCTGGACCAGATAAAATTCCATTAGACTTTATAAAACATTTACCTATGCAAACACTTTTAATATTCTTAAACTTAATCAATAGACTTTGGAAGGATCATAAATTTCCAGATACCTGGAAATCAGCCGAAGTCATATTTATTCTCAAACCGAACAAAGACCCTCAACAAATTGATAGCTATCGTCCTATATCACTCACATCTGTACCTTGTAAAATAATGGAAAAAATGGTTAATAGGAGACTAACTTGGGAACTGGAAAATAGAAAATTAATATCCCCAAATCAATGTGGTTTTAGACCATTTAGATCAACTAATCACCAATTAATCAAATTTCATGCTGCAATCATGAAAGCCTTTGAAAACAGACAGCACTTACTATGTATCTCTTTCGACTACATAGTAAATTCTAAAGTCTTTCGAAATCTAAAATAATACAACAATTAATAGAGTGGAAAATTAATGGCAACATGCTTAATTTTATTAAACATTTTCTTGAGGATAGGAAATTTAATGTTAGAATCGGCTCCAATTTATCGAGAAGTTTTGAACTTTTTAATGGTGTTCCACAAGGGTCAGTGTTAGGTCCTACTCTCTTTAACATAGCCATAAATAATATTATAGACCAGATAAAACCTCCGGTTTACACCTGTTTATACGCTGACGACTTATTGATATACATTTTATGTAATGATTTAAATTTTGGGCAAGCAATCATGCAAAATACAGTTGAAGAGCTTCAACATTGGGCTTTAAAAGCAGGTTTTAAATTTTCTACCAAGAAAACAGTTTCATCTCACTTCTGTCGCAAAAATAAGTGCAACCAATCTTTCACAGTGAACATAAATAATCAAACTATTAAAAAAGTTTCCTCATTAAAATATCTTGGTGTAATATTTGACAGTAAACTTACGTGGAAACCTCAAATCGACTATCTTCTATCAACATTAAATAAAAAGCAAAACTTATTAAAAACATTATCACACACAACATTCGGCAGTGACAGGTTGACCCTTTTAAAGATATATCGTACCGTGATTCGACCAGTTCTGGATTATGGAGCTCCACTTTACGGTAGTGCCTCCTTAAAATTACTAAACAAATTGAATTGTTTTCATAATTCAATGATCAGACTCGCGACAGGAGCATTCAGAACCAGCCCCACAGCAAGTCTGCTTCATGACGCTGATGAATGGTCTCTATCAATTCGAAGGACTTATATTATAATTATAATATTATAAATATTATTATAAATATAATTATAAAATTATATTATAATTATAAAATTATAATTTCCTTCAATCTTCGATAAGACTAAAGGCCACTCCAGGATTCGAAATAATTGCTCCTATACTTCCTAAAAGTCACCCTGATCTTTTTAGAATTATCACTCAAATAATGTCCTATAAAATAGAAATCTCTTTTCCTTACTCACTTCCACCCTGGCAATTAATTCCTTCTAAATTTAATTTTACTCTTGTTAAATTATTAAAAAACAATTTATGTAAGACTTCGTCAATGTATATGTTTAAAGAGGCAATTTTCAGTTATGTAAATACGCAGCTTATATTTACTGACGGATCAAAAACTGATGAAGGTGTGGGTTGCTCAGTGATTATAGGGTCAGTAGTAATACGCTACTCATTACCATCTGTCTTTTCTATTTTTTCGGCAGAATTGTATGTTATTAAACTAGCCCTAGAACATATAAAAACACTTGACATGGACCAAAAAGAATACTTAATTTGTTCTGACTCACTTTCGGCTCTCACAAGCATTAGCAACAAAAACCATAATATTAAAAACTACATAATATCTGAAATAGCCAACTTAATTGAATCCATTTCGAAATTCCAAATTATTAACTTTATGTGGATTTCAGGACATTCAGGAATAGAAGGTAATGAACAAGCAGATTTAGCAGCCAAAGAAGCGTGTTCCCTCTTTCCATTACCCTCAATCCCTATCCCTATAACAGATCTAAAATTATTCTTAAAACGTCAGATCAATATAGTTTGGCATGAAAGATGGCTTGGAACCGACAGCAACAACAAACTAAAAAAAAATAGACCAATTCCAGGACCATGGAAAGAGGAACCAGGACCAAGAAAAGAACAAGTCATCTTTACAAGACTAAGAATTGGACACTCAAAATTAACCCACAGTTACTTATTGGAAGACAAAAAACCTCCAAAATGCAACGAATGTCAGGTAAATCTGACTATAGAACACATTCTTATTGAATGCCAAACATACAACAAGCAAAGAGAAGATAACGGTCTGACGAATCAAGAAATTGCAACACTACTAGGAAACAACTCGTATCTCCACAAACACATTATTCAATTTTTAAAAGAAACAAACCTGTACAAGGAATTATAGTTCTGAACCTGAGTATGGTGCCTCTAACTAAATGTGGTGGTACATGGCACCAAAATGTAAATAAATAAATAAATAAATTATTAATTAATTATTATTATTAAAATTAAATAATGATTTTTGATTTGTTAGAAATCCATTGTTCTTTTCAGAATAACGCATCTATTAATATTAATTATAAACGAAACATCGTAATAAGAAGCAACATAAAACTAAATTTTGCAATCTAAATGAATATAAGTGAGTTAAAATTTTATATGAATAGTTAAAACGTATTATTAATAATTAATGATAATATTAATGAATGTAATTATTAGCAAAAACTGGTATGAATATGAATGTTAATAAAAATGGTATTGATGTTGGATTCGAAGTTACCAGAATCAACAAATTATCCGATTTAAATATTTTTACTTACATTAGTTTTTTTCCTATATTTATACATCTTTTTTGGTACAATCCAAAGTGGGAAATTATGTGTTGATTTACTTAGTCTGATTTTAACCATTCCATTTTTAAACAAGTTGTGTACTGCTTTCTCGCCTAAAGCAACATTTAGTTGAGCTTTAAAATTTTTTAGCTTATTGCCGCAGTGATCCTGCCTACTTTTTATGGAAATAGAAGCTATTATTTCTTTAAAGGTCTTTTGGTTTAATTCGTTAACTTTTGTTACTTTATTATTTCATTTTTCAACAGTTACTTTCAAACTACTTTCTGAAGCTTTTAAATTGTTCGTTTCCTTCACTATATTTGAATTTAAGTCTTCCGTTTCTCTGATTTTACTAATTATATCTTTATATTTTTTTTCTGTGACTTATTAATGGTTTCTATTGTTTTATTTAAATCACAATATTCATTTCCAACTGTTTCTTTATTTTTATTAAGTTATTCAAGTTCTTGGTATTTTAAATTATACGCTTCTTCCACACTCTTAAAATTGTTTACAGAATTTTCTACACTTCCTTTTATTTCTGGTTTTCTATGTTCTTCGCGGATTAAGTTTTTCACACTTTCTTTTATTTCCGATTTTATATGTTCGTCGCGGAGTAATTGTTTTATTTAATTTTTTTCGTCGATTAGATTGGGTAAATCATTATTTATATTCAAATCGTTTAACTCTATATTACGCGTAGTTTTTTTTGGTTCTTTTTCGGTGATTTGTTTATTATTAAAATTTAACTGATTGTTTATATCTGGTGCTCGGGCCTGATTCTAAAAAATGGTTCTGTTTTTGTTCTATTAATTCGATTCAATCTTGTTACATTTTTATTTGTTTATCTTTTTCCTCTTCTATCGCGTGCACTCTGTTAGAGACCGTTCTCATTGAAACTGTATTAAAGTCTACTTGGGGTTGCTGATAATTTTGTCTAAAATTTCTAGAGGGGGTTTTATTGAAAAATCTATGTTGCGACTGGGGGTCCCACGGTTGATTATAAATTGAAGTTGAATATTCTATAGCTCGCTGTTGTGGCCGGAAGTATGCTGATTATTATTGTTAAAGGAATTAAAAGTTGGACCTTGTTCATGCTGATACTGTTGCGGTCGGTAGTGTTGCGGATTATTATAAGACGTATGTTGCTTGCGGTGATACTGATGGGGTCGGTAATTTTGGTAGTCGTGGTGGTTATTAAAATTCGGTCTATATTCATTATTTTTATTATTATTTTCAAAAATTTTTTTTTTTTTTTATAATTATTTTGAACTGGATTTTTTTGGTGTTTTTTATCATGATAAAGTCTGTGTACAATATGTGCCGCGCTATTTCTTAATATTTCCTCGAGGTCTTCCAAGCTGTCGAATTTAATATGGTAAATGAAGTCAGACAATGCCGGATGTAAACTATGAACCGCGTGGTGGGATATTTGTTTGTCATATCTGTACATACCGTCCTGTTTGTCAATTATTTTATTATCTGAATAAATTCGTGCATATAAATCACATCTTTTCTGGCCCAGTCGTTCTAAGAAATCGAGTGGGTTCTCATTATGGTAAGTCCGCGTATTAAGAATTTCCGAAATTTATTATTCCGAAGAAGTTTATTATTTCTTTAACTGTACTAAATTCTTTGTCATATACGGCGATTTTAGCTTTTCCTGTTAATTTATTTAAAATTGTTAAAACTCATTTAGCCTGATTAGTATTTTTATGCGTATTATCTTCTTTGCAATATAAATTGTATAAAAATTCACTATTTCTAATAAAATCTACCAATTGTAACGGATTTCCGTCATATTCCGGGATTAGTGCTAGGGTGTGATTTTTAATTTCTAGAGACATATTATTTTTTTTTTTATTTAATGTTGAACCTGTTATTTTTAAATTACTCCATTTTTCTTCCAAACCATTCATAAAGATGAATGCTAAATTAATATTTTAATTATACTTATTACTAATTATATTTAAATTACAAAATTACTTAAAAATAAAAATAAAATAAATTAATTATACATGTTTCTTGATACAACGATGTCTTCGACGTCTTCTCGATGTCTTCTCGATGCCTCCTCGAAGAAAGCGGCCTTCAGCTCCTTCCCGTCGATTCTTTAACAAGAGGTTGTAGGTCCTTTTGGTCAAGGTATTGGAATACCAAAGCGCTCCCAAAGACTTGAAGATCTGCTGATGTATTCTGCTAATACTCAGCTCCCAATCTTCTCATGTCGATGGAAAGAGGTCTCGCTGTTCTGTACTTGAAATAAGATAGAACTGCCGCGAAGTTACGTTTACGTTTCCAAAAGTCCCTCCGTTCGGGCGCCAGCTAAATAAAAGGATCGCGGTTTGGAGTTTTTAAAAAGAGGCTTTATTCTGAAGTACATACATTGATACAAGATACAAGCACAATTTATAACTTAATACAAAAACTTCGAGTAGAACGTCTGTACGTCTCAACGCATGACGGCAGAGTGTCACCGAGGCCAGGAGGAGGTGACCTTTTATAAGGTTTTTTAGGAGAGGGGATATCATACATTTTGTTTACATTGTTAATCCTATTGAGGTCTACATAAGTATATATATAAGTTATCTTCAATTTAAAAGTTAAGACTTTTTTAAAAATGAAGTTTATTCAATAAAAGTTACAATATCAGAAAGAAGAGTGGCGTCGTGACGGCTCTGGATAGACTGAGAGTGTGTTACAAAATTTCTTGAGGTTTATAAAGGGTTACAATGGCTTCTTCTAGGAAGCTTTATGCTAACATTACAGTTCGCAGGAGAGTAAGTTCCCACGAGGGGTTTCTTAAGAAATAGATTACAATAGTTAGGAGTCAAAGCTTAAAAGTAAAAATTAAAAATATGTAAGGAAAAATATATAGTGTAACTCCTCCCCACCTAGATACGAATTTCACCGCTTTGAGTGAAATGAGTTACGATTCTAGTTTTGTAAAAATAATAAATAAAAGTTACAAAGGTTAATATAAAGATGATAATACTAATAAAAACTATCCACAAAATAAATATGTGTAGAGTGTTAGAGTTATAGGTATGTTTTGTTGATACAAGATGTGAAAGATGTGAGGTTTGTAATTCATGAAATTTTTAATTTTTAATTTCTAAAGTAGTATTTAATAGCTGTGAGGCTTGAATATTTAGATTTTGTTAATCAAACAATGTTAGAGAACCATGAGTTTGACTGGATGAAAATACAGTTTTATTATGATACAAAATTGAATTAAAATTTGGTTTACTTAAATAAATTCCTGTCATATGATAGTTTACTGTGTCCTTTTCTATTTGAACTTGAAGATCATCCGGGTTGTAAAATGCTATGAGAATGTAGCGTGTTCCTGGGATTTCTTCGATGTGGTTTCCTGATGTAGACGTGTGTAAAGACAACATACACTGGATGATTTTTGTAAAATATCTTGAATACATGAGTCATCATGGTGAGATAGGTCAGCTGCATGGCATTGGTGAATGCTGTTTCTTTTGATACATTGATGATTAAGAAATTTAAAGTTGTTGAACTTTGGAATTACTGTTATGATTTCATCCTTTACAATAGATGGGATGGGGTATAATTTATACAAACTATTAACAGTTTCTTCGAAAATTGGAAGTGATAAAGTATAAATAATTTCATTTTCATGCAAAGCACATTGTACAGATATTGTGTGTTCTATATCTAGGATAAATTTAAATTAAAATGGATAAAGAAATTTGTTATTGTAATGTGGAGATATCTTTTCTAATTCTTGATACAATGTTTTTGTATTAATTATAGAATATTTAATTATAGAATATTTAATTTACAAAAGGTTAAAGAAGTTTCTATATCAGAAATAGTAGTAGAAATTAAAGAGAAAATAAGTCGGATGTGATCTAATAATTCTTTAATTGTTAACAAGTTAACTACGATTCCTATATCATTAATGTTTCGTGCGATATGCAGCGTGTTCTCTTGTATGGTTTTCATAGTATTATTAAATTGGGTAATTAAATCACTGTTTATCGAATATTGGTTTTGTATTTGATCAACAATCTGGTCCTGATTTTCTTTAAGAGTTTTTATTAATTAAGAAAATTCTTTTTTATCATACGCATCTAAGTTACCGGTTATACCTTTTATAATAGTGCTTATAGCGTTTATTAATTAATCCTCTTTTATCTCGGTTATTCCTGGTATCATGTAGTTTAATATTATTTATTTTCTCGTTAATTATAAATCTTATACTGTTAATTATATTAATGTGAACTTTTAATTCCTTTCATACTGAATTGTTAAAATGTGAATCATTTAGGTAATTTTCAAATTGCCAACTTACGAAAAGATATTCCGTAAATAGTGGTCCTAAGTGTAAGAAGAGTATTATTGTGTGTTGGGATGTTTGCAACTTAGCGTGTCCTAACATTTTTTATTTCTATCATCCCTGCAGTGAGAGTTGCTACTAACCTAAAAATTAAATTATAGAAATTAAATTCTAATCATTTAATTACACTATTTTATTGTATAAAATATTTTCCATAATTTAGCTTATAATGCCATCTCTTAAACTAGTAAATGTTTATATTCGCTGAACTCCTTATATTGTTTATCTACAATAATTATTCTTTTTATCATTCTTTATTCTTTATTATTGTTATATAGTTTCAGCATTTTAACTGCCATCTTTTTACATTAATATAAGTCGTATCCAGCGACCTTATTGTGTATATTAAGTTATTATTTAAATTAAATTATTTCTTATGCTTTTTATTTTAAAGCAAAAAAAAAAATAAAATAAAATTATTTACTAACATTAAAAAAAAAATATGAGTTTTAAATAAACGTAATTATTATAGCCTGTAATTATAGCTTGTCTTAGGCGAAAGAATGTGTCCGCTGCGAGTGCTTTATCTCTGTTCTAAGAATGCTGACTCGGTCCAGCTCTTTCATCTGGAGGCCTACCTACATGGAATGTTTGTCCTTTCTTTTGCGGTCTCTTAATATTTTTTAAATGATTTTTTTCTTGCGTGTTATAATGTTTTTTATCGATTAAAGCGGTTTTACTATGTTTAATTATTTTTTTAATATTTTCCTTTTTAAATTTATTTTTTAATTTTGATTGTTTTTGCCTATTAGCTACAAATACTGTTTCCGGGATTTCATTTGGCAATTCTTCGCGATTTTCATTCATCCTGGTTATATATTTTTCTTTTGCTACTTGATTCCTATGATTTATCTGTTCATGCAAAATTTTTACTCTTTCTTTATGTTTTGCAACATAATCATTTATGATTTGATTATTGAGGTCTATTGCAACGGCGAGTCTATATCTAAATGTCCAGATATTATTTCGATTGGCTTTAGTTGTGTGATGTAATGAATGGTGTTTTTATACGCGAGGACGGCATATTTAATTTTTTTTTTTTTTCATTTGAAATGAAATGAAATGAATGAAATAAAATGAAATGAATGAAATAAAATGAAATGAATGAAATAAAATCAAATGAAAAAAATAATCTTTATTCTGGGACGTATTGTCCCCTAAGAATAACAAAATTGTGTCATAAAATAGTACAATGGTCTGGCATATATATTTTCATACAAAGGTATTTATATATGAGGAACAATAGACATGCAAATACAGTTAAGAAAATAATTGTCTAAATAACTTTAGTAAATAAGATAACATAAGAAGGATAAATGAAATAATACTAAAAAAAATAAATAAATAACCCTGAGAAAATGAGAAAAGATATATACAGAGAATGAACTATGTCTATATGTACATTGGATGAAAAACATATTTACAGAGATTACGTTATATACTTATATACACTGCACTCATTCACTTATACACCTATACACACAACTATACACATATGAATTGTCGATAGATAAAATTTCTTTGTTAAGGAAAAACATTTAAAGTTAAAAAAAAAAAAAATAAAAAAAAATAAGAAAAAAGAATTGCGTCTTATTTGAATTCGTCTCTATTATTTAATAACCGTAAATGTTCTATTAATGTGCTATGAAATCTTTCAATGGTCCGTTTGATTGAGGTGATTGAGTAGCCGTATAATGTAGTTGGATTTTGTGTAATTTTAATAAATCGGATATTAATGAGTTTCTAAATTCTAAACTGTTATCTGTTATTATTTGTTTCGGTAACCCGTGATGAGAAAAATGAGAAATTACGACTTCAGTTGCTTGACCGTTTTTTAATTTATAAACTTGTGGAAATTTTGAAAAGGAGTCGATTAGAGATAAATATTTTTTGTTTGTGTGATTGTATCCATTTGAACTATTTCGAATGGTTTAGACGGTGTTTGAGTAACGTTATATAGGAGTTTTAAAGACAAATTTCGCAATTATTAATTTGAATTTGAATTAAATTTTTCATATTAGGCCGATAATACAATATTTTTATTCGATTAAATCTTTCTTCCGAACCGCGGTGGTTTGTTTTTCCAATATGGTAATCATTTATTTAACTATTTTGTTCTTCAGGATCTTGAATATCCATTAATCTACTTGTAGTTTTTACAAACTTTAATTCCGAATGTTTAAAATATTTTACCATGATTTCATAAAATTGGGTATAAAAATCAGTTTCAAAGAATAAACAATATTTAACTTTTGGATCAACGAATTCTTTAATTAATTTTATTATGTCTTGTTCGAAATTTTCCTTTGATATTTGAGCAATAATTCTTTTTTTAGTATTATTAAAAAGTTTTTCAATTTTGGGTTTCGCGGAATTAATATCAACTAAATTTAAAATAATTTGATTTTTTCCTAAATTAACTGGAGAGTCTGCTATTGGTATTTCGATTATTGTATTTCCTAAAGTATTAGAGTGAACGGAATTTGTTTCAGATTCTTCTGTTATATTATCTAAATTTTCATTTTCATCAAAATTTACGAAAAGGGATGCATTTTCCGATGTTTCATTTTCGCGGTAAAATTGTTCTATTAAATCATTAATGATTGTATTGGGGCCTTCAGATTCTGTTAAATTAATTTCTACTCGCAATAGTGAGTCAGCGACTTTGTTTTCATGACCTTTCTTATATTTTATTTCGAAATTAAATTCTTCGAGTTTTAGTTTCCAACGATATAATTTTGAGTTAGGATCTTTTAATGATTGTAACCATTGAAGTGGTTTGTGATCGGTTTGAATAATAAATTTTCTACCATTAAGATAGGGTCGAAAATATTTGGTAGCCCAAACAATAGCTAAAAGTTCGCGTTCAATGGTGGATAATTTTGATTCAATTTCGTTTAGAGTACGGCCGCGTAAGCTATCGGAAGACCTCGTCCTCCGTGCGTCTGTGACAATACAGCGCCCAAGGCTACGTTCGATGCACCCCTATTAAGCTGCCCCCCCCACCATCGCCAAACGAATTAAAACCTATTGCATAATTTTGTGCTATTTATGTGCTAATTTGTTGCCGTAGTACGGATTTTGTTGCTCGCACCGCTTGGCAGGTATTAACGATCAAAGGTGGGGGGGCTAGCTTAATATTAAGCTAGCCCCCCCACTATAAGAAAGAAATGGAATTTCCAAAAACTGCTTATGTCGGAATTTGTTGCTGTTTTGTTGCTCTAAGATGGCATAAAAACATTTTAAAAAATCAACAATTTAAAAAAAAAAAAAAAAATTATGTCACATACGAGTGTTTACCGCTTACCCGTCACTGATGAAATTTCTTCAAAAAATTTCACGCTATCTTAAAGCAACAACAATGTAACAAAATCTAGTACACAAATATAATGAATTTAAACAGTATAAATTAAATTCTTAAACAGAAAAAAATAACTATATTCTATTATTAAGAAGAACCAGTTCCACTGCGTGACTTAACATGACCGCGAAGACATAGTGTCCATTTTCGTTTCCTAAAAACGAGCAACAAATTCAGTTTCATATATATTTCGATTGCAGAAGGTATAAACAATAATGTAATGTCAAAAAGATGTGAGCAACTAATTTTTTTAGAAAACTATTATGGTCTAATTGAGCGTAATACTTATCAAAAACGAAAAAGTGTCGATTTTCGTTCCTTAAAAACGAGCAACAAATTCAGTTACCTATATATTTCAATAGCAAAAGGTATAAACAATAGTTCAATGCAAAAAAAGATGTGAGCAACTATTTTTTTTTTTTTTTTGAAAACTATTATGGTCTATTTGAGCTTATTTATGTTTTTTAAAAAAAGATAAGAAATCAAGCATAGGTACTCACCTTCGAGGTAACTGAAACACTGAATTTTTGAAAAGTAAAAGGGGCAGTTAGGTTAAGTTTTAGATTTGCAATTGGGTTTCCCTTGTGACTCATTGGGTTTTTCCGTTCCTATGGGAAACAAATTTAAAATGGGGCTATGGGATATGTTAATCATATCATTTAAACAAAAATCTGGATCGGTTTTAAACGGTTTTATCATTTCTAGTGATTCAAAAGTATTTAATTTTGGGCAATTTTCTACTTGATGTAATATTTTTACTCCCAAGTCTTTATTAAATTTGGGGTTACTTTCATTTAGATGGAAAGCGAAATTGGAATTTTGGGTCTTATTAGTGTATGCTCTTATATGTTCTTATTTACTCTTTGATTTACCGATCGTCCGGTTTTTCCCGTGTATTTTGCTTCACAGTCATTACATTTTTTGGAAAGGGTCTATTTTGTCTTCCGGTGAAGGGAAGTATGATGACAGTGGTTTATCTATTTTAAATGCAGGGTTTAAACCTAATTTTTTTCAATTCTTTCCCGACTTTAGCGGATATTGGGCCGTAGTATGGTATAAAAATATATTTAATAAGAATATAGTAAATAAGAACATATAAGAGCATACACTAATAAGACCCAAAATTCCAATTTCGCTATCCATGTAAATGAGAATAACCACAAATTTAATAAAGACTCGGGAGTAAAAATATTACATCAAGTAGAAAATAGCCTAAAATTAAATAAATACTTTTGAATCACTATAAATAATAAAATCGTTTAAAACCGATCCAGATTTTTGTTTAAATAATCAGATTATCATATCCAATAGCCCCATTTTAAATTTGTTTCCCATAGGAACGGAAAAACCAATGAGTCATAAGGGAAACCCCATTGTAAATATAAAAATTAACCTACCTTTGTCTTTAAGTTTGTCGGTACTCTTTTGGTTAAAACTCCAAAACTATTTACCCGATCTAAAATTTTTTTTTTTTTATCTGAAAGCTGGTTAAATTTACTGTCTAGTAAATAAATAAGTAAGTAAATAAGTAAGTAGTAAGTAAATAAGACTCTATGTATTAAGTTTTTATTAAGTCCCTTGAAACATCCATGCCAGCACGTTAAGAACCCCATACTATTGTGAAATTCTTATTTTTTCGGCACATTTCTCGTATTAACTCCAAAAATATTTGTTCGATCTCGAATTTTTTTTCATCTCAAAGCTGGTTACATTTACTATCAGATACTATATATAAAATTTTAATTAATTTTTGTTAAATACCGTTGCCAGCACGCTACAAGCTGAAAAACGTTTATAAAATCCAAATTTTTTTGATTCATTTTCTATATAGGTAACTCCTAAACAATTTATCCGATCTTAAATTTCTTTTTTCCATCTTAAAACTACTTAAATTATCTATCAGGTTCTGTATATCAAATTGTGATTAAATTTCGTACAATATCCATACCAACACGCTAAATGTGTATGTTTTAGAAAAAACATGACAGTTCTGATATGTTGAGTGGGCTGGTATGGGTACTTCACGGAATTAATTCAAAGTTTGATTTAATGGATCTCACAGCAAATTTAATCAGCATTAAGATATAAAAACGGATTATAATTCAGGATCGAACCACTTGTTGTTTCGAGTTATAACGAAAAATGTGCCAACAAAAATTCATTACACATACATAAATACATTATTCCACAACATTACACGGAATTTAGTGTAGTGGAATGGATATTTCACAAAATTTAATTAAAATTAGATATATCGGATCTAATAGTAAATTTAACCAGCTTTGAGATGGGAAAAAAAAAATCAGGATCAAACTAATAGTTCTGGAGTTATAGCCAGAACAATAATAACAAACGTGTTTTCTCGGAAAAGTGTGACAGCCAAATTTTGTCCTTCACAGTCCTAAAAATATTGATCGAATTAAAAAAAAAATTAATATAACCAAATTTATTACGAATTCTCTTAGCTTTAATAATATATGGAAGACAATATGTGCTAAAAGTATCGCTTCCCGAGTTACTGTATCTAACTGCTAAAAACGTACAATTTTCACCAATTTCCCCCTCCCCTGCCAAAACCCGATGATCTTTCGAAGAAATCTTTTTAACACATTTAGAGCTAAGGTTAGTGAACAATTTCCAGTAGTCAGATATTTTTTTTCTTAATTCAATTTCCAGGTTTGAAAGTAAATTACCCTTCATTATTATAAACATATTAACATTAACTACTAATATTTTATTTATAGCAATACCCATTTAATAATAAACTATTCATTTGTGAAAATAAACATTTCAATTTAAAAATTAAAAAATAATTTTTTACAAAAAAAAAAAGAAGTTTCAATTGAGATATTAAAAGAAATATATTATATTAAATCTAGCTAATATTGATTATATATATTAAAGTTAATAAACTTATTAACATTAGTAATAAGAACTGGAATGGTCATCCACAACTTCTTTTAAAATGTTTATAATATATATTCAAAAGATATAGTTAAACTCAAAGGCAGTATAACAAAAATGTTTAACCCTTATACTACCTATAGAAATGTACAAATAGCAAACTTTGTCAACGCTGAGTATTCCGCTCAGTTAGACCATAATGGTCATAAAAAACATTAGTTGCTCTCATCATTTCTGAATTAAATTATTGCTTATACCTTCTGCCATGGAAATATATAAGTAACTGAATTTGTTGCTCGTTTTTAAGGAACGAAAATCGACACTTTTTCGTTTTTGATAAGTATTACGCTCAATTAGACCATAATAGTTTCCTAAAAAAATTAGTTGCTCACATATTTTTGGCATTGAACTATTGTTTATACTTTCTGCTATTATAATATATAAGTAACTGAATTTGTTGCTCGTTTTTAAGGAACGAAAATCGACACTTTTTCGTTTTTGTAAGTATTCTGCTCAATTAGACCATAATAGTTTTCTTAAAAAATTAGTTGCTCACATCTTTTTTGCATTGAACTATTGTTTATACCTTTTGCTATTGAAATATATTGGTAACTGAATTTGTTGCTCGTTTTTAAGGAACGAAAATCGACACTGTCTTCCCGGTCATGTTAAGTCACGCAGTGGAACTGGTTCTTCTTATAAATTGAATATAGTTATTTTTTTCTGTTTAAGAATTTAATTTATACTGTTTAAATTCATTAATTATGTGTACTAGATTTTGTTACATTGTTGTTGCTTTAAGATAGCGTGAAATTTTTTGAAGAAATTTCATCAGTGACGGGTAAGCGGTAAACACTCGTATGTGACATAATTTTTTTTTTTTTTAAATTGTTGATTTTTTAAAATGTTTTTATGCCATCTTAGAGCAACAAAACAGCAACAAATTCCGACATAAGCAGTTTTTGGAAATTCCATTTCTTTCTTATAGTGGGGGGCTAGCTTAATATTAAGCTAGCCCCCCCACCTTTGATCGTTAATACCTGCCAAGCGGTGCGAGCAACAAAATCCGTACTACGGCAACAAATTAGCACATAAATAGCACAAAATTATGCAATAGGTTTTAATTCGTTTGGCGATGGTGGGGGGGCCAGCTTAATAGGGGTGCATCGAACGTAGCCTTGGGCGCTGTATTGTCACAGACGCACGGAGGACGAGATCTTCCGATAGCTTACGCGGCCGTACTCTAAACGAAATTGAATCAAAATTATCCACCATTGAACGCGAACTTTTAGCTATTGTTTGGGCTACCAAATATTTTCGACCCTATCTTTATGGCAGAAAATTTATTATTCAAACCGATCACAAACCACTTCAATGGTTACAATCATTAAAAGATCCTAACTCAAAATTATATCGTTGGAAACTAAAACTCGAAGAATTTAATTTCGAAATAAAATATAAGAAAGGTCATGAAAACAAAGTCGCTGACTCACTATTGCGAGTAGAAATTAATTTAACAGAATCTGAAGGCCCCAATACAATCATTAATGATTTAATAGAACAATTTTACCGCGAAAATGAAACATCGGAAAATGCATCCCTTTTCGTAAATTTTGATGAATGAAAAGTTAGATAATATAACAGAAGAATCTGAAACAAATTCCGTTCACTCTAATACTTTAGGAAATACAATAATCGAAATACCAATAGCAGACTCTCCAGTTAATTTAGGAAAAAATCAAATTATTTTAAATTTAGTTGATATTAATTCCGCGAAACCCAAAATTGAAAAACTTTTTAATAATACTAAAAAAAGAATTATTGCTCAAATATCAAAGGAAAATTTCGAACAAGACATAATAAAATTAATTAAAGAATTCGTTGATCCAAAAGTTAAATATTGTTTATTCTTTTAATTTTTTTTTTAAATTATTTATTTTTTTAAATGTTTTTATGCCATCTTAGAGCAACAAAATAGCAACAAATTCCGACATAAGCAGTTTTTTGAAATTCCATTTCTTTCTTATAGTGGGGGGGGGCTAGCTTAATATTAAGCTAGCCCCCCCACCTTTGATCGTGAATACCTGCCAAGTGGTGCGAGCAACAAAATCCGTACTACGGCAACAAATTAGCACATAAATAGCACAAAATTATGCAATAGGTTTTAATTCGTTTGGCGATGGTGGGGGGGGGCAGCTTAATAGGGGTGTTCGACCCGTCTGTCGTTAAACAAAATGTTTTATTGAAGTCCGGATATTGCAGGATGGGATTATTAATTAAAATATTTTTACTGGTTTCAAAGCTATCTAAATAATTTTTATCCGCGATGTTAATTTTCGATCCTTTTTTTAAACATTGGGTCAAAGGTTTTGTGAGGTGTGCGAAATTTGGCATAAAACGGCGATAATATCCTAGTAGTCCTAGAAAAGCGTTAGTTTGTTTAGTGGTCTTCGGTATGGGATAATTTTTTATAGCAACGATTTTATCAGGGTTTGGTTTTACTCCGTTTGATGTGACGAGATGTCCTAAATATTATATTTCCTTTTTTAGAAATTCGGTTTTATCGGGCTGAATTTTT
The DNA here is from genome assembly GCA_003667255.2 of Euschistus heros. Taxonomy (NCBI): domain Eukaryota; kingdom Metazoa; phylum Arthropoda; class Insecta; order Hemiptera; family Pentatomidae; genus Euschistus; species Euschistus heros. The sequence goes on from RCWM02000147.1 coordinate 1,094,030, forward strand.
AAGTTAGATTCTCTTAATTTTTTAAAAACTTGCTTTAAAATTGATAAATGTTCCCGAAGGGACCAACTGTAAATTATTATATCATCTAAATAGGCAACGCAATTTGGAACGCCCAGGAGTATGTTGTTAATCACTCTCATAAACGTTGGTGGACTATTTTTTAATCCAAAAGGTAACCTTAGGAACTCGTAATGACTGTTTACGGTTAAGAATGCTGTTTTAGGGATACTCTCTTCATCCAATAAAATTTGATGAAACGAACTTGTTAAGTCGATCGTTTAAAAGTAACTGCTTTTGCCTAATTTATCCAGTAGTTCAGTTATATGCGGGATAGGATACTTATCGTCGACCGTTTTCTCATTTAACTTCCTATAATAAATTACTATTCTCCACTTTTGTATTCCCGATCGGTCTAATTTTTTCGGAACTTCCCAAATAGGACAATTGTAAGGTGAAAAAGAAGGGCAAATGATTTGTTGCTCTAGCATTTCGTCAATTTGTCTTTTCACTTGGTTTTGAAATATTTGAGGATATCGGTAATTTTTATTATAAACTGGAATTTCATCCTTGGTTAGGATTTTATGTTTGATTTGCGTATTTGCAGTTAGTGGAGTACCTGTTAAATAAAATAGATCAGAATATTGTTTTATTAAATTTTGAATTTCTTTTTTTTCCTCTTCATTTAAATGATCCGTGCGAATAAGATTTTTGACTACATTGAAATCTGGTTCTTTTGTTTTAATTAAATTTATATTATGAGATTCGTTATTTTTAAAAATTCTGATTGGTTCCACAAGGATTGGGGTTTTAATAGTTAATCTGAATGACCGATCCGAATTATTTTTTACCGTACATATAGCTTCGTTATTTTTAATTGAAATTAAACCTTCATGAATTTTAAGACAATCGTTGAAATCAGTATGAGGAATGATTCCTTCTCCATTTGAGATATTTTTTATTGGAATTTCGATTACGGTTTCAGAATCGTTGTTTAAGATGTAAGTGTATTCAGATTGAGGGGGTCTATTGTCGTAATGAATTGTTATATTGCCAAAAGGGGTAATTAATATATCATTTACTAAATCAATTTTTTGCACCTGATAATTTAAGACTATCTGTTCCAAACAATAAATCGAATTTAGGATGGAAATCAAAAATGCCAAATTTTAGGAGAGTTTTGGTGTTGGGAAATAATTTTGATGAATCTACATTAGCAATTAAAGTTTGTATAGAAGAACCGTGCGCACTAGTAAGTTTAAATGGTTCGTGAGCAATGTTATTTTAAAAAAATATTTATTTGCTACAAGGACGGATACAAGCGATTTTGTGCACGCGGTGTCTATTTGAATTTTTAAGTTTGAATTTGGTGGAATTATATATGGAAGAGCACTAAAACGGGTTAAATTAAGTAGGTCTATTACGTCCAAGGTTCTTGTGCTAGGCTGGGATCTAAAAAATTACTTTGATGACTATCGAGATTATATTGATCAGTGTATTGTTGTGGTTTATATTGATTTGAGTTTATATTTTTAGCAGGTTGAATTGCTTTGTCCTGGTTTACTGGGAAATAGTTTATAAATTGTTGGCGATTTTTATGTATTGGTTTGTTATGATTTTGGTGTGGGCGATAAATGTCGTTAACAAATTGGAAATCGTTTGTCAGCATGTTTATTGCCTGATTTACGTCTACCGGATTTTTGGTTCTCATGAAAGAGCCAAGTGATTCTTTCAGTCCTTTTAAAAAAAATCTTAGTGCTAACTTTTCGATATATTTCGTGAGGAATAACGCCTCCATCGGCATTTCGCTCCTTAAATAACTAATTTGCAATTGTAAAATTTTTTGTATTTTATTATAAAATTCAAAAGGGGTTTCGTTGCCTTGTTTTATTCCCACCATTTCAATATTTAGAGTGTACGCGTCGCGTTTGTCGGCGTACCCTTGTTTTAATGCATTTTTTATATCGTCCCAGGTATTGACATATTTACTATTAACCATGTCGGAGGCAGCTCCTTTGATTGTAGCACGAATTGATCCTATATCGGCAGTGTTTTCGTGATTATAAAATTTGTTTAATAATTTATCTGAGGTATCAGGTATCATCTCTAGATACTCTTTTTTTAATGTGGGAGGTGCCATTTTTATAAAATATTTAATATTAAAAAAAAATAAAATGAGATAGTATGCAATAAAATTAAAATAATATGAAATGAAAATTAAATTTATCCTTAATATAAAGTAATTTAATATAGCTTAATATTGAATAAAAATAAACAATGATATTTTTTTTTCAAGTAACAAAATAATTCTTTAATCATCATAAGGTATAGTTGACTGTGATATATTGGAGATGCAGATAGTTAGGGTAGGCAGTCATAGATACTCAGCAGATCAAAATAAAATGTTTATTTTATTTTAATTGTTAAAGCCAATGTTTCGACTTGCATTGCAAGTATTCATCAGGGCTAGAAGAAAAGAAAACAAGCAAAAAGGCATGACTACATTGTAAAAATATATAAATAAACACACACCACAAAACATAGGAATGAGTGAGAAAAATGAATAAACATAAAATGAAAAATAAATAACTGTATAAGAGTAAGGATAGTAACATAAAGGAAATATATAAAGGCCATAAGACCAATAAAGACTATTGAATTGAGGTTAAAATGAGAATTAAAATGGGTGATAGTTACTTAAATGCTGATGAGTAATCTCGACAAAATAATTGGTGAACATAAACAATGTAGATGCTAAGTTGTTGAGATAATGAGGACAAGTTACTGAGTTAATACTTACAGAAGTTAATACTTAATGAGTAGATACAGACTTACTGAGATATTGAGGACAGATAACTGAATTAATATCTGAAGGCACTGAAGCCAAGACAATAAATGTAAACTTTTGAATTAAATTATTATATTTACTCATTCATTATCACTCCTGAAATATTCTTTTCAACTCTAATTCAATAGTTTACATTTATTGTCTTGGCTGCAGTGCCTTTCCTATGCGCGCCGATTTCCAAATAGAAGACCTAATCGACGAGTCTTTTCGCTAACTTTTAATAGATTACGAGAGACTGGGTCATCCTTAATACGTTATGAAGGCGACCAATTCCAAGCAGCAATAAGTGGAGATCATCGGAGAAGAAATTGTGTCCAACGCCACTTCGATAACAATCCTGAGACTAGCATCCGAAGAGCATATGCAGCATTAGCAATATCGCTGCAAGCAATATGGCGAACTTTGATATGTGATAATCGCTACCCATACCATCTTCAAAAAGTTCAGAATTTATTACCTCAAGATTATGTCAAGAGATTAAATTTTAGTAACTGGTTTCTTGACAAAATTCGCGATGATAATTTATTTCCATTAAAAATTATATGGACCTAATGAAGCTAATTTTACAAGAGGAAGAATTGTTAATCAAAGAAATTATCATGTATGGGCTCTTGAAAATCCCAGAGCTATTAGAGAGAATAGGTTTCAGCATGAATTTGCTTCTATTAACGTTAGGCTTGGAATTTGGAACGGATTACTGGTGGGACCATATTTTTTACCTGGAAGATTGAATGGTATCACATTTACACATTTTTTTGGAGAACGGCTTTTCTAATTATTTTGATGACATTCCCTAACAGCAGCGGATTGAAATGTGGTTCCAACTCGATGGATGTCCAGCTCATTATAGCAGAGTTGCTCGAGCTTGGCTGGATATAAATTATCCACAACGATGGATTGGACGTGGAGGAGTAGTACCTTGGCCACCGAAATCACCTGATATGACACCCATGGATTTCTTCGTATGGGGAACCTTGAAGCAGAAAGTTTATTCGGTGTCAATAAACTCAAGAGAGCAATTAAGAGACCGAATCATAGATGCAGTGCACCAAATATCATCAGAACAATGTTTAGCTGCAATTTATCAAGTGAGCGCTAGATGTAATGCTTGCATTGGTGAGGACAACATTTTGTGAAATATTTACATTAAAAAGAACATAACATAAATATAAACGTAAATAAATAAGTATAAAAATGAAAACTTGTTTTTTTTATTTTTTTGAATTTTTTCTAAAACTAAGCAAAAACAAGCAAATCTCTAAAGGACTATTTGTCTTAGTTTTTTGGTCCCCTATAAGTTCCTGAGGTTTTGCCATTTAAATTCGGGAAACTAAATCAAAAATGTAGTTAAACACCGCCAACCGCATGTTTCTATCTCAATCCGTTTCAGACATATGCCGTTCCAAAGGTTATTTCGAGAAAACAGAGGTTTTCGTAGAAAAACCTCAAATTTCTCTGCATTTACAATTTTTTTTTTTCAACGTTTAGTCACAGTTTTGAAATCAGCATTAAATTTTCTTTATATCTTATGCACCGAAGTAACTTTTCAATGTTCAAAAGTAACTTTTTTAACCGCAATAACAGATCAAGAAGTAATTTTGTTTTCTTAAGTGTTGTTAGCGACAAACTTTCGAGAATCACTACTCTTTCAACAAAAATACTGCAAGCTGCCGAATCTCACAGAATGTTGTGAAATTTAATTACCTTTAAATTTTTACCAACGGTATACTCAGAACTGCAATTATTTTTCAATTTCGCTCTGCAATTGGAATGGGAACGGGAAAAAAAAAACTGATGTCATGATTATTTTATATGATTTTATCTCAAATAAATTTAATTTATTTTTTATTTCAATTACAAGGAACCTAATAGGGGGGGGGGAGGTAGTTAAAACCTAAAAGAACGTTAGGAACGTCTGACATGAGGTAAGTACTTGTTTACTTCATATGGATTATATCCGTATTACTGTTTGTTTACCTTATCTCCCCAATTCTTCGTCTGCCTACTTCGCGTTGTAAATATTAACAATTTTCAGTATCGTGGAAATCTTCAGACAATAGTTTAATAAAAGCTAAATAGTTTAATAAAATTCGTTTCAAGTTCAAGAAGTACAATGCCAAAATTATACACAGCTGAAGAGTACGTTGATATGATTTTCGCGTACGGGACTGCAAGAGGCCCTGGTCTTCGAGTACATGAAGAATATCGCAATATGTTCCCTAATCGGCAAAGATATCCAGATCGAAGGACTATTGTAAATGCTTATCGTATCATGAGAGAAACTTTATTCCAAAACAACCTGTTATGTTTGCGGGTCGAGCTCGCAGGGAAGTTTACAACATTTTGAATATTTTTGATAATGATCCATCAACAAGTACCCGTCGCGCTTCAAATCAACTGGGAATATCTCATTCTACAGTCTTCAGAGCTATCAAGGAAGGCAATAGATATCCTTATCACCTGACTACTGTCCAGGATTTGCTACCCCGTGATATGGAGCTACGGATGGTAGTTGGGCGATGGTATATTCAACTGTGCCACGAGAGGCGCAACTTCCCTTATAGCATAATTTGGACAGATGAGACAAAATTCACACGTGCGGGAATTTTCAACTCGCGCAACTCTCACTTTTGGTCTCATCATAATCCACATGGCACTAGAGAACACCACTTCCAACATCAGTTCAATGTGAACGTTTGGTTAGGAGTCTGTGGGCAGCATATGACACAGCCCGTTTTTTTACCTGGTCGGTTGAATTCAAACGCTTTTTATGACCTACTTCAGAATGATATAAGTACGGCAATCCTCGAAGCAATGCCACTTGAAGAAGAGGTATGGTGGCGAATGGACGGGTGTCCATCAGCGCATAATAGACAAGCTATAACAAATTAGCTCAATCAATATTACCCAGGAAGATGGATGGAAGATATGGACCTATGCGTTGGCCGGCCGGAAGCCCTGATTTGAAACCACTTGATTTTTATATTTGGGGTAGGCTTAAATCGGAAGTGTACCGAGTACATATTGAGGACATTAATCATGTGTAGCATTGAGAGCTGACCATGATGAGATTGGAAGGGCTATATCAGCGGTGTTGACCAGATGTCGGCAGTGTGTACGGCAAGGAGGAGGTCACGTCCACCAACTTTTATAATTTTCCACATTTTCCCTATTATTTAACTTTAATGTAAGAATTGACATAATTTTTATTTATAATTCACATGAAAAATAAATTAAATTTATTTGGGGTAAGATCATACAAAATTATTATGACATCAGTTTTTTTTCCTTCCCACTCCAATTGCAGTACGAAATTGAGAGATAATTGCAGTTCTAAGTACACCGTTAGAAAGATAACTAAATTTCACAACTTTTGTGAGATTCGGCAGCTTGTGGTTTTTTTTTTTTTTTGAAAGAGTAGGTAGTGATTCTCGAAAGTTTGACGCTAACAACACATTAATAAAAAAAAAAAAAATTCTCTTTTTAATGATTTAAAATGTTTGATAAGAAATGTAAACCCCTTTTGTATAGCCCCCCAGGAAACCAATATTTTAAGTAGTGAAAATAGAATATTAAAATTTTTTTAAATTTATAGAAAGATAGCCTTAGTTCAAATCATGGCCACTATGGTGTTCTTCTTGCTGTTTAGGAATCGGTATATTCAGAACCAATTTCAATAAATACCCATCTCCAAGTTGTATCTGGTAAAATAAATCTAAATTTCACATGTTCCCTTTGTAATGTACACTTGCCACAAGATAGTACTATAGAAACCCAGCATTTACTAGACATATTTAACCAACTGCCACGTCCTGTTTCGTTTGTTGGTGATCTCAGTGGTCATAGTCCGTTATGGGGCTCCCAAAGTTCAAATATACCTGAGAAAGTAATTGAAAATATGATTGAGCTCTCCGATTTTCTTTTATTAAATTCAACACCACATTCCTTCCTCAGTTCTAGTTACGGGACATTTTCTGCTCTCAACCTATCTCTTTGCATCCCGTTCTGAAATAATCTAGAATGGACTGTACTTCCCGTTCTACGTAGCAGTGACCACTACCCAATTCTTATAAAATTCCTCGCATTAAACCCAATGTATCAAGTAAAACCCAGATTTAGTTAAAACTGAGTGCCTTCAATTTACCTCTTTAGCCATTTCACCTCAAAACTCTCCAAGTGACTTGAGTATCGAAGAGAGATGCCTAGTAATAACTAGCAATACCATTCAAGCAGCCCAAGTAGCGATACCGATGTCGTCCGCTCTCTCAAAAAGACCTGCTGTTCCTTGGTTTAATGACGCCTGCAAACAAGCCCTCAAAAACCGCCGTTGGGCCTACGAAAAATTCCTCAGACGTATGACATCTTATAATTTAATAGAATACAAAAAACAAAAAGCCATTTGCCGTAATACCTTTAATCAACATTAAACTGGATCTTTAATGACATTTGTTGCCATAAATTCTTCTACTAGTACAACTACTGTCTGGAACAATATCGGAGAAATTAACTCCCAAAACTCTTTACTTCACTTTACAATTTTAGTCAATGACCAGCTGTCCGATGACCTATTAAAAGTTTCAAATGCTTTTGCTGATCACTACTCGGAAACATTCAATTCCAGAGAAAATAGCTTAAATGTGGATTCTGAAGAAATAGAACATCGAAAGAGTACATCCGATGCTACTTACTACAACATACCATTTACGATGCAGGAACTGAATTATACATTGGACATTCTAAGAGGCTGCTCACCCGGTCCCGATAATATTCATTATGACATGAAAATTAAACTTTCGAACAGTACAAAACAATGGTAACTGGACCATTATAATCACATTTGGCACTCCGGTATAATACCAAATCCATCCAGTTAGCGTCCTATATTTCCGATAAGTTGCCTCTGCAAAATGATGGAACGAATGGTAAACAAAAGATTGATGTGGATTCTGGGGAAAAATAATTGTATCCAATCGTTTCAATCGGGTTTCCGAAAAGGCCCATCAACAATAAATCAACTATTGATTTTAGATACAGAAGCATAATATGCTCTTGTGAAGGGTCAACAAATGATTACATATCTTCTTCGATATGCTGAAGGCTTTCTACAACATAAATCATGCAGTCATACTCCATAAATTATCATCGATAGGAACATGAGGACAAATGTTTTCATGTATCAGACAATTTCTAAGAAATCGACATTTCAGGGTACATATCGGATGCCAATATTCACATGATCACAGACAGAACAAAGGAGCTCCTCAAGGATGTGTGCTCAGCCCAACACTTTTTTCACTGGCTGTTAATGATTTAGGGCTCAACCTCCCTAGAGGAGTTAAACATCTTTTATTAGCCGATGACTTCGCTATATTTTATCGATCAGAAAGTATTCTGGATATCCGACTAAAAATTACAAGAGCCACTGAACCGAATTCATCACTGGTCAACTACTGTGGGTATCCAATTTTCAACAGAAAAAACAAAATGTCTTCATTTCAGCCGAAAACGCAATACACCTCCCTCACCAGAACTGTTCTTAGGAAACTTTCCGATAACATATAAAAATCATCATAGAATTTTGGGTCTTAATTTTGACAAAAGACTAAATTGGGTACATCACATATCTTCCTTAAAAAAAAAAAAAAAAAAAAAAAATACACAATGAGTAATACAAATTGGGGTGCCGAAAGAGTGAGCCTACTTAAAATATATCTAGCATTAATTTGTCCCAAAATGGACTAAAGCTCCTTCGTTTACTGCTCTGCTCGTTCCCATGTTCTTTCCAAGCTCGATACCGTCCACCACGCCGGAATTCGAATCGCTACAGGGGCATTTCGAACCATCCAATTCTTAGCTTATGTTCTGAATCCGAATTATCATTACTCTTTTTTAGAAGACTTAAATCAGCAATAGCCTATGTTTCAAAAATACACCCACAAACAAGACATCCGACTCACAAATATATTTTTAATTCTAAAGTTTCTAATTCTTTTAGACACAAACGAAACTCAACTCTCTCGTTATCAGAAAGAATCTCCCCGGCAAAATACTGAAAAAATAATACCGAACCATCCAAATTCAAAAACCTCTTTTACCACCTTCTTAATAACATGCCAGAATCCTTTATTATTTACATTGATAGTTCAAAATCTGATCAATCAGTATCTTCCTCTTTCATCACTGAAGATTCCACTTACAAAATAAAACTTCATAAACTATCTAATATTTATAATGCGGAATTTAACGCAATAGCAGCAGGATTCCACTTTTGCATGACCCTTACTCACAATAGTATAGTTATAGTCACTAATTCATTGAGTTCTCTAAAAGGCCTGGATTGTATGTATCCGAAACATCCCAAAATCCCAGTTGTATACTCCTACTTATCCACACTAAAAGGTTTAGGCAAAGCAGTAAAATTTGAATGGATCCCAAGCCACGTGGGTATGGTAGGAAACGAGCTGGCCGATCTAGCTGCAAGGGATGTTCTCGAACTGCCGGGGCGGGGTAAGATTGCACTAACTCCATCTGATCTATAAAACGTTCTTGATAAAGAAATCAATGATGGGTGGCAGTCTATGTGGGATGAATGCCCACCAAATAAACTGAGAACAATAAAAAAGAATGTCAGGCCCTGGAATACATCCAGCCGCCAAAGTACAACTTCCTTTACTGATAAGACTCAGAATAGGTCACACCAGACTGACACACTCCTAACTATTCACTAAAGAAGCTCCGCCGAAATGCCAATACTATAATAATATATACAGCAACACATATACAATATAGACAATAACACATATTTTTTCAAGAATGCCCTTGTTTCTCGTCGCGCCTCAATATCTTGGGACTTCAGTATTCATACTGATATTCCAACAGTCTTGGGTGATGATAGGGAAACAACAAAATTAGTGTTCAAATTCCTAAAATATGAAAGTTGTGAGACTAGTGGATTGGAGTGGTTATGGAGCTTACTATGGAAGGATAAGTATCTGGTTTGGGATAAATCGGCAACATATGGAACATTAAGATCTTAATGGATAAGTTTCTCGTTCACAAAGTAAGGAGCATTGAGGATTTTTCGAATATGAGATGAATTGGATGGTTTAGTAGAGTCCCAAAGCTCAACTCCGCACGCCTATATAGGTCTAATCACAGTCATGTAAATGAGTCTTTTGTAATTAATTGGAAGCTTTGAACGTTTGTCTAGTAAATGTTGATGTAGTCTGTAATGACGGGCAGATTCTTGTCGTTTTAGTCTTGTATGTGGTTTCTAAGATAGAAGTTTTTCCAAGTGGAGTCTTAGGTAGTGAATCTGTTTAACAAGGATTAGTGGATAAAAATCATTTGAAATAAAAATAAAAATATAAATTAACAGATATAATTTTATCGACAGCTTCCGGTGGGCTGAAAATTGTACATAGAAATGTTTCAATTCTTCTAGTACATGAATAAAGAAGTTTTAGCTGCGCCTACTTGCGCATTTTCAGGTGCCACATGTGTATATTTGATTTTCACTTGTTGTTTATTTGAGCTTATTTTATTTATGTACTCCAACAAGTGCAGGAAGGATAGGTTATCCTACAGATTACTAACCTATTCTAGCCAGGGTGGGAAGGTCAATGTTCATTTCGTGGGGTCCTCCCCCGGTCCTGGTATAAACACCGATTTAATAATCTAATTAAAAAATGGCCAAATTCAGATCTTATTCGTCACTTGCAATATCGCAGACCATCTGGAAAATTTGGAAGACGAACGGTGTCCTTCGGAAAGAATTCGATGAAGACTTTAAAAAATGCGCGTCCATGATCTAGTCACTAGGAGATCTTAAGAATTTAAGTTTTATTTTCAAACATCTTACTAATATAACTATGTAATAAACATCCATTTCTAATATTTAATGTTATTTATTCTCTTCACTATTAACTGAAATAATAAATAAATCTGTACTACTACAACCATGTAGTGTTACAAGACCAACGGTTGTGAAAGGAGGGGTCTGGCCTAAATCTCGCTCAACCGCCAGATTTTTCCATGAAACGAAATATTTATGCCCGTGCTGCTAAAATCTTTCACCAAAAATTTATTTTAAAACCAGTGGGCAGCGATTTGCTTTGAAATACACGTTTTGTTTTTAAAGAAATATGCTATAACTTTTTAATACGCTTTTAATAACTTTACCTGTAAGTAACGGAATCTTACATCGTAAAGTTAACCAATCTCCAGCAATTTTATTTGCAGTTCACTAATTAATTTCTTGAATAATTATTTGTGAGCATTTTAATGTAGTTTGACTGAAGAATGAAGACATGCTCAGAGACAAGATAAAGTACATATTATTTATTAAAAACCATTCTTATAGTTATAATACCATCTAAAATCGTATAGATGGTCGAGGATGTGGGAGTCAGCCAGTCTTTCAAACACGTTACTGATGTGAAGGAGGCTGATCAGACGTTAATGTTCCACTGCATTGCCAGTTTTCTTAGGATTTAAGAGTGGAACCGCCACAGCTCTTTTCCTGAGCGTAGGGAAATAGGAAATCCGGAAGCAACTAATTACATACTATGGAATACTTGATGTATTACTTGATATACAATTTAGAGTAAGAAGAGTGGCCAAGGATGTCCTTCGGCCTAAAAAATCCATGTTAAAACAGTTAAATCGTTAAGTATTTTTAAAAAAGTGTCCTTTTAAGGACAACAATGGCGGAAGTCCGCCATCTTAAAACCGTTAAATATTTTAAAACAATACCCTGAAGGACAACAATGGCGGAAATTATCCTTCGGATAACTTAAAAACCGTTAAAACAGCATCCTTAAGGACGAAAGAGCTAATTCTAATTGTGGATGGAGAGAGTGGCCAAGGATTCCAAAAAGAATGGACTATTTTGGTAATAAAATAAAATAAAAAGGACAAATTGGCATTGATAACCGGTGTAGTTGTACGCCATAAAACTAAAAAACAGCAAGCTTTTGAAAAAAACAATTCCCAACCCCAGTGAGCGCTGGTAATAATAAAAATTATCTGAGGAAATGCCCACAGTTAATTACAAAAAAAAAGAAGAGCTTATAACCCAACCGCTGATTTTAAAAATTGGGAAAACCTGAAAAGAATTCAATAAAAAAATATATACATACATATATATATATATATATATATATATATATATATATATATATATATATATATATATATATATATATGACTGACCTAATCAGACGAAATTTAATAACCATTAAGAACAAAGGGAAAATGGTCTCTATAAAATGGGTTAAAGCACACTTTGGAATTGAGGGTAACGAAACGGCCGATTACCTAGCCATAGAGGCGGCTAAAAGTAATTTGTTACCTTCGTATAACAAAGTTCCATTATCATATATAAAGCGGGACATAAGTTCTGATATGGTTAAAAAGTGGGACCAATTGTGGGTGACCTCATCAAAGTCACCAAGCTTACACAGATTTATACCTCACATTACACACAACAATTACAAACATATACAAAGTAACAACTACAAACTAACACAACTAATGACAGAACACGGAAACTCTAAACAATATCTCAAACGATTTAACATAATACGATCTGACATATGTAATGAAGACGGACAGACTCAAAATTTTAGACATGTACTTTATGAATGTAAAGCATTTGAAAGACACAGGTTTAATCTAGTAAAAAATATTATTCTCAAACATGGAACATGGCCAGAGACAGAACAAAATTTGTTCTCTAAATTTAAGACTGACTTACTCACGTTTATACGAAAGACCGACTTTGACAAACTGACAAATGATGGGCAGCGAAGGTAGTTTCTTGTTGGCTTTTCTTTTGTTTTTGTTATTTCTTTTTTTTTTTTTTTTTTTGTGATTTTGTTTAAATATTTTTGTTATATTACTACGTTATGTACGTTATGCTAAACTAATCATGTTAACTTTTAATAACATTGTAAAACATGTAGTATGCCTGTAAGGCATGGAACATGTTAATATACAAATACACGGTCCTTATATTGGGATACCATATAAGGAAAAGAAGAAAAAAAAAAAAAAAAAAAAAAAAAAAAAAATCTTAGATCTTCTGAGAACTGTTGATGAATGTTTAGCATTTGAAACTAGTATTCTAATAAAAAAATCCTAATAGAAGTGGCAATTAATTCATCAATCCTAACATTTTTTCACACTCAACACTTTGACACGCTCTAGATCTTTGGGTGTTGCACGGATCGAAAATTTGATGACAGTTTCCCAATCAGAAATTTTATGGAAAATATTTTTGTTATGTAAAATTTGCCGCTGAAACCTACCTTTTTGGAGCTATATTGAGCCATTTTCCCTTCATTTTTTTTTTTAACAAACTTTTATATTGTATATTTAATAGTTTTTACTGTCATTATTTTGCTGTACATACTTTTGTTGTAGGTAACATATTATATGTAAAAAAAAAAACTAAAACAAAACAAATTTTTATGTCACAGTTCCATGTCAGGACGTTCCATTCATTTTAAAATTGGTCATATTAATTATCTAAACGACATTCAGAAGCACCAGTTGTTCCATTTTAAAATTGAAATTTAAGAGGGGTGATTCAGGTGACTGGAGGCCGAAGATACTAGGCGTTGCTACGTTAATCATGAGTGTAATTCTATCCCTCGCTCCCCCCAACCATGCAACAAGTTCTGATCGCACATGTACCGTACTAATTCTTCTTGGCAACACACCAATAGCCATTTGCCCTGTATGTTCTTGTATTTGACTCCGACATGTTTGGTTTCGGTCTGCCAGTTAATAGGGTTTTGGTTTCTCGCTGTTCAAGAAAATATTGAATCACAACAGAAAAAGAAAAGAATTTCCTGTATCTTTGATGTTGAAAAAATATACCAGTCGGTTGCCTAGAGTATACAAACAAATTGAACAATACCTTTTAAAAATTATTTATTGCGTGATATGAAAAAAAAAAATAGTTTTTTCCGGGTGACGTTGCACAGAGGGGCGGGCGAAATGGACACAAAACGAAAAAAAACTCAGTATCCTTTTATGTAATGTTCCAAACGATTTATAGTTAGTCTCATTCAATTCAGTACAGACAATTTGGGAAAAACCAAGACAAATTGGAAAATAATAAAAAATTCAAACAGAAAAATACTCTAAATTCAGAATTGTATTGTTTTTTCTAAAATGCATTTAATTGTATAGGCTTTATTAAGTTTAATTGTGTTATTGAGTATTACCTCTAAGAAGAAACAAAAAAAAATTGAGATTAAACAAAAAATAACTTATTTATTAAAAACAAAATAAAAATTGAGAATAAATACAAATTATAGAACCAATAAACATGAATAATATTAAACTTGAAATGATAAAGTAAATTAACTTAAATAGTTTTTAATTTTAAAATAAAAATTAAATTGTATTATTTTCGATAGTTTTTCCGTATAAAAACAATCTCATGGAATCGACGTAATAAAATGTCACCAAAAAGTTGCAATGCAATATAGATTACTATCATAATAAAACTTTAAACTTGAGTGACCTGGGCAGGTTAAAATTTGTTTAATGGCGAATAAATCTTGACCCTTCTACCCTGCCTAGAGTAGGTTAGTAACCTGTAGGATAATCCGTCCTTCCTGCCCCAGTTGGACTACATTATATAAATTACAGGTAGTATAATATAGATAGATATATATGAATCTATGAAGCAAATATGCAGATGCATTTACAGTGATACCTTCTCCGTTATATCCCAATATTAATAAAATAAACGCCAACTTAAAGCGGAATAGCGTGGTTTCTATAATAGTCCAGTTTTAGGCTATAACTCCAAAACTATTCATCTCATCCCAAATTTCATTTTTTCATCTAGAAGCTGATTAAATTTACAATTAGATCTTAAATAGGAAATTTTGATCAAGTCCCGTAAAATACTTATTCCATGACAATTAATGTGTATGTTTTGGCAAAACATGAGGGTTTTTGCATGTTCAGAGAGCAGGCGTGGGTGTTAAAAGAACTTTAATCATAGGATTTAGTAGTAAATGTATTCAACTTCTAGATTAAAAAATGTGAATTTCAACACAGTACGGGGCCTCAGCGTGCTGGCATGACTATTTTACGGGAATTGATCAAATTTTAATATATATGATCTGACAGAAAATTTAATCAGTTTTTAGATTAAAAAATGAAATTTAGAATGGGATCATAAGAATAGTTTTGGAGTTATAGCGAGAAATTTGCCGAAAAACGTGGATTTCAACACAGTACGATGCCTCAGCGTGCTTGCATGAGAGTTTTACGTGATTCCATCTAAATTTCATATATAGGACCTATTAGTTAATTTAATCAGCACTTACAAGAAAACATGAAATTTTCGATGGGATAAATAGTTTCGAAGTTATAGCGAGAAATGTGCCGAAAAACGTGTGTTTTCGAAGAAGTGCGACTTATTTTGGGTTTGGGACTCTCAGTGTGAGAATGAAAATGTTTAATCTTTGACAAATTACTAAAAATAATTTTAAAAAACGGTTAAATAATAAAAAAGAGATAATGAACTATTAAAAACCACAGATTTAATTAAACATAAAATTGAGACTATAAGTGAAAAACCTTTTTATACTTGAAATTATAGATACCCGGAACAGCCATTAAAGATAAATTTACACTTCCTAATATAGACGATGTACTAAATAGATTGAAGGGTGCTAAAGATTTTAGTAGAATAGAGTTAACATCCGAATTTCATCAAATTATGATGGAAGATAGTTCAATCCCAAAGAATGCGTTTTCAACAGAATCAGGGCTTTTTGAATTCGCACATCTCCCTTTTGGTTTATGCAATGGACATCCCACATTCTAGAGAATGATGACAATGGCAATTAAAAATTTAGAAAATACAATTGTATATGTGGACGATATCATATTTTATTTTAGAAATGAACAAACAAATTTAGAGCATATAGAAAAATACTACAGAGACTGCAACAACAAAACTTATCTATATCCTATGAACAGTGTGTATCAGCAATGAACTGATGATTATTATATCTTCTACGAATCACTATTTCTCCTGCATCAGTAAGATCGCCAATCATAATTCCAGCAACGTCGTCAACAACAGGTCCAGTGAATCTACGAATGTGCTCTCACAGCTGGAGCTGGTGTTTTATCAGGATTAATGACAATAGCGTGATTATCGCTTTGTAATTTGTGCATGTGTGATTTGAATATTTTTAACAATTCATTATGCTCATTCAACAGAGTGTCCAGCTTGACGACGGTGCGTCTGGCAAAAAATGAATCAAGGTTATTATAGTCATAACATGAATTCACGCGATTGGCAAGTGCGCTTCCGGATTACTCGCCGCCCATAAAGTAGATCTGTAAAAATTTTTGTGGTTCGTTTGGCATTGGCAGCAATGAGCCCATTTTATGATAATCTTGGCCTCTGATTTAGAATTGTATTGTTGACCATTTCCATTAGTATTTCGAACTATTTCTGTTGCTCCGAAGGATGTCATTTGAAAGCATGAATTGAATATTCGAATTGACTTTAGGAAAACGTTAGAATCTGGATCCGTGCCGATAACTAAACCGTTCAATGGTTCAGATGGTGTATCAATTTCAGATATTTGCACCTTTCCTGACGCGCAACACATCCCAGCTGGCTCATTTTTAAATTTGAGAGCAAGACAATGCGGACATTCCTTGTCCATAGCACCAATTACCACTTTTGAATGAGCATAATATTCAATATCGGACTCATACTGGAATGCTAGACGCAGGAATAAATCAGATGTAAATGCTCGATCTACCTGTTGGCGTTGTTGGTCATTATTTCTGCGTCTATTGACTGTAAATGGGAGGATTGTCGTTGTTCTAATCTTATTACTTCATTGCGTTTAGCTCGCGTAACTTCTTATTGTTCTTGACGCAATCGCGCCATGCTCACACGCGCATCAGTACTTCGGTTCTTTCTGCTCATCTGTTTCTCATGCTTCTAGATCTACAAGTATTACGGCTCCTTATCAGAACTAATGAAATTACTTGTACACACATGCATATACATATACATTTAAATATTAAATTTTATTACGAAAGCGAAAAATTTTATTTTTCTTAATTATATCTAAAACATATTGTTAGAAATGGCGAAAAAAAAGAATATAAAAAAAAAAAATGTAACAAATTTTAATAAAAACTTACTTTCACCGATTCTTTTTTGGCCGTTTCCAACAACATTTTCGATATAAATATTCTTACAACACAAAAGCCGTTGTTGGTGGGAGCTCGTGCCACGTGTACTTTTGAGGTTATGTAAATCACTTGATTAACTAATCGTGCAAAATACACTCAAAATTAATAATTTCATTAATTATTAATAAAATAGGAATAATTAATAGTTAATATGAGAGTTACACTGATCGTGAGATAGTAAAATGATAATTGTAAACGTTACTATTACGCTTGAGGCTTAAACAATAATGATGGCCGAAAACTGTTGAGGAAGTGAGAGAAGTCTGATCGTGTGAGAGAAACAGGAGCCGGCTTCGGTCTCATCCCTATTCCGTACTGTTTACTCGGAAGTGACCGGCATAGTCCGGCAAATAAGTGTTGATCCAGTAAAAGCGCGGATTAAAATTTTAAAAATCTAGCACTGGTAACACTAAGTATATATCAGAAATAAACTATAATAATAAACATGAATATTATATTTGTACAAAAATTTTAGCTTTGCCATAAACTCATTTAAATTTTAACCGAAATAGAGTGAAAAACATTTACAAATAGACTATAATTTATCAGTTATCGAGCGGGATGAAAAATGATTAAATTACTAAAATGACTATTAAAAAATAGGGGTTGGTGATAGAAGGGTGAACATATAGTATTGTATGTATTTTTTAATGCCACGTTATAGAAAAATAAAACTAAAAAAATTTTGTCCAAAAATTTAAAAAAAAAAAAAAATGTTAGTGGTTGACAACCCTTATCACTTAGGGCTATGAAAATTATATAGTAGCCGATTCTCAGACCTACTGAATATGCATATAGAATTCCATTTCGGAAGGAGTATGGTAACTAACATTGTGACACGAGAATTAAAAGCCTATTGTGCTAGTTTATTTGAAGATTCCTTGCTTCCTCTTCTTTTCACTCAAAATTCTTGTTTCAAAGCATGTTTTCTAATTGTGGCTTCAAATTTTTCATGTACATCATTTCCTGTTAGGTTCGGCTGTACGAGGCCTTCTTCTACTTCGGTAATCTATTTCAACTTATTTTTGCTAGTCTCTGCAACGCCTAAGATTCTTCTTGTGATTCCCTTCTGGTATATTCTATATATGAGTTCATATATATATATATAAAATAAAATAAATAATTATTATGAATAATTATAATAAATGCCTTTATTTATTTATAGTGTTCTATTTTTTTATTTGAAAGTTCAGCATTTTAAAACATTATAATAATAACAATAAATAAAGGCTTAGTGAACCCGAAGGTTCGATGCCGACACCACCAATTATTGACCAGACACCTCCCACCTTTTGAACAATTTCCACAAGAGAGATTGAGTAGTGACTTAATTAATAGTCATTGAAGTCTTTTTCGATGAAAGTTTGTTTGCTTGCCGTCGTTTTAGTCTTGTATCTGGATTCCAAGTAAGACGTTTGTCCAAGTGGAGTCCTAGGTAGCGGATCTGTTCAATCGGGATTAGTGGAATGTCATTAAAGGATATTGTTGACAGGAAGTCGTAGGTTTACGACGAAAGGTAAAGGTTATTTGGTGTGATTTGTTTTGGTTTATTTTGATTCTCCATTTTTGACACCATTCTTGAATGTTTAGGATATGAGATTGGAGTGTTTGGGAGGCAAGGAATGGATCATTGTTTACTAATAATACACATGTGTCATCAGCGTAAGTAGTGAGGACAGTGGTAGGATGAGTTGGGATGTCAGCTGTATAGATCGTGTAAAGGATAGGGCCAAGGATACTACCTTGAGGAACACCGGCAGATTGGGTAAAGAGGGAAGAGTAAGAAAATTTATGGTTTACTTTGAACATTCTATCACTGAGATAGGAACGGATAATAAGGAAGTATGTTGAGGGAAGGAATTTGCGGAGCTTGTAAAGCAGTCCTGGGAGCCAGACTCGGTCAAAGGCTTGTTCTACGTCGAGAAAGGCTCCCGTGCAGTACATTCCGCGCTCTAACGCTGAGGAGACCACGTCCACCACACGATGACATTGCTGGATAGTGGAGTGTGATGTTCGAAAACCAAACTGGTGATCTGGGATGATATGATTGGAATCTAGGATAGGATACAGGCGTTTCAGGATGAGTTTTTCTAAGATTTTGCCCATAATAGGCAAAAGTGATATTGGACGATACGAGGATGGGAGTTCAGGTGGCTTTTTGGGTTAAGGTATCATTTTAACTATTGATATTTTCCAAGGATCAGGGAAATATGTGGTGCGAAGTACCGCATTGTATATGTATGTTAGAAATAGGATTGCTTTCTGAGGAAGGAGTTTTAGGATATACGCTGTAATAAGGTCATATCCAGGGGCTTTGTTGGAAGGTAATCTGAGGATTATGTTGGATGCTTCTGAAGGATGGAATGCATTCGGAGGAGGAGACATTCTGGGCGGAATGTTTAGTTCTGCTTCAATACATTCAACGTGAGCAGGATTGATGACGTCAGGATGGGGGTTAAAGGTTTTTAAAAGGTGCAGGCCAAAAATTTGGGATTTTTCTTCGTCTGATCTAGTCCAGGTTTGAGAATCAGTTAGTAGAGGGTGATTAAAGTTTTTGTAATTAAGGAGCTTTTTCGTTGTCATCCATAATGACTTGTCGGAAGTGTTTAGGTTTTCAGTATGATTTTGTATTCTGAGGTTTCTTATTCCTGTTTCCAGTTTGTTCGTTAAATTATTGTAATTATTTTTGTCTGATGGGTATCTAGTACGGTGCCATTTCGCCCTTGCTCTACGTTTTTCTGTCAATAAGGTGCGAATATGCTGTGGTAAGTTATACTGTTGACTATTAGTATTTTTTCTTTGTGAGGTGTTTTCAGTTATACTATTTTGCATTGATGACGTTAGTTTGTCAATTGCTAAGTTTATATCTTCTTTTGTTTTAAGGTTAATTTTAAGGTCCAATTGATTCTCAAGATCACATCGAAATCCATCCCAGTCTACAAGTACGGTTATCAGTCTAGGAGGAGAGGGTTTAGGAACTGGATTTGAATGCAATAGAAGCAGAACAGGGCTATGATCTGATGAGAGGTCGTTCATGGATTTGATGATTGTTTGAGAGGTGGAAATTTGGGAAGAAATGAAAATATCAAGGACATCGGAACGTTTTTTAGGAGAGGTTGGCCAATAAGTAGGGTTCAAGGGAGAGAGGATAGAATAACAGTTGGAGGTTGCAATACGGGATAGGATGTTACCACGGGAGTTGGATGTTCTACAACCCCATCGCTGGTGTTTGGCGCTGTAGTCTCCTCCAGCGATAAAGCGCGGTCCAAGGGAGCGGAATAAGGAATCAAGGAGGCTATGGGAAAGGGAATTACCAGGAGGGCAGTATACAGCTGAGAATGTAATATGGAAAGGACGAGTTGAAATGGTTACTGAGGTGGATTGAATGGTGTCAGATGGAGTAGAGGGAACCAGAGAGTGGGATATTGATTTATGGATAAGGATGCAAGATCCGCCATGAGAGGTGTCGTCTGGGAGATCTGTTCTGTATGTGATGTAGTCGCGTATGTAAAAGTAGAACCGTTGGGTAAAGTGAGTTTCAGTCAGTAGGGCAATGTCTATTTTATTGTGGTGGAGAAATATGTCGAGTTCGTCTTGGTGATTTTTCAGTCCGTTTGCGTTCCATAAAATGATAGCAAGAGGCTTAACACTCATCTTGCGACATTCAAGGGAATTTCTGAAAGGGCTCTTGTGAGAAGGGCGATGAGCGGTCTTATGGTTTCTTTTAGTTCTGGAAGGAATGAGGAAAGGATAGCGTTGATATCGGTAGAGTTTTGGTAAGTAACTGGATATAAATTGGAGGCTTGTGGTATATGGTTTGTCTCTGTGAGTGAGTTGTTTAGGAGCGGGACTCTTCGTTGAGTATGAGGAGCAGAATGAACTTGCAATGGTGCTTGGGATAGGGGGGTTGACCTGAATAGGAGTCTGAACTTGGTGTTGCTTTTCAGGCGGTAGTTTTACCTTTAGTGGTAAATTTTGTGAAGGGATGTTCTGTCGAGGAGGTTGAGGATGAGAACGGGACGTGAGAAGCTGGGATTGGGAGGTTTGAAGCGCCTGACCTCTAGGTTGTTCCTTTGTCTTGTCCGAGTATGCAGCTTGTTGTCGTGGTGGATGATGATGTGCTGAGGTTGATTGCAGTTTTTCTATGTTTTGATCTTGTTTTCCTTCAACTTCTGGGAATACTGTGGTGTTATCGAAATCAGGTGCCTGGGTGCGAGGGTTTTGTTTTATTGTGGATGTATTTGGCTTTCGTTGATTTTGCATACTTTTGTAGACTATGCAACCTATGTAATTCGCAGGGTGAGCTTCTCCACACAGTACGCATTTAGCAGGAGTATCGCATGATTGCTGGCATGTTTCAGTTGCGTGTGAGCCAGCACATTTTACGCATCTTGGCTGATGGTGACAATATGTCTTCGTGTGTCCTAAGCCTTGGCATCTAGTGCGAAATTCTAAGAATGGAATTCTTTAGGTTTATTAAAGTAATAATAACTATCAACATTAAGCTTAACTTTTACTAATTTAAGTTGTCCTTAATCCTAATGTTATTTAACCGTAGCGGAGCATAGGTACTTTGAGCTAGTATTAAATAAATGGAGTCGCACAAAAAAAGTTTTTGTATTAAATTACTTATATTAAGGTGATTTTTGCATTAGAAAAAAAAAAGAAATTGACGAGAACATACACATATTTTTTTCTAAACTATCAGTTCTTTTTTCTCTTATTTAATTCAAATGAAATTTAAATTAAAAAATATATATTTATTTTTTTTATAAATATAAAAAAGTTTATTTTATCCAATTAATGATATTAAGGTCGTTTAGATTAGAAAATGGATTAAATGTTTATAAAAACAAGTTTTTATCGTGTAATTAAAAATTAAGGCAATGATTAAATAAATATTATTGCTTATACAGATTTAAAGAGTGTGCTAATTTAAAAAAAAAAAAAAAAAATCAACTATTAAAGTTGAATCTAAATTAGAGCGATATTTTTGTTTTTAAATATATAATTTATCTGAAATTGTAAAAACAGAATGTGGATTTCATGAGTGCATGTAATGAAGTATCTGCTTTAAATTAAAATGAAAAAAATATATGTTTATACATTAACTTCCAATTTTAGACATGGCAGGTTACAACCTCATAACTCTGTTTTCCTTCTTGTATGTTGCGCACTTTCAGGAGATCATTGACGTATTCGCAACTAGAAGGTTATGGCATAAACGGTTATATTCTGGCATTTCCCGTTTCTACGATTTTTTAACACATCAGTATTATGTTACATAAATTATATATACTAAAGTTTTCAAAACTGTAAGACAAGAAATCAATCATCAGTATTCACTTTAGGAGGTACAGATAACAGATAACTGAAATATACCAATCGTGAGAAGTGGAAGGGGGCAGGTAGGTTAAATTTTCGTGATTTACTATGGGTTTTCCCTAATGACTCATTGGATTTTTCCGTTCGTATGGGAAACAAATTTAAAATTTAACCTACCTGCCCCCTTAAATTGATAAGTATATTTCATTTATCTGTTAGAACTCCTAAGGTGAGTACTGATGGTTGATTTCTCGTCTTACATTTTCGAAAATTTTATTGTATATAATCTATGTAACATAGTACTGACGTGTTTAAAATTGTTTTATGTTTTAGAATTAAAATTGATTTTTTAGCATTCGAAACTAGTTTTATAATAAAATAATCCCAATAGACGTGGCAATTAATTCATCGATCCTAATAATGCAATTAAAATATTTATTAATGGCCTTTAATGTAAACCTTTATCTGGGCTAGAAAGAAAAAACAAAAGGATATGATGAGAAAAGTGAATTAAAAAAAAAAATAAAATAAATTTCAAATTGTACTTGTTTATGTAATTGTTTATCAATAAACTGTTTTACACTCGTCTTTTGTAGTAATATTTTTTTTTATATTTATCTTAATAAGAACAATACCTTTGATTAATTTATTTCAATTTTTTTTTCTTGTTATTCAAATTTATTTTTGTAATATTTATACTGTTTTTCTTTTCTTTTTTTTCCGTATCTTTTTCTTTTTTTCTTATAGCCATGATGAAGGCTAAAATTGCAGGCCGAAACTTTGGCTCAATAAATAAATTTTTAATTTTAATTCAATACTGCAAACCGCAACTATCATCATTAGTGTCACAAGAAAAAAAACGAAAGCAATTATAAATTTAGACTAATATTTCATGTCTAATATACTAGAATGACATTCATTAAGGGGCATCCATTAAATCTGAAAACGTCAGTCTGTAGTAGATGGTGGAAGAGGAGTATTTTGAATTACCGAAGGGAAGAAACATTGTGAATGCAAGGAGGAAGAGAGTTACAGGCAAGATAGGGACTTTGGAATTCAGTATTTGAGTAGGATGGAGTGTAGAGATCGGAGAGACGGGATCTTGTATGTAGTCATTGGATTGAGAACTTGGATTGTAGGGTACATTAAGTAAAGGAAGGGTGAAGGTTGTTGATAACTTGGAAGAATTATGTTCCAAGAAAGGATTATCTGGTTGGGAAACAAAGGAATGTCTTGACGTTCCTTGGACAAACCTTATAAAGCGTTAATTTATAAGAATCTGTTCTTTATAAAGAATATAAGTACAGACTAACGAAATGTAAACAATTCTTCAGATTGATGAATAAGGCTTAGTTGAGATATCTTAACGTTAACCGCTTGGATAGTTATAATAGTATAATAGATAATATTGGTTTTGATTTGGAATTTTATAACATAATATTTGTTATCACTTTTAGTAGATATTTATTCATAAAATGTTTAATTTTATTAATAAAAAAATATGTACCACAGTTGTTGGAAATTTAAATGAATTCCAGTGCTATGTTTTTTTTTGTTTCTTGCCCATATTCCAGTGGTTGACAAAAGAGTGCTTGTGGTATCTGACGTCCATTCAAGCGGACTCAAACGAAATCTCTGAAACATGTCCTCTGCAGTCCTCCGAGTCGTTCATTTATACTGTGGATCATCTTCGATGAATAACTTTGTGAAAGTAAAAAGACACCCTTGTTTAGTTGAACATGTAAAATATTGAGGTCTATATTGGGTCCAGAACCCATCTTCTTTTCAGGCGTATTGAAGGGTTATCGGTAATCGAATAATACCAGGGTACTGATCTTTTATTAGAAATCAAATAGTTCTAATAAATTAATTTAATATTCCATTTTTTTCTTTGAATTTAGATCCATATTATAAACATAAATTCAGTAAATAAGAAGATGCATTGCTATGTTCCTACTCTCTGTCGAGTCCGGACCAGCATTAATCTAAATAAAGGAAGGGCTCAATTTCCTGACGAAATATAAATAAGTACCGTAATACGGCGTGACTTTGCACCATTTTTGTTGAACTTCATTCTTTAACTACCTATCAATAATGTTTAAAATGCATGTATTAAAATATTTGCGTTGAATAATAAGCTTAAAAATGTTGTTGATTCATCGCATTATCTTGGAATTGCAAAATTTACAAAACTTATAATTAATTTTATTGTTTTTAAACTTTGGTACAAAGTCAACCGGATACCCGTGACTTTACACCACCATATTTTTCAATTAAAAAGCATTAGAAACGTATTCTGAAACAAAGTCAAAGCTTGATAGTAGTTATGAGATGCAAGTCATTTCTTGATAGTGTTTGGAGATTAGCCTAGAGATATTTTTCTCTGTTTGTAAGGATTTTGTTAAAGGAAAGGATTGTAAATTACAATGTTTTCATTGAAATGAGAAAGAAAATTGCACGACTTTTAAAGGATAATTGAGGACGATAGAAAATACAAGAACATACTAACAAAATGTTATATAGAAACGAAATAACGACTTAAAACATGCCCAAATAACGTAAACATTTATAATTTTGGCAAGCAAGGAACAAAACGATACCTATAAAATAAATTGCACACAGATTCTTAGAGAAACACTTTTGGAAAAATGTAATCTGCAATACTTTGACGAAAATTGTTCAAATATAAAAATGAACACTATGGCTTAAAAAAATATAAAGCTATAACTAGGCAAAATTCTAACAGCATTCGCCAATATACTTACACATAGATGGCAAAAACCTTGTTAACGAGAATCAAAACGTTATCCCAAATAATTAGGATTTTAACCAGCCTATTAACTCCTTAACTTCAAAATAACCTCGTTTGTTATAAAAATATGAAATAAGAATCATTAGTTAATCTAGTATCTTAAATGTAAAAGAACAAACATAACCTAGACTTAACTTTTATACAAAGGAGATGCTATGTTGTGGATGGAAGTCATCGGTGAGATGTCATATGGAAATGACTACGTCTGATCGGCTACATCGTAGTAAGGGCTGGAATCGTCAGACTGGCCTACAAGGAGACAAGGCCAGACCCAATGGCATCAAGGAACCAGCTCAGGAGAAACAAGAAAAGACATCACCCCGAAAATATTTTTCCGGCTCTTTTTGAAGAATAGGCTCCACCCCCGGTACTTGGACACGCCCACCGACTTCCCAGTTTTTTAAATTTTAGAAAAACTTAAAATATTAGATTTACCCCAAATATTACACGGTAAGGGATAGGCAGGTAGAGAAACGGTCCTTTATTGGACGACTCTATAAAAAGTGTGAATTTCCCTACCACCCGTGAGAGGCTGTAAAGGGGCTAGCTACCCTAATGCGCACCACGCGAATAATATGCTTGTTAAATTACAATATATAGGTTTGACACATAGCAGTACAATTACAGTGGTATGACATCAGGAAGAAGGAAAATGTATGCATTAACATTGCAGTCGTTACAGTATTTTCCTCTTTTCTTACATTTATCTATTGAGAACTGGGACTCCACTGAACCATCTAATTCATCTACTATCCCATCTTTGCAATCCGAAATCCTTAATACTTTGTCACAAATAAACTTGTTGAGATTGCAATAAATCTACTTATTTATCCTCTACCAATAATAGTTAATTTTCTTAAATTTACCAAACACAGATTTTCAAGGTCCAAAAATAACACTATTTAACACAATATGCCTTTATATTTTAATCAATCAAAGAAAAGTTTAAAAGAAACTTATAGAAATCAATTCAAAACATCAAATTAAAAATGAATCAACATAACCAAACTTAACGGTGCACAGTTTACAGATTGTATGAAAAAAACCCGCTATTGAACATCTGTCTTAAAAATCACTGCTTTCTCGATTCCTAATAAAACTTATACATAATGATGTGATGGATGGATAAGGTGTTCCATATGTTGCTGATTTATCCCAAACTAGATTTTTTTTTTTTTTTCATAGTAACCTCTATAACCATTCAAATCCACTTGTCTCACAACTTGATTCCCGTTCTATTCCCGACAATTCTCCTAGGGTTCTAAAAAGAAGATGGCCTCGAGACCTTCTAATATATGTTACTTTTATATTAAAGTTTTACCAATGGGCAGTTGTTTTGTAAACAATTGATATGTTATTATAAACATAATTTTCAAACTCACGCTTACATATTTTCGTAGAAACTTGTAAATTTCAATAAATGGAATAAAAAAAGAAAGAAAAAACTTTAAAAGTATTTTTCTGATAATTCTGGAACTTCGGTCAATATTGTCAGTAAACTTCAGATCTTGATATATATAACGCCATTGTTGCCATTTCCCTTATAGGATTGTTTAGGAGGTCAAGTTAATTCTTATATTTTTCATGTTATTTTAAAATTTAAAGCAAGGGAATTAATCAAACAGTCAAAATTAAATCCATTCCATCTTATTTTGTTTTAATATGACATATTAAATATGGCATATGGTATATTGCATATTCAGTAACGTACATTATTGTTGAATGCCTCTAAAACATGAGCTGGAAGGTAATCTCCGGCTAATCCACCCTTTTGGCCGTTCTGCCCTACCACCTTACGGGATTGGATTAGTGAGTTTCTACTTTAAATCAAGTTCTCGATCAAACTCTTCCAATATATTTTAACATCTAAGCTCTATAATTTTATATTTCAATTTTTTTTTTTTTTTTTTGTGTAGCTGTTATTTATTTATTTTTGTTGTTCTTTTTATATTTTAATAAATACATAAATTAAAAAAATATATATAAAAGAAACTTGTTTGTTAAATTAACTGCAAAGAAAACAACTTTAAATTAAAGGTTGAAAAAAAAAAAAAAAAAAAAAAAAATAGAAACGGTAATGTCCTGTTCCTAATGCTACATACTATGTGGTCAGTAAATCACATGTTTTAGATGCCCATGCATTAAATATTCATCGTGTAAGAAGTTTTCCGTACATTGAGTGTTACTGTATCTGATGTATTCTTGTAAATATGTGGTGCTAAGTATTATTCCACCCCCTCCCTGAGGTACTCCCTAACTTATACTCCAAGCTATACCCTGATACAGGCTGAAATTCGTAATTCATGGAGTCCTGTGATAATGCTAACCTCTCCTACAAAGCTGTTTCCCTTGAACACCACTAATCGGATCACAACCTTTCTGCAAAGCAGATAATCCCTCCTCGCACGATATATTTTGTACCTCTTCTCTTCTTTGGGACCGCAATCCGCTATGCCAACATCGGATTCTTCTTTTTTTATGAATAAAAAATATGCATGGATTCTTCTTTGATGGAAAGGAAATAAAAAAATTAAAAAAAATGGAAAAAAAAATATCCCGTCTTTAGGGCTATAAACAGAAAGAATGTGGGTTGTCCAGATTGTCGATTCTCATGTTTGAACATAACTTAGCTATTAAGGGTTCAATAATTTAAACATTTCATTATAATAATACATGTAAGGAAACAGAGAATAGTAGCAGAGAATGTAGTCATTAGGGTAGTGATGCTCATAGCGAAGATGACTTAAGGGTTAAAAAAAAAAATATAGTTCATTTGACCCAAACGACTCTGTACGACAGTATTCGGCCAGCAGGTGTTAATGTTCTTGCTAACTAAAGGTCGATTATTATTGTTTTTTTGTTTTGTTTTTTATTGTTAATAAATATAATGCTTATTAAATGATAAATATCAAGATTCCTCACTCAAGGGCAATGTGTAATATGGATGATAGTAAATCTATCCATTCAATATGTACAATGAAAAAAAAAACAAGAAAAAAAAACAAAAAACTATTTAACAGAAGCTGTATTTGCCTAGAAAAAAAAAACAGGACAAAAGTCTGAAAGCGATCATATGGATAATTTAATATTTTTTTTTTCATCCAGAACAACTTTAAATGATTAAATCAAGGTTATTGAAAGGTTGATAAAACATTTAAAGTTTTATTTGTGGCTTGTTGTTTTATTAAGAAAAAAAAACTTTACAAAACCATTTATTGATTTACCGATGATTATATAAATTGAATTAAAAAAAAACGAATATACCTACTTTATGATAATAATGTCAATATTATGACTGGAAAAACACCTCTGTAACAACTAACAATTTCTCTGAAATTGTTTTCAATAATAAATAAATAGAATTTTTAATATATATAAATCAGGCCAATATGTAATCAAACTATAAGCTTTAACACTTTGATACTTAATTTCTATCATAAAACGAGCAGAACTTAAACCACATTATTTTGTTTTAAACTGAAAAGAAAATTATAGTCTATAATGATTTGCCATCTTAAATCGAAATTATCACTATCATCATTATCTTGTCCACTAAATAAGAGTAACATACTCGTATCTACGTCTGATATTACAAGCAAATTGAGAAGAATATTACCGAAAGTCGTATTTTTCTCTGTTAGTGATCTGTATGAGCTAATTAAAGGATCAGACAAAATAAAAAAAAATATTTATAATGTCTGTTGTTTACTGTGCGAGACATTTTCCGAGGAAAATGTTCCCTGTATCTTTTTATCTCTTTGTGTTGCCGTTTTTGTACATCCTCTGTGAGTTGCCAAATTGCAAATTTTTGAATTATATAAGTGACCAGATATATTGTTTCTTCCTGGGAATTATTGAAACTGAAACCTCCAGCCCGTAACGCTTCAGCCAATTCCAATCGCGCAACTGAGAATACTCCACCTAAAACAAATTTTTTGGTGCTACTGATAAACGGGCGAAAACTGGCATTAAAATGCAATAAATTAACTAAAATTAATTACACACAGAACCATAATTTAAGATCTACGTTAACCTACGTTAAAAGTCTCAGATTAAAACATGAATATATTTTTTTACTCGTGGACTTTTTAATTAGCGTACCGTCTGAGTATCTAAAATCTCGTAAAATTAAAAATAAAATGTACTAATACTGACTAATTTGAATGCAATTAATCGTAAAATGTAGAAAAATAAGAAAAGTTATTGCGATTTTCACTGTCGAGTACTTGAAAAAATAGTAACGTAATTCTCAAATCGTACAGAATTAAAGTGGTATTAGTTCGTGATTTATTAAAATGTTTTATTGACACTAACGCAGCCTGATTCACTTCGTTTCTTGTCTTCCAACATTTAGCCTGTTAGATCAACCACTTTTAGCATCAAAAAATCAAACTTCATTTTTGGACTTTTGTCCCGCTTACGGGCATTACGAATGGCCCCTCTGTGTGTTGTTCCTAACGGACGGTGGAGTCTCTTCAGTCCTTCTCCGTTAATAGTTATCTCTTTTCCCTTGTTGGCCAACAGTGCTATGAACTATCTGTCTGTATATATTACATATGTACACACACACACACACACACACACACACACACACACACACACACACACACACACACACACACACACACACACACACACACACACACACACACACACACACACACACACACACATATATAATATATAAAAAAATCTGTGTAGCACATTGCTGATGTTTCAAATATTTCGTGTGTGTATATATATATATATATATATATATATATATATATATATATATATATATAAAAGTAGATGGAATTTCTGTTTATTTAAATGGATAAATGGTTTTTAAAATGGTGTATTATATATGTATTAATGTTTACGGTTAATGAGTGTATTAAATTAGAATATCATGGGTTGATTTGTTGTTTATTGCGCGAATTTTATATTTTTCTATAGTTATCATGTTTTTAATATTTCGTTTAAAATTATTGTTGTTATGCTGTATAATTTATTTATCCATTTAAATGATTATACAGCAAACGGAAATTCCATCTAACCTGTAAAAACCGAGGAATACCATAATGTCTTACTCTCTGTGGAGTCCGGATCAGCATTAGTCTAGATAAAGGGATGGCATTCAGGACTAAATTTCCAGGCAACGTATAAATAAGTATTTTAAATAATGAATAAATGAATTTCACGGTAAAATCCAAACAACATATATTCAGTAAAAGGTTGACATATAAAATTACAATATAAAATAAGAATCATTCGTTAGTTTAAAAACTTACATGGTAACAAATAAACTTAACCTAGACTTATCTTCAATGCGAGGGAGATGCTATGTTGTGGGCAAGGCGTCATCGGCTGAAGGGAAAGTTATCGGTAGGTGTCATCTGGAGATGACTACTTCTACATCGTGATAAGGGCTGGCCTACTAGGGAGACAAGGCCAGACCCAAGACCTCAAGGAACCAGCTCAGGAGAAACAAGACCTCAAAAATATTTTTCCGGCTTTTTTTGAAGAATAGGCTCCACCCCCCTGTACTTGGGACACGCCAACCGGCTTCCCAGTTTATTGAATTTTAGAACAACTTAAAATGTCGTGTCTACCCCAAATGTTACACGGTATGGGATAGGCAGGTAGAGAAAAGGTCCTTTGTTGTATTACCCAACAATACAAGGGTCCCAGCACTGATCCCTGGGGCACTCACTCAGTTATTCCATAATTCTTCTGCCCATCGTCAGTTGTAACTACTCTGTCCTTGAAATAATCCGCGATTATCTTCATGAGGTACATAGGAATTCCCATATCTCTTAGACCATTAAGAATACAGCACCATCTCGCTGACCTAAAGGCATTTTTAACATCCAGCTAATGATGACACAGTACATCTTCGCACCTCTCCTCCATCTCTTTCCACCAATGGCATCGCGTGCCGTGTCTTCTACGAGGTTGATTGCTTCAACTGTAGATCTCGATTTTCTGAAGCCATATTGGTTAGTAGAAAGGCTTCCTAAACTTTCGGTAGTATCTTGCAACCTTGTTCCGATTATCTTTTCTAAAGCCTTTCCCATTGTATCCAAAAGGCTCAGTGGTCTATAGGCCGAAGGGTCCGATGGTGTTCCCTTGCCCTTTGGAATCAGGACCAAGCGCTGCCTTTTCCATTTCCGAGGGAAGGAACCTTCACGTAAACAGGAATCAAATAGCTCTAGGAACAAGACTGGTCTTGTTGTCATCGCCACATTGAGTGCTATATTCGGGATCCCATCTAGGCCTGGGGCTTTTCCTCACTTTAGGCTCATGCAGACCTCGCTTAGCTTCTCACTAGACACTGGTGGTACTTCAGATGGCATCAACAGCTCTATATCCCGCTGTACATCCATCTGCTCTGGGAAGTAACAACAATCTTTTGCATAGTAACTGGACAGTTGAGGGACTGTTAGTTACTACTGAACAACTTTTTCATATCGATCTTGTAGGGCCTTCCCCATGGGTCTTTATCAACTTATTCACAAAGTTCCTTCCAGCACTAGCGTTTATTCTCCCAAATTGCCTTTTGGAGTCCTCGTTTGTCATTTCTATATGTTTCCGATGAAATCTCAAACTCTGGGTGGCCTCTTGCTCACTGGCTCCTTCTTTTCACTGGCTCACTCTTTCCTTCTTCGCTGCATGACACTTTTTACGACCATCAGCAATTTGTTGATTCCACCAGTATACTGGTTTCCAATTACTATTTGTTTGACGATTGTTGTTAGTGCGAACCATGGCTACATCGCACACCTTCATAAAAAGTTTCGTAACCTGTTGGGCCTTATCCTCTGCTGAGCCTGACAGATCGTAATGCTCTTCCATTATAATTCAATAATTGGAACTTAGTCTTAGTTTTCAATCGGACTGTACCCTTCTGAAGCTTCAAAGGATTGTTTAATTTTCTCTCACTTATTAAAATTAAAATTGCCTGGTTGACACTGTGGGTGGGTAAGTCGCGCACTTTCCAAGTGGTCGTAGATTATTGTCAGATTGATAGTGGATGACCGCGTTCCTTTCAGAAATGTAGGGTCCGTTCCTGTATAAGCTAGAACAGTTCATCCATATGGGCAAAAGCTACCAACATAATTTCTCCTCGTCTGTTTGTCAGACGACTTCCCTATTCAAACGTCCAAACATTAAAATCACCAGCAATTATAAAAGGTCTTCTGCCTCTTGCACACCCACGCACCTCCGCGCTATATGGCCAAACTCCCAACACCGATAGCAGCGCTGGAGTCTTATTTTTCCAAAATACGGCTAACTACCAACCCTACTCGAATTTTCACCTTGGCGATAGTCTTCCGAGGGTATCTGACTTCGGTGGTCTATTTCCTTGCATTGTTCATTTTCTTCTTAGCAACCGTTGGCCATTTCTCCCCAGTAAGTACATTTCTGTTTTTTTCCTGTTGCAATCCTCGTTCCGTTCCTTTCCGGAGTTCTTTCGCCCGTTGTCTTGGCGCGACCACCTTTGTCTGATCTTTATTACGAGAAGAGGTTGATGGTAGGCCAACCTTCTTCTTCCGTGGTACCATTGTATCCCATGATTATTTGAACTCCTTGTGAATGTTTTTCCAAGACTACTTCTACACTCTCCTGATATATAGCAAGAACAGCATCAAGACCAAGTTGAGCGTCATAGATCAGCGTTTTTATTTTTCCATGGACATTGTTCTTATCCAGGATATATTTCTGTATCTTACCAATAGTATTGGAAAGTGCCATCCACTCTTTCTGATAATGTTTCAAACTTGAAATATTAGATACCTCAGCGGCTAAGTTGAACACCGCTCGGCACTGCAGTCGTATGGTGACGACGCCAGCTTTCTCGCTGACTGCTAACGTCGGTACTGGGGTATCGCTTCTCTGCACTACAAGGTTTGTCGTTTTGTGACTCACAATTATTGGTTTATAATTCGGGGTTCCTTCCCCTAGTCTGTTTAGTCCGCGGAGGTATTTAATTTCCTACCTACTCTCTATATCTAGTGAGTATTCCCCTATACTCCACCTGGGGACGCGCCACGTATTGGTTACAGACTCCCACCGTAGTGTTTGTGTTTGTGTGTGTGTGTGTGTGTGTGTGTGTGTGTGTGTGTGTGTGTGTGTGTGTGTGTGTGTGTGTATGAGGAAATTCTTCATAAGACGAAGTGGACCGATGTCCACAACAGTGTGTAGGCTACTTTATATTTTAGTGCTCCTAATTACTAAGGCAGTAGGAGGCCTCGTCGTTCCCGGAGCTTTCTCCAGATGTTAGCTGCGTAATTTGCTACAAAATTCTAATTTTCATCGGCAGAAGTCATCTGGCTAACCAGGTTTTCTGGCACCAACTGATGGCCCAGAGTTTTGGCTAGATCTTCTGTCTCTTTTGCAAATTTAGGGCAACAGAACAATACTGTTTCCACTAGGTTTGTGCAATTAAGACACGATGATTCATTATTAAGTATGTATGTGTGTGTGTGTGTGTGTGTGTGTGTGTGACAGCCTTCTTATTCAAAAACTGAGAATATAAATGAAAAGTGAGAAGGGGAAAAAAAAATATCAAAGAAGAGCAGGTTTAAGGTCAAATTTAAATTGTCTTTTCATCCGTACCACTACGAAAATCTTGTCTGCGCTGAAAATTGTACCAGTTTACCATACGTTCTCGCAGAACATTCACGTGTTGAGTAATCACAACAAATTAGGCAAAATATCAGTCGATTTTCATTTTTTTTTATCTTATTCATTTTTTTTCTCTGGAAAAGGTTTTGTGCTAAGGTTTAAAGTCCGTTTTGAGGTTACACCAATTGTACCACTCATTATGTCAGGTTCTGTGTGTATGAAAACCATATATATATATATATATATATATATATATATATATATATATATATATATATATATATATATATATATATATATATATATATATGGATAAATTTCTTGACTGTTACTAATAAATGTTTAGTAAGGTTCTTGAGGTTCTGTCATAAAATAAAGAAAAAAAAAAAAAAAAATATATATATATATATATATATATATATATATATATATATATATATATATATATATATATATGTGTGTATATATGTGTTTGTTTGTTCTTGGGCGCTACAGTCCTTGCAGGACCTGGGCCTCTGCCACCATCCCTCTCCACTCCTCTCGGTCCCTCGCCAGGCTCCTCCAATTCCGTATCTCCAGCCTCCGCAAATCCTCCTCCAGGCCATCTATCCATCTGCGCCTGGGTCTGCCTCTCTTCCTCTTTCCTCCTGATGCACCATTAAACATTATTTTTGGCAGCCTGTTGGGCTCCATTCTTTCGACAAGTCCCAACCGTCTAAGCCCTCCCTTCTTAATAGCACAGAGTATATCAGGCTCACCATACAATAGTGCGATCTCGGCGTTGCTTCTTATCCGCCACCTGTGCTCCTCTCTCACAGCACCAAAGATCCTTCTTAATATTCTTCTCCCCCAGACCAGCAGTGCTCTTCCGGTATCTTTAGGGAGAGTCCACGTCTCACTGCCATACATCACTATTGGTCTTATTATAGATTTATAAATCAACAGTTTTGCCTTTTTTGAGAGAGTTTTTCAATGGAGAGCTTTTGGTACAGCATAAAAACATCTGGTTCCTGCAACCATTCTGCTTTTTATTTTGATGTATAGATTGTTCTTCTCCGTCACAACTCCTCCCAGGTATTTAAATGTACTACAGCATATATATATGTATATATATAGCTAAATAAAAGTATCGCGGGTTGAAGTTTTTAAAAAAAAGCTTTATTGAGTATTACATACATTGATTCAAGAACAAGTACACAGGTTAAAACTTATTGCAAGACTACGAGCATAGTTTGATCGTACGACTCAACGGTCACATAGAGAATGTCTGATGAGGTTAGGTGGGGGCAACCTTTTATAGATTTGGAAGAGGGGTTGTCAAAATTAAAAATATCAATCATTAGTTCTTGAAAAGGTCTTTCTTGTGTAGGTGTAATCTGAAATTTGGTTTTTACAGGTTTACGGTCATATTTGGTTATTTTGCATGTTTCACATTTATTAATATACTCTGCTATTTTATTTTGCATACCCGGAAAATAATATTCTTTTTTAAGTTTTTCAAACGTTTCATTTATACCCCTATGTTTAGTTTTGCCTAAATGATAGTTGTCTTTTATTTTCATTTGTTCATTTGGGTTTTCGATGTCATTTACTATCTGTTTGTATTTTTTTAATTTAACCGCAGGATATTGTTTTTCTACTATTTGTTGAATTGTTTTAAAATAATCTTCATACAAATTTTCGGTTATTTCGTTAGGTGATTTGCATATTATCCCTTAAATTTAATAAGGTTCAAGTATTTGTTCTAACAATGAGGCGATATCCGACTTTCCGTAAATGTTTAATTCGTATCGACGTTTCCCGAATGGTTTAGTAAAATCGATTTTAGTATTTCTTCTTTTTATAATTATTTGATTCTTCTCAATGTTAACGCATTTTTCTGGTTCGCAAATTCGTACCTGTTCATTGCTAGATTCTTGCGAGTGAATTGTTTCTAAATATTCCTCTAATGGTGCCTGTAGATCTTCCATTAATGCTTCGTATTCCGAATTGTTTTCATCTGCAATATCTCGGTTCAGCAATTCTTCAACATCTATTTCTTCCTCATCACTGGTATGATTTATTTCGTCAATGCCTCTAGAAAATGCGTCGTCTACGTAATTAGTTTTACCTTGGATATGCTTAACGTCGAATTTAAACTCCTGAAGCTTCCATATCCATTTCATTATACGTGTGTTACCATTTTTCATTGAGAAGATCCACGTTAATTGGAATCTTGTGCCATACAAATAAGGTTTAAAATGCTGTGTCGCCCATACAACTGGTAACAATTCTTTTTCTATTGCGCTATATTTTATTTTGGCATTTTGTAAAACTCTGGAAGCAAATGCTACAGGGTGTTCTATTTCATTTTCGTCCTTTTGTGATAGTTTAGCTCCAATGGCCTTATTACTAGCATCCGTAGTTAATATGAATGGCTTTTCCCAATCTGGGTATTTTCAAATTGGTGTATTGCTCATTATTTCCGTTAGGGCTTGATATGCCTCTTTTATTTCCTTTGTGCCATATATTTTAGTTTTTAAATAATTTGAAATTGGTCTGGTTTTCTTAGCGTAGTTTTTAATAAATTTCCTATAATACCCGGTCATGCCGAGGAATTGTCTCGTCGTCTTTTCATTACGCGGAATAGGAAATTTTAAAGTAGCTTCAATTTTTTTCTCATCTGTTTTTAATCCCTCCAGCGTTACTAAATATCCTAAAAAGTTCAATTCTGTTTTGAAAAAATTCAGTCTTGTCTAATTGTATTGAGAGGTTATGTTGTTTTAGGGCTTCAAATACTCTTTTTAAATCTTTTAAATGTTCTTCCTCATTTTCAACCGACTTCAAAAAAAGAGAGGTTATCAACTCATCTGTATTTTTTTTTTTTTTTTTTTTTTTTTTTTTTTGTGTATGTTACGCGATTATTTGGCCAATTCTGAATCAATTTTGATGATTCTTTTTTAGATCGGTAGGGCATACTTCAGAGGTGTTCCCATAAAAAAATATTTTGAAATCAACTCAGCAATTTCTAAGAAAAATAAAAAAAACAGTTAATAGAAATCACTGTTATATAACCTTTCATTTTAAACATATTTATAATTATGATAATCTAAAATCTTCATGGTAACTAAATCTAAATTAACAAAAATAATTTACATATACAGTCAACTCTCGATGTGTCGTACTTCGATAAGCTTAATTCTTAAATAAGTTGGACAAAATCAACGGTTGGAAGTACATTACACTTAAATTTCACCTCAAAGAGACGATTTCAGATAGAAAACGTTAAAAATTGTGTAAATAAGTCGAACTGAAAATAGGGTCCAAAAGAGAGAACTTCTAGGACCACCTCTATGAAATGAACTATTAGAAGTCATTGCCTCTATATCTGGAACTCAAATTAAAAGAATTTCATGTGTAATTTATTTTCCGGTTTCCCGTCATTGTTTATCTTTCCAGTTCATAGTTACACCAGTCACTTATTAGTTAATAATTTTACAGTGGCTATTGTAAATTCTTTCAATTAACGAAAAGTTAAAATTGATTTGCAAAGTGGATAAATGAGAGAGAAGTTGGGCATTTGTTGCTAGTGAATTCCGAATTCCGCCTTGTTCTCTTTCAACCATCCCAAAGAATAAAGAAAAGATCGCCTTTGGTGGAAGGCGGTAAGTCAACTTATAGGCACCCTCAGAAAAAAGCGCAGTTCAGTTGAAAGTTATATGATAAATTGGTACCAGGTATTTAATTTTCTGTATCAATGATTTTATATGTATGTACAAACAACATTCCCATTAATGAATTGTATGTAATAATTTCAACTATAATTTTGTATTCAATTTTCCCATTTACATGCAGATAAGTGGAATAATAACCTCGATAATCCTTTTTCAGTAAATCGAACTATTTTTCAGGGTAGCTTAAAGATCGAGAATTGACTGCATAAGCAAAAATACATTCACCACTGAAAAGTAAGAAATAAAAATAATTTTTAGAAAAAAAAAAAAAACCGACTTCAAGATTAAACCTACATAAACAAACTTGACCAAAAAAATAAAAAATGATATTTTAATTTCTTCGAAACAAAAACCATTAAATGACAATCAACAAAATTATCGATACTTATATACCTATTCACAATTTATGATCAGTTATTTTTGGAGTCGGTGCCAACCAAAACAAACAGAATTTGAAAAGAAATGGTAATTGTAAAGATCCTCCCACTGTTTCATCACCGCCACACCAGTGTCTCCGGCCATTCGAAAGTTTATTGCTAAGGCATGGTTAAACCGCCCTTCTTGGCTGGCACCGACTCTAAAAATAACTGATCATAAATTGTGAATAGGTATATAAGTATCGATAATTTCGTTGATTGTCATTTAATGGTTTTTGTTTCGAAGCAATTAAAATATTATTTTTTATTTTTTAGTTCATGTTTGTTTATGTAGGTTTAATCTTGAAGTCGTTTTTTTTTTTTTTTTTTTTTCTAAAAATTATTTTTATTTGAATAAACTATTATATCGTCAATGTAAATCATTGAATTAGGAATTTTTTGAATCATCATTACCATTGCTTTCTGGAAGGTTGGAGGTGCATTACACAGGCCAAAAGGCATACGCAAAAGTTCAAAATGTCCATTTTCAGTGGAGAATGCGGTTTTAGCTATTGATTGTTGGTCCATCTCAATTTGGTAAAACCCTGACGCGAGGTCTATGGTTGAAAATATTTTCGATCCCTTTAATCTGTTTAATAAATCCTCAATGTTTGGCAGGGGAAATTTATCCTTTACAGTTGCCTGATTTAGTTTTCTATAGTCAATGACCATTCTTATTTTCTTTTGTCCCGACGCGGCTGATTTTGTTGGCACGATCCAAAGCGGAGAATTATACGGTGATTAGCTAGGTCTAATTATCCCATTTTTTTAAATATTTGTTGTACTTCGTCGTTAATTTGTTTTTTAAATTGTTCCGAGTACCGGTAATTTCGCGTATATATTATCATTCGCCTTTATTATTTTATGTTTGATTAAGCCCGTTGATTTTAAATTTTCGTCGTCTCTTTTTAATACCTCGCCATGTTGGCTTATAATTTCAATAAGTTCCTCTTTTATTTCCGGTTTTAAATGTTCATGCCGGATTAAGTTTTTTATTTCATTTTTGTCGTAGATAAAAAATTAATCATTTTCTAATTTAAATATTTTTTTATTATATTTTAATTCATTTTTTCTAAATCAATTATTAATTTTAATTTTTTCATAACCTAATAAAAACTGAAATCTATTGCTAAACGGAAAGATCAGGAATTTAACTTTTTGATTGATTCCTATCAGGGGCTTTAGATTGATTATCACGCTTTGAGACCCTTCCGCTCTTCCTGTAGGGGTTTTTATCGCGAAGTCTTTCTTAATTATTTCCGAATGACGTGGAATATGATCGGGATGTATATATTTTTTGTGGCACCCGTATCGATTAAACATTTATTTAGATGTTAGATTGGGCAAATAATTATTTAAGTTTAAATCATTTAATTCTATATTGCCCTCTGTAGTTTGTTTGGGTTTATTTTCGGTGGTTTGTTTATTATTATGTAAATCGTTACTTATATTTGATCTAAGTCCGGAGGTCTGCTCGTGCTTGGGCCTGATTCTAAAAAAAAGATCCTGTTTTTGTTCTAATAATTCAATTCTCTCTTGTAACATTTTTTTTTTTTTTTTCTCCTTTTCCTCCTCTATTGCTTGAACCCTGTTTGACAACGTTTTCATCGATTCTGTATTCGAATCTATTTTGGATTGTTGATAATTATTCTGTCTAAAATTTCTAGAGGGGGTTTTATTGAAAAATCGATGTTGCGATTGAGGATCCTACGGTTGATTATAAATTGGAGTTGGATATTCGATAGCTCCATGTTGTGGCTGGAAGTTGTGCTGATTATTATTATTAAAGGTATTAAAGGTTGGACCTTGTTCTTGCTTATACTGTTGCGGTCGGTAGTGTTGAGGATAATTATAAGACGTATATTGCTCGCGATGATATTGATGGGGTCTGTAATTTTGGTAATAATGGTGGTTATTAAAATTAGGTCTGTTATCCTTATTTTTATAATTAGTTTCAAAAAATTTATAGTTATATATTATTTTGGATCGGACTTTTTTGATGTTTTTTATCACCATAAATTCTATGCACGATGTGGGCCGCGCTATTTCTTAATATTTATTCGAGGTCTTCCAAAGTATCAAATTCGATATGGTTAATGAAGTCAGTTAATGCCGGATGTAAACTATAAACTGCGTGGTGTGACATTTGTTTGTCGTATCTCTACATTTCGTCTTGTTTGTCAAGTATTTCATTGTTAGAATAA
Organism: Euschistus heros; assembly: GCA_003667255.2. Classification (NCBI taxonomy): domain Eukaryota; kingdom Metazoa; phylum Arthropoda; class Insecta; order Hemiptera; family Pentatomidae; genus Euschistus; species Euschistus heros. Next base: position 1,134,208 of record RCWM02000147.1, read on the forward strand.
ATACGTGCGTATAAGTCGCATCTTTCACTATTAATAATAAAATCTACTAATTGTAACGGATTTCCGTCATTTTCCGGGATTAGTGCTAAGTCGTGGTTTTTGATTTCTAATGCTATATTATTATTTTTATTAATTAACGTTGAACCTGTTATTTTTAAGTTACTTAATTTTTCTTCCAAATTATTCATAAAAATAAATGGTAAATTAATATTCTAAATTATTATACTTATTAATAAATTATATTTAAATTACAAAAAAAAATAAAATAAAACTAAATTAAACTATGAAATAATTCTTGATTAATAAATATTTTTTAAATATATTTTTTATTTTTGAAGAGAAAAGATTTGACCCCGGTTGGGATTCGAACCCAAGTCTCCACCTCTCTAGCGTGGCGCCTTATCCACTAGGCCACCGAGCTCGTATCCGAACCAGGGAAATCCTTTCTCTTCACTGATCCATACCCCCGGGCATTTATTTTGCCCGGGGGTATGGATCAGTGAAGAGAAAGGATTTCCCTGGTTCGGATACGAGCTCGGTGGCCTAGTGGATAAGGCGCCACGCTAGAGAGGTGGAGACTTGGGTTCGGATCCCAACCGGGGTCAAATCTTTTCTTTTCAAAAATAAAAAATATATTTAAAACTAAATTAATTATACTTGTTTCTTGATACAACTATGTATTCCCGATGTCTGCTCGATGTCTTCTTCCTTCAGCTCCTTGCCGTCGATTCTTTAGCAAGAGGTTGTGGGTCCTTTTGGTCAAGGTATTGGAATACCAAAGTGCTCCCAAAGACTTAAAGATCTGCTGATGTATTCTGCTAATACTCAGCTCCCAATCTTCTCATGCCAGTGGAAAGAGGTCTCGCTGTTCTGTACCTGTAATAAGATAGAACTGCAGCGAAGTTACGTTTACACTTCTAAAAGTCCCTCCGTTCGGGCGCCAGCTAAATAAAAGTATCGCGGGTTGATGTTTTTAAAAAGAAGCTTTATTGAGAATTACATAAATTGATTCGAGAACAAGTACACAGGTTAAAACATATTGCAAGACTACAAGCATAGTATGACCGTACGACTCAACGGTCTCGTACCGAATATCTGATGAGGCTAGGTGGGGGCAATCTTTTATAGGGTTTGGAATAGAGGATATCAAACATTGTTTATTTATATTCTTAATGCTATCTAGATGTACATAATATATATATATATATATATATATATATATATATATATATATATATATATATATATATATATATATAAATACTAGCTGACCCGGCAACCGTTGCTTTGCCATATAAATTATCTCTAGGTAATTTCTAGTTTAGACAAAAAATAACTAACTCATTGTAAGTGCGTAAGGATGTGGTATATACGTCCACAATTATTTGCCGCTAAAGTTGCTTTTTCTGCAAGCCACTCATGATTTTTGTACTGTGTGTGTACATCGAGAAATATTTGTTCAATGAGAGTATCTTACGAATCAATGATTGAGCAGAAATCGGTCGGTAATTTTACGCATCCAGTTTCGTCTATGGTAACTTTTCTATCACCGATATCTGAGAGTTGTTTTGAGAATGTTTAAGCGGATGAAGCATGTGAACGCGCATATTGACTTTCAGGTGTACGTTTTCAACATTACGCCACAATGGAGATGATTTTAAGCAAGCGTTAATCTCATCAGCGTATGTTGAACGTGAATGACGTGAAGTGTTTGTTTGAAATCACCTGAAAGGACTAACTAAGTTCCACTAAATAATTTGTCGTTTTTAATGTCTTTCAATGTCCTGTTCAACGCCTCAAGCGAATGTTTGTGTGCCATAGTACATTCATCCCACATGATAATTTTACACTGTTTCAGCACAGTGGCCATGGACGATTGTTTTTTTATGTTGCACACTGCGTCAGGATTATTTTGAATATTTAGTGGTAGCTTAAATACTGAATGAGCTGTTCTGCCTCAATCCAATAAAGTTGCCGCAATGCCGGATGATGCAACGGCCAATGCGATGCCATTATTTGATCGTATTTCAGCGAGAATTAGAGAAATAAGGTATGTTTCGCCAGTTCCACCTGGTGCATCCAAAAAGAAGAACCCACCTTGTCCAGCTGAAACTGCGAGCATAATGCGGTCGGAAATGGTCATATGTTCCTCATTCATTAGTAGGACATTGCGAGTAGCAATCGCCGCCATTTCTACAGTGATAAGGGTTGTCCACCCCTAACATTTGTTTTTAATTTTTGGACAACATTTTTTATTTTTCTATAACGTGGCATTAAAAAATACATACAATACTAAATGTTCACCCTTCTATCACCAACCCCTATTTTTTAATAGTCATTTTAGTAATTTAATCATTTTTCATCCCGCTCGATAACTGATCAATTATAGTCTTTTTTGTGAATGTTTTTCACTCTATTTCGATTAAAATTTAAATGAGCTTATGGCAAATCTAAATTTTTTGTCCAAAAATAATATTTATTTTTATTTATTATTTTATAAATTATACACTCACTGAATTTTTTGAATTGTGTAATCGTGCAGATGATTTTGGTTCCTTTGTCCGAACATTACTCTATTCACAAGTGCCACGCTATTTCACATAGGCTCGAACAAAAAATGGATGCCCCGCAGGCTCACCAGTTGATGCATGTCTCAATTTATTTAAATCAGATACCTTGGGGCGAGTATTTACAGTCAATCCAAGGCACACTGAGTGCTTTTTTCTTCGAATGTTGTTGGGTAATGCTACTGGCTCATTTTCATTTCAAGATATACGTAAAGTGAATGGGCAACAGTATCCAACGTATAAAGATGCATACCCTGCACTCGGCTCGCTGGAAGACGACAACCAGTGGGAATCTATGCTTACTGAAGCAGCATTGAACTGTACAGCAATACAAATTCGTCTGCTATTCGCTATAGTGTTGACTACATGTTTTCCAGCCCGAGCAGAGATATTGTGGGATAATCACAAAGATCCAATGGCTGATGATATATTGAATCAACATCGTACACGGTGCAACGACCAATGTGTAACGGTCTAACGAATACCATTCAGCGACGCGATCGACCAGACGCTCAGACCTTCTGAATATTCATATAAAATTTGGTAAAAATCATTACAGCCATTTCGGAGGAGTATGGTAACTAACATTGTAACACGAGAATTTTATATATAAGATATTATACCACTGGAGTGGTGGAAGCTAATCATGGAAGGATAGGCATCTGCTCTCGGCAAAGTGGATAACATAGGGTACATTCAGATCATTATAGATAAGTTCATTAGAGATATAATATGGACCATTGAGAATCTTACGAAGGATTTTAGGGATTCAAGGATAGGATACAAGAATATTCGGAAGGATTCGTGGAGCCCAAAATCTAAGATAAGTCTAATGATTTTCAAGTAAATGGGCCTTTTTTTAAATTACGGCAGTATTGCTTTAACCAACTGTGTATTAAAGATATTTACTTTAATTTTGATAAAATAGCCTTACGATCTGGTCAGATGATTAGGGATTATAACAGAATGTCAATCTGGGTTCCGGAATAGGCGCAGTTGTATGGACAATGTTTTCATTTTAAATTGTATATTGCAAAACAAAAAAAAAAAGTATTTGTATGTCGTAGCATTCTTAGATTTTCAGAGAGCTTTTGAATCTGTGAAACATAATTTACTTTGGCTGAAATTATTCAAAATAGGGGTTAGTGATAAATTTGTTCGGTTACTCATAGTCGAGCTATAATGGAAATAAAAGGTGACCACGGCATATTTTCTAATGACATTGCAATTACAGGTCTGTTGCAAGGGCGCTATTTAATTTATTTTTGAGTGATGTCAAGGCCTTTTTCAGATCTAAAGGGCTCACTGGTCTCCCATCAAATGAAAACATGATTGATATTACTCCTATATGCTGACGACGTAGTTCTGTTTGGTCTTTGCATCACTGATTTACACGAGAAGTTATGTGTCTTCGACGAATACTGTTTAGTTTATAGCCTTAAGATGAACATTGAAAAAACCAATATCCTAAACTTTTCCAATGATAGACCTAAAAAGGAAAGATGAATAATAATTAAAGAAAACATTATACGATTCTTCAATGAATTTAATTATTAAGAAATTCTGTTTCTCATGGAGATGCAGCAATGGGAGCGGTAATATCTACATGTTGGGGAGCCAGAATTCGAACACATTCAGTCCGGGGCAAGCTTAAGAGAGCAATAATAGACAGCACGATTACCTAAATTGTAACTATTTGGGGTTTGAGGTAATTAGACGAATTAGAGAGAAAAAAACACTAATAATTATAAAAGGTTATTCGGTTTGTCCATATTTATGCCAAATTTGCTTGTGACCGGGTCTATTCAAGCTAGTTGGCTAGCTCTTAAAATAAATTTAAATTACTTAAAAAACACTGTCGAAATGAGTGATGATAGACTTCTAAAGTTTTTTTTTTATAATTTAGCCAAGCTGTCTTCTTCAAGTATAAATGCTAATTTTAAGTATAATTGGTGTTTACAACTAAAAAAAATCGATGATTGGATAAAATCGGAGAAGGGGAAATAGTTTTTGAATCAAATATAGTTTAACTCAAAGAAAAAAGCCAAACAATATTACAAAAATACAAAATTTATCAATTTAATTTGGATCTATTCTCTAGCCAACAGTCGAATTTTAGCAAATTCTACAATAGCAGTAATCCAACCGGTTTCATACTTGTTTACATTAATATACAGCTAAATATTATTCTCACTACAATTGTTATACAGCTTAGAACTACAGGAGAACATATAATAAAAATAACCGCTCCAGATAAAATCGCACAAATTAATCCACAGGAAATCTGTATGGTTTGTAATACGAAAACTAATGAAGACTTCTGACATATTCTTTATACTTGCCCAATTTATAACGACCTGAGTGACTCTTATTACCACGGGATAAATTCAAATAACAGTATTCATATACTCCTTCCATAAAATGAAACAGAAAAAAAAAACTGCCATATTTTATTATGAATATAATTAAAATTAGAACATTTTTCACTGAACTATAGAACTATTAACTGTAAAATATCAGGGTCATGTATTTGCTTATTTGCCTGAGATATGCTATGCATATATTTAAAGTTGGGACAAATATGAACTTTAATACACTTTAAAGGTTCAAAAGTGAAATAATAAAGTGTAACTTTTTTTATTGGGTATTGTTTATTATTTAGATCGTAAAACGTGTATTTACTTCTTATTCTTAGTATTTAATTCTTAGCATTATTTAAAGTTCTTTGTTATATGGATTAATAAATTAATTCATCTTCATTCATCCCAATAGAAGTGGCAATTAATTCATAAATCCTAATCCTTATTTGTGCAGTATTATAATGTACATAATATTTGTATTTGTATTAATATTTGTATTTTATTTCAAGGTACATAATAAATAAGCGATCTCCTTTGTATAGGGCACGGCCCTACTTAAAAATAAATAAATGAGCCTTTTGTAATTATTTAAAACTTTAATAATTTACCTAGCAATAATTCAAGTGTAAACGTCGAGAGACTGGTCGCATTAAGTCTTGGATGTGGGTCCAGATGAAGTCCTAGGTAGCGGATCTGTGAAATATTTTTAAAGGATAATGTAGGACAGAAAGTCATAGGTTCCACGACGAAGGATAAATGTTACTCGTTGAAATTGGTTTGGATTTATATTAGTTCACCAATTTGGATACCATTCTTGATAGTTTGTGCTCTGTGAGGCGACAATGAAAGTGTCATTATTTACTGAAAACACAAACACATGTTTCGTCAGCGTACGTGTTGAGGACGGTAAAAAGAAAGAAAACTAACTGTAATGTTTTAATAAATAAAGAGAAAGGAGAAAAATAAACTATTACTAATATAAATTTAGTAAAAATAGTTAACTGAATAATAAAAAAAAAGAATAAAAGTATGTAAGTAAAAAAATAAATAACATATATTTTCAGTAAAAAGTAATATGAAATATTATACAGAAATAAAATATAAATATTCAACTATTGATAATTAGTAAGCTCAAATTTATTGAATTCGACCAAATGTTAGCCTAATAAATCTTGTATTAGCAGATCTCTGACTGGATTATGCGCGTATTTGAATTGAGCTATGATGAAAATAAAGGTCAGAAGAACGAGGTCTCGTGTATTTGGGAGTGGATAGAGGAAATGAATTCGAAGAGAAGTATCTCTAGAATGTGGGGTATGTGGAGGATCGGGGATCATTATTAATCAATAACATAGCTACAGGACAGTCTACCTAGGAACTATTGTCTACGAAGAACTCCATAAAGGTGTGAATCATGGGAACGCCTTGGGGTCACAAAAACAAATCTGATAAAGCTAATTTAAAGGTTTCCTACAAGTCGTAATATATATTTGTATATATAATTATTTTTCATAATATCAATGTAATTTAAATTTAAAAAAAGAACAATATTTGGTTTAAAATGATGGTTAGTTCCCAAAGTTATATTAACAAATTATGTATTAAACCACCAATGCTTTTGTAAAGCTCAGTAAATGATTAATTTCTTAATTACTGTAATTAATAAAGCAAAGAAATTCCCATAGCTACAGATCTCATCATTCCCCCTCCCTCATTCCCTCCCCCCACCACAAGCACATACCTGACATATTTCCAATAACCCATGTAATGAATTTAATAGCGTCCAGGACACACACTAAGAGTATGTTATCAAAGATGCTCTTCACGATCTTTGTAGTAATTAAATGTTTCCCATAACTGATGTTTTTAGAATCTCTATATTAAATTTAATTATGTTTGATAAAAATAAATCATTTATAATGTAGTACTAATTACAAGTACCTAATTAGACACACTGATTTTTAAATTTTAAAAAATATCCGGCAACTCTAACATATACTAGATAAGCGCTCGAACCTCCCTAATTATAAAATACTCATCTACTCATCTGATTAGAACTATTTGGACATGCGGAGTTGACTTTTGAGGCTCCACTAAACCTTCCAATTCTTCTCGTATCCAACAAATAAACTTCTCCATGACAATCTATAGATGCCCCACGTGTTGCAGATTTGGCCCAAACAAGAAACCTATCCTTCCACGGCAAGCTACATTCTCATTCGAATCCACTAGTTTTCCAATTTGCTTTTAACTCGAATCCCAATGAACTCTTCGAGGTGTCAACTCTTTGAAGTTCAACTAATAGTTGGTTCTTCACAACTTATTTACGTCATTGTAATTATTTTACCACACATTTATTTACTATATTGCATAAATGTTCAGTTAAAAATATCAATAAAGCAAAAAAACAAAAAAAACAATTTTTTTTCTACATATGATATCGATGATATTCCGAAGTATGTCAGTAATAGATTTTTTAGTACTATTCTTTGTTTTGATAATTTTACTCTATTTTAATTTATTTTGTAAAAAATACTTTAATGATTAAACTTAAATTCTTGATTTATTAAAAATATTCTACTTTCTGTTTTCTTGTTTTAGGTATCCTTGTAATGCTTTCTGGTTCTTCTGAGTCAGAAAATTGATATTAGATATTAATGTCCGGAAAAATTGGCTGAAAGCTGGATTTGGGTATGGACTCTGGATTATTAATAACTTTTAAAAAGTCCCTCTTGATTGGAGTGCTACTAAAATATTTACATACATAAAATCAAATGGCTTAGCTACTTTTTTTTTTTTTTTTTTTTTTTTTTTTTTTTTTTAAATGAATCCATTCGTGCAATATGTACCATTGAAGTATAAAAAAGGCAAATAAACTAATAACAAAAAAAAATTATAAACCTCCTCTAACTGTACAAGAAATGAAATAAAATGTAATAAATGTTAATATAAAATTATTTAAAAGAATAATTTTTAAGAAATGCATAAACTAAAATAGTTAAAGAAAAAAAATAATATACTATATACAATATTTAAAAGCATCCTGGGGAAAGCCCAAATCAAGCTAGGCCACACCACTCTGGGAGGGCAACCCAGGTTCAATAAGATACCAGCGTTGGCTAATGCTGGAATTCTTACATAAATAAATAGAGGTTGGCTATCAGGATGTGTGGAACCGGAAAATCCTTGAGCTAGAGAGGGATCGTTGGAATGGTTGTCATGGAATTTCAAAAATTGACATTATGTGACGCCCAGTCGCATCAGGATCGCCTGCATGACCACGTCAACGCCGAGGCCGCCCATCTCCTGGACTTCAATGCACTGGTGAGGAGGCTAAAGAGATGGAAGTCCCATCAACTAAAATAAGGCCTTGTGTTTCACCTTCAAAGCTACTGGCATTTGAAGCTTTTTAATTTTGAAAAATAAAACTATATTGTATGAACATATGTTTTAATAGTGTACTTTTTTAATACTATTATTAGGAAAAAAATTGCTAATAAGCTCGCAAAGAGCTTGATTGTAATATGAATAAATACATTTTTTAAAAAATGTCATTTCATTGATTGTCTTCCCTCCATTATATGATCGTGACCATTATATATTTAAATCACCTTTTTGTATGGTTTAACTTGTATGCCAAAAGTTTTACATGGTCACATGGTTTTTACTGATTACCTGTTGAATTTATTATTAGTTTTATTAATTAAGATTGTTACAAGTAGTTCACTGTTAACTACTACTACTAAGTACAGCTTTTGGTAGGTTTTTCAATAAACATTCACAGAATTTGTTAAATTTCACTTTCATGAATTCATTGTTCTTCAGAATGTATATTACAGAGCTGATGTATGCGTTATGTTGTAGGTAAATTAAGTAGAATAGGGATGGCATATGAACCGGTATGCATTACAAAATCACGCTAATTATAAATTTACCTCCAACGTTCCCTCGTAAATTTTTAATTACAAAAAATCTAATTATTTTATTAAATAAAATTAATTATTTTATCTAATTATGGTTTCTAATTATTTTTTGTAACTTTTAGAAGAACTTTTGGTAGAAATTTAAACATATTATGTTTTTTAAGAGAAGCCTTTTTATTATTTATAGTTTTTTCCCATTCCTTAGAATTGGGACCATTTATTGCTTCTTTATGTGTTTGCATCGCATAATCTTCAAAGTGTCTAGGTTGCCGTTCTTTTTCTATATACGCTACCCTGATTATTTTCTTCGTCTCTGTCTTCTTCTAACATCTCGTCTGATTCATTTTTTTCATTTTCTTCTTCTGTAAGATTGATAGTTCCTTCAAGCCTAACGATTTGCATTTTTTTGGATATGTCCTCTTTTTCACCTGCATCCTCTTCACATTCTAGTAACTGATAAATGAAATCGACGTTTTTATTAATGTTACTTTTGTCTTGCGACATTTCTTCATCAAAAGTGACATCTCTAGAGTAAATTATTTGTTTGTTTTTGTCCTGTAAACGATATCCTTTTAGTGAGTAATCAACATCCACCTATACATTTTTCACTTCTGGTGGCGAGTATTTTAGTTTTGTCAAAACTTTTGCATATGTGTTACATCCAAAAATATGCATTCTAGTGTAGTCTGGGTTTTTGCCGAACCGCATTTTAAATGGTGGTGTAAAATCATTAAGACATGTTAAAAAATAAATATATCCGTCCCAAGCAGGCAGCTCTATTTGGCACAAAACTGTATGTATCAGTTGAAAAGGATGCTGTAGTTCTTTCTGTACTCAACGAAAAAGAGCCTGTTTTGCTTTTAAACACACCTCGCAGTTACGAATTGTATATTCAAAAGAATTGGATGATATTCCTAATGAATTTTTTCTTATTTATTTGTTTTAGATTTTCATAGCTCAGGCGACTCATAATTCTATGCCATTATGAAGCATTTTTTTTTTTTTTTTTTTTTTTTTTGTATTTACTACTCTGAGACACTGTCTTCATCATTTGGCTTAGGTTTTTAAGCATAAAATTCGTTTGTTTTGTTTTTATCCTCAAGTACATAATCACCTTTGTATATTATTACTTCTTCTTTGAAAATTGATTTTCAGTTATTGCTCATACTGAAATTAAATTACTATCTAGACAGGGAGCTTTTATTGTTACCAATTTTAAAAGAAGAGCTGGTCTACAAGGTAGTACTTTGGTGACTTCACCAATCTGTGCGTCCCGATGCCATAAAAAAAAAACCTGGAGCAGTTCCAGCACCGCTCTGAAATACATCCACTCCCATCGTTCATTGTGGATCTGGAGCCAGCTGAGAACAATGTGGAAGTCTTCAACATAAATTGACTCAAGTACTCCGTGATCATATTTGAAGTTCCACGAGTGAAGAGAGTAATAGTGCAGTGTACCAGATGCCAAAACCTAGGTCAAACGAAAACGTACTTCAATCGTTAGGGGAGATGTTTCAAATGTGCAGAATCACATTTAACAGCAACTTGCTTAAAAACCAGCCTCGTGTGTCCTCTGTGGTGAGAGCCATCCCGCTAAGAGTAGGTAGGTATGCAAACATAGGCAAAAGCAAAGAGCCACCAACTCCGCTACAAAAAAAAAATCTGTTCCTCAAACATTCAAAACAATAGTAACATCCTTCCAGAATAACAGAACATTCCACTCAACAATAATTTTCCTAAACACTTTCCACCACTGTCATCAACATCAAAACCTTAACAACATCAGAATCAACAATCCATCGATTCAGCAGTTCAACTTCAACCTGGGGTTTAACCGAACCCCAGCCATCAACCTCAGCAGTGGGATCTTCTCAACTTCTTCCTCCAAGCAACTAATTCACGATGGTCTTACGAAGAAACCGACGGCCTCAAAATCAGGCGCCTCTAACATCCCTTCCTTCCCGAACTCCCAAAATAATCAATCTTTCTTCATCAACTACCCAACAGACCCCACAAAAAGTAAACCAACAGATGAACACTCCAAAACTTATGGGCAAACCATACCTCAACAAAATCCTAGCCAAATCCCATTCCAGGTACCATTTTTAAGACAGTTTAACCTACCACCTCAAATATCAGAAACCTATCCTATTTCCTCGCAGGGTTTTGGTCTTAGCTGATTGATTCTTTCCTTCTTCCTCCGAGAACTCCTAGATACTATCAGACCCTTAATTGCCCTTCTCATAAGAGCCCTCTCAGATATCCTGTATATTTTTTCTCGATGATATAAAACTCCTTGGCAGTTCGTTTATAAAACGCAAATAGTTTGCTCAATCACAGAAATGAACTATACATATTCTTACAAAATAACATTCACGTTGCCCTAATTACCGAGACCGACCTGACGCCCACCTCTTATTTCCACATCAAAGACTACATCACTCACAGAACTGACCACCCCGACAAAACAGCCCACGGTGGTACTTGTATTCTTATCCATTGATAACTAACACATACCCTAATTACTTCCCCTCCAACTGACACTATTCAGTCTACCGCACTAATCATATCCTCCCTTTCATTTAACCTTGCTCTTTTTGCTGTATATTTTCCACCAGGAAATAGCCTTTTCCAAAATATTCTACAATCCTTATTCCAATCCTTAGGGCGGCGTTTAATTGCAATTGGGGACTACAACGCTAAACACCATCGATGGGGCTGTAGAACATCCAATTCTCAAGGCAGTGTACTTTCATCCTTAAACAATAACCCTATCCTTTCTCCTAACAATCCTACCTACTGGCCTACATCCTTAATAAAACGTCCATATATTCTCGACATATCTGTTACCTCAGACCATAGCCAATATTTGCTTACCTTACATTCTACTCCCATGATCAAACCTTTTGGCTTAATAACTGGACAGGTGGACTAGGTCAAATTTCATTCGGCTTTAGAAAACTATATTGACCTCAAAATTACACTAAAAACTTTTCAACAAATATATATGTGGCTATAGAACATCTTACTAAATCAATACAAACCCGCATAACAGAAAACATTTCACAAAATAGAATTAAAATTTCAGAAAGTATGATCTTATCACAGAATATTCTCGTTTCCTTAGTTGAGAAACGTCGACCTAGGGCCAAATGACATAGAACTCGATATGCTTCTGACCAAACCTATTATGATAAATTGAATAACAAACTTAAATCAGAACTTAAAAAACTATTTGAAAATTAACAAAAACAAACTGAATAACTTACTGTTTCCTGTAAATCATTATGGAACACTTACAGCTCAAATCTTAACCAAATCTGATACAGGTAAATCGCAGGTATTTGGTGAACAATTAGACAATATTTTTAAACCTCATTCTGATATCCTAAATTCTAACCATGTAGAATTTTTTAAAGCAGAACTGGCCATTCCTCTCCAAATGACCGTTCCTCTTAAAGCCTTCCATCCTTCAGATATAATAGCCATAATTCGAAGATTGCCCACCAACAAAGCTCCTGGACATGAACTTATCACCTCAAGAACCCTCAAATATCTTTCAAGAAAAGCATTATTTCTTCTAACTTACATGTATAATGCTGTCCTCCGTACAACATATTTTCCCGATTCCTGGAAATCATCAATTATAAAAATGATCCCAAAATGTGAAAAAACAAAACAAAAAAAAAACCCTGAAAATCCTTCCTCGTACCTAACTATTTCTCTCCTACCTATCATAAGCAAAATTCATGAAAAGCTACTTTTAAAACGCCTTTATCCCTTTCTTGATTCCAGTCACATTATCCCGGATCACCAGTTTGGATTTCGCCAGTCTCACTCTACTACCCAGCAGTGCCATTGTGTGATGGATGTTGGATGTCATCTGCATTGGAGCGCAAGATGTACTGCACATGTGTCTTCCTTGACGTTGAACAGGCCTTCGACCGGGTATGGCATCCAGGACTGTTTTATAAACTTCGCCAATTCCTTGCATTTACATATTTCCTCCGTTTCTATCTAGTAGTATCCTGGTTCCAATTTTTTATACCGTGTTTACAGCTGATATCCCAACTCATCCTAATACTATCCTCACAACCTATAATGATGAAACCAGCATGTTTTCAGTCAGTGATTATCTATTTGCTGCAGCCCAGACACTCCAGTCACATATCAGTTCCCTTGAAGAATGGTGTCATAACTGGAGAGTTAAGAAATATTCTAGCAAATCCCAGCAAATAACCTTTACCCCCCGTCGGAAACCAACCTCATCCCTTCAATGGAGTGCCACTAAATAATGTGGAACAAATACGATACCTAGGATTTCATCTGGACAAGAGATTTACCTGGAACCCTCATACAAGATTAAAAAGACAAGAAGCTGCACGTCGACTGCTACAACACTTACTCAACAAACGTTCAAATCTCCCGATTCACTACAAAAAACTCATCTATATGATGATTATCAGACCTTTTTGGACTTACGGTATAGAATTATGGGGATCCACCAAACCATCGAAATCCTCCCGCATCTAATCACTTCAATCGAAAATTCTTCGAAAAATCCTTAATGCTCCTTACTTTGTCGCTAATGAACTGATCCACAATGACCTTATTATCAGATATGTCGCTTATATGGCACGAACCATAAACCTTTATTTTCATAAAAAACTTACAACTCATGCCAAATCCATTTCTTGCACAACATGGTTCCTATTCCATTCCTGGAAATCCTCCGAGGCCTCTAAAAAGAAGATGGCCACGGGATCTTCTTCTTTTGTAGATAGTTCTTCAGAGTACTACCAATGGGTTTCTCTACAAGTTTTAATCATGTCATTATTTTGCATTGTATACTACATATTTACTAGATGTATTTTTTTTAATACAGATGTAAATTTCTTAAATTTTTTAAATTTAAGTTAATAAAAGAATTAAAAAAATAAAAAAAGACAGGGAGCAAGAATGACGTTTTTTTTTTTTAAATGTGCATTTTTCTACATCTAGGGGTGCTAAGTACTTCTTGGTTAGGTTAGGGTTTGTGTTGAGGCGTTTAACTGCAAGGTTTTTTACACCATTTCGTTATTGTTTGTTATTCAGATAGTTTTTGTTCACTGTATTTTGTTCCTGTAGTATTTGTCTATTTATTGGTATATCTTGGATGCAATGATCTATAGATTTCTACATAAGAATTATTTAGCTTAAATTGTTCTTCAATTTTTATTTATTTATTTATTTTTTATATTTTGTTTTCCTTCTTTTTTTTTTAAATTTTATTTGATAGCAAAATAACTATTACCTCCTAATTAGTTATAAATATATACATCGAGATAGCCTTCATAAAGTAAAAAAATATAGACTTAAATTATTTACATTGTTATATTTTAATAATAACTAATAAATTCGAATTTGGTGATCTGAAATCAAAATTTTTTTCGGTTATGTTGTAGAGATACTGATATAATGTTTTCAGTAGATTGGATTCCTTCAGGAACTTGAGTAGTCTACTCATTTTATCTTCGCAGTCATTTAGCGTTTCTTTAAGAGATCTTTTTAGGTTGTATTTCAACATAAGCTTTTCTTAGTCCGGGCATTCTTCTATAATATGTTTTATTGTGATAGGTGTTTGGCATCAATTGCATGTAGGTTCTGGGTCTTTTGTAATTAGATTGATATGAGTCAGCCGTGAGTGACCAATCCTTACTCTGGTAAGAGCCGTTTCTTCTCTTCGAGTTGATCTCACTGAGGTCTTCCACTTGTTTCTATTTGGTTTTATTTCTTTTAGTTTGTTATTGTTGGATCGATGAGTGAGTGCGTTTTGTATTGAGTTAATGGCAATTAAAAACAGTGTTCCGCTTAGGACACTTCCTTGTGGAATTCTATTCTCTACAAGTGTTTTTTTGGAAAGATAATCTGTGATTCGCACTTATATAGATCTTTTTCTCAGAAAATTTTGGATGAAACGTGGTAGGGCTTCTCTGAACCCCCAGTCATATAATTTTTTTAATATGGTTGGTCGCCAGACTGTATCAAAGGCTTTTTCAATGTATATGAAAATGCCTAGGCATTCGCGTTTATTGATCAAGGTGTTCAGTATCTCGGCTTCTAGTCATACGAGATGGTCAACTGTCGATTTACCTTTTCTTTGTTCACATTGAAAGTCAGTCAGTAGCCTGTTCTTCTCAAGATACTATAAAAGGCGCTTGTTTATAATGTTTTCTATTAACTTGCATAAGCAACTCGTTTTTCCTGGTTTCAAGATTGGAATGACTATGGATTCTTGCCATTTTTCTGGGAGTTCACCTTCCAACCATATTTTGTTGTAAAATTTTAGGAGGTGTTTTCTTTGGTCTGTTGGGATATTTTTGATCATGGAATTATGGATGCTGTCTGGACCAACAGCGGACATTCAAAGGGAAGATATCGCCGTGTTAAGTTCCCATTCGGTTATTGGTAAGTTATATATTTGATTTTTGTTATTTGAATCGATTTCAAAATCGATTGGTTGTTGTTCGCTGATTTTTTGGCGGAACTGCAGATTATAATGGGTTGAAGATGATGTTTCTGCGTAGTATTGTTGTTGTTGTAAAGTTGTTCCATGATTGTTTTTTCTTGTTTCTGATAAGGTTTCTTGACTGGGCTTTTAATTTTTAAAAGTTTATAAAATTTACTGTGGACGGTGATTTTCGGAATTTATTTAATGCGCGGTTTCTTTTTTTAATGATTTCTTTACAATCATTATCAAACCATGCTAGCTATGAATTAGAGGAAGATGGATTTGATTTTGGTATTGAGGCTTGTGCTGCTTCTATTATTTCCTGAGTGATGTAGCTGTTGATTTGATTAATATTTCCACTAACATGGTCTAGTTTTATTTTGTTTTGAAAGAGGTCCAATTGTGCTCTATTGACGTCCCTTAGCCAATTTCTTTTCCCGGTGGTGTGTCTTCCAATCATTTTCACCAGGATTAGAAAGTGGTCAGAATTGTGGTAAACTGAATAAGGTTGGTGTACACAGGGTCTATTCCTGTGTGGGATCCAATTTTAGGACACAGGTGTGTCATCGATCCTGTGTTAAGCAGCAACAAGTCGAAATTATCTTGGATTCGTTTAATTATGTTTCCTCGTGACTTGTTCATTCTGTTTCCCCAGCTTTTGTGAAAAGCGTTTACATCACCAAGGATAATAAAAGGCTGTGGGATCTTATTGATGAGTTTCCCTAATTAATATTCATTATTAGGTTCGGTGGGTGATAGATAGATGTTGCAGATATTTATTTTTATGTTCGTGTTAACTGTTGTGGTAATTGCTTGAATGTGAGTATCTATTTTTATTTCCTTTGCAACTAAGTTGTGTATTGCCGTTAAGACTCCGCCACAGGCTCGGTTATCTGTTATTTTATCGGTTCTAAATATTTGGTAATTCTTGATTTTAAATTTTCTGTGTGGTTTTAAATGCGTTTCTTGAAGGCTAACTATTCCAGGTTGATGTTCTGTTATGAGTAGCTTCAATTCTTCATATTGTGAGGTTGTGCTGTTGAGGTTCCATTGGTTAATATTCGTCTAGTTATTCATGGGATTTGGAGAAGATAATTGCAGAACATTATATTTTCTTTCCTACTGCCCATGTAGTTATACATTTTTAGGAATTTAGTGTATCTTGGTATACAATGATAAATAAAAAATCAATAACAAAAAATAAAAAATAATAAGTTGTATATTCTAGAACATATTATATCATTAATCCTTATGCATTTATTATTCTGTTTTATTTTATTTATCCAATAGTATATTTTTAATTTTAATGTCAATGGCAATATCATTGTTAGTTTTAACCATGTTATATTAAAATTTATTATTTTCCGACTTGTAAATTTCCTATATGGACTAGTAATTCTTATTTCGATATTTTTATGAGTTTTTAGAGATATAAATGCATTTGGACTATAATTACTTAACATAATATGAGTATATATATCATTATTTATTTTAATGACATAGGATAATATATTTTTAGATCTATTGCGTTTGTGTATGAATCTATTATATATGTGTTTATATTTTGTGTATTTAATAAGTTGAAGTGGGTTATACAATGAATTAGAGAGTTGTTTATTTTCGTTATGATAGCTAGCGGGCTTGATATTGTTTGTGGTTAGAAGGGAACTACTCGGACTAGGATAATTGAAATAAGAAAATTTTATGATTTTAATTAGAATCATTAATTTTATATTCTTTAATTCATTTATTTTTATTTTTCTCAGATCATTATTCTTATTTTCTCTACTTGACAGTAATTTTCTATCTTGGGTGTAGATGGCTTTTAGCTGATATTTGTTAGTTATTATTTTTAGTCCTTTTTGTTTTCTGAGTAAAAACTATTACTGATTAGTGGGGTGATATTTGAAAATGTCATGTTATAAAGTGAGGGTAAAATGTAAAAGATAAAGTCATATAAGAATAAATTGATAAAGGATAATTTAATAAATAAAAGGATTAAAAAGATTAGGATATATTAATAGTATTGTAGTTTTAAGATAATGATAATATTAATTTATTAATTATGAGATTTAATATAAATTTAAATTATTAATAGATATTAGTTTTATTACTAATTACTATCCATTTTTTCGATGCTCGGATTTCGGCTCGTGGTTTTAGTTCGAGACTTACTCCTTGATTTTCTTTCTCTAACTATAGTCCACCCGCCCTGTGGGTCATCTTGGTGACCGTTGGGGGGAGGGGGGGGGAGGTCATTTCGTTAGAGTTTTCTTTTTCGAAGGTGAGACCTTCGGTTCGATGGGGGTTTCCGGAATTTTTGTATAATATTGCCCGGAAGGGTTAAAGGGGGTTATGAAGGGAAGTGGGTTGGGTACGGGGATGTGGAAGGGGACGGGTGTGGGATGGGTTGAGGGAGCGTAGTGGGAGGCGGGAGTGTGGAGGGAAAACTCGGATATCATTCATATTCGAGTGTCCAATAGGTGAAGGTTTGCGGTTGTTAATTGGCTCTAACGGTTTTTTTAAAAATACAATGATGATCTCCTAAATCGTTTGTTTGTACACTAACTGATACTTTATTTTATACAATATTGGAAAAACTTACATGCATTGTTATTGGATGTAGTAATTCATTTTTTTTTTTTTTTTTTTTGCGGCTAGATATGTAATTTTTTCACCATCTTGGATGATTTTAATTTCTTTTTCTTTTAAAAAGATAGGGCGATTTTTCGAAAGAGAGTCGTGTTGACCCTGGCAGTTGACACATTTTATGGGACTATTACATTCAACCCCTCCATGTTTAAGTTTACCACAGTATCTGCACAGTGGATCTTTTTTACAAAATGTTTTTGTATGACCAAACTTAAGACATACATAACGACGTGTTAGGTTTGAAATAAATTGCTTAACAGGGATGTTATAGAAGCCTATTTTTATTTCTGTTGGAACAGTAGGGTTATCAAAAGTTATGAGATAATTATGACTGTTATGTTTTTCGTTGTTTTTGAAATATGTCAGTCTAAGGCGATACTTTTTGGAAATCGAATGGATTTCCATCATTATCACAACCGATTCTTTTTATAATTAAGAATCGTTTGTAATTATTTTGTTTATTTTCATTATTTAATGAGAAAGGTTCTTTAAATTTAGCTTTTTTCCGCTTAGCGGGTGAGGATTCAGCCATGGTTTTTACTTACTTTAATAGTAAGTAAAAAAACAAAACAAGTATTTAAAATACAGAATGAAAAAGAAAGCCTCCTAAAAAAGCAAAAAAAAAAAAAATTAAATAAAAGGAAAATGCTTCTTATCACTAGAAGATACTTAATCCCCCAGGAGCTCACTAAATATACGTCCTCAAAGCACCAAGTATCAACACTCGGTCTGGTTCTTCTTGGCATCTTTAACTTCATCCACTCCTGATCTCAAGTTAGATAGCAAAGAGCGGTTCTTTGTCATGTGGAAATACAATCTAGTGTCAATGTAAAATGTCAAGTCCATTATCTTCTTTGTATTCGTGGTTTTGAGCAATATAATCTTTTGTTTTTATAATTATAAGGTATAATTAACTGTGATATATAGGAGATGTAGATAGTTAGGGTAGGCAATTATAGATACTCAGCAGATCAAAATAAAATGTTTATTTTATTTTAATTCTTAAAGCCAACGTTTCGACTTGCATTGCAAGTCTTCATCAGTTGTAAAAATATATGAATAAACACACACCACAAAACATAGGAATGAGTGAGAAAAAATAAATAAACATAAAATGAAAAATAAATAACTTTAGCAAAAAGGTATGACTACATTGTAAAAATATATGAATAAACACACACCACAAAACATAGGAATGAGTGAGAAAAAATAAATAAACATAAAATGAAAAATAAATAATTGTAGCAAAAAGGTATGACCACATTGTAAAAATATATGAATAAACACACACCACAAAACATAGGAATGAGTGAGAAAAAATAAATAAACATAAAATGAAAAATAAATATCTGTAGCAAAAAGGTATGACCACATTGTAAAAATATATGAATAAACACACACCACAAAACATAGGAATGAGTGAGAAAAAATAAATAAACATAAAATGAAAAATAAATAACTGTAGCAAAAAGGTATGACCACATTGTAAAAATATATGAATAAACACACACCACAAAACATAGGAATGAGTAAGAAAAAATAAATAAACATAAAATGAAAAATAAA
Organism: Euschistus heros; assembly: GCA_003667255.2. Lineage (NCBI taxonomy): Eukaryota > Metazoa > Arthropoda > Insecta > Hemiptera > Pentatomidae > Euschistus > Euschistus heros. The sequence continues at coordinate 1,153,766 of RCWM02000147.1, forward strand.
TAACTGTAGCAAAAAGGTATGACCACATTGTAAAAATATATGAATAAACACACACCACAAAACATAGGAATGAGTGAGCTACTCATTAAGTATTAACTCAGTAACTTGTCCTCATTATCTCAACAACTTAGCATCTACATTGTTTATGTTCACCAATTATTTTGTCGAGATTACTCATTAGCATTTAAGTAACTATCACTCATTTTAATTTATTCTCATTTTAACCTCAAATCAATAGTCTTTATTGGCCTTATGGCCTTTAGATATTGCCTTTATGTTACTATCCTTACTCTTATACAGTTATTTATTTTTCATTTTATGTTTATTTATTTTTTCTCACTCATTCCTATGTTTTGTGATGTGTGTTTATTCATATATTTTTACAATGTAGTCATACCTTTTTGCTTGTTTTCTTTTCTTCTAGCCCTGATGAATACTTGCAATGCAAGTTGAAACGTTGGCTTTAACAATTAAAATAAAATAAACATTTTATTTTGGTCTGCTGAGTATCTATGACTGCCTACCCTAACTATCTACATCTCCTTGTCTTTTGTTTGTTCTTCTTTGGTTTCTCGTTTTCTTCTAAAGAAAACAAAAACAGTATTCTGCTTTATGATTAGTTTCCTTGTGGACAGTTATTTGCAAAATATCCAACTTAAAAATTTCAACAATTAAATAATTTTCGGTTACCGATGGCTTTATTATTTTTTACAGATGTCTTAAACGCTGCGAGTTCTTCATTTTTATTGCCTACCAAAAGTCTGGACTCCTCAGACTACACCCGAACCATTAGATTGTCTAATGTTCGATCTTCTTTAGAGGTAAACTCCATGTTGTAGTGAAAAAATTGTACTCTGGGGGCAGTAGAGTCAATCTTTAGGAAATAACTATCTCTTCGCTAATATTTTTCTTAAGTGTTTTTAATGCGTTTGACCAAGTCTGGCACCCGGGTTTGCTTTACAACCTCCGTAAATTCCTACCTTCTACATATTTCCTCATTCTCCGCTCATACCTCTGTGATAGAACTTTTAAAGTTAATCTTAACTTTTCCTATTCCTCTCTCTCTTTACCCAATCTGCAGGTGTTCCTCAAGGAAGTATCCTAGGTCATATCCTCTACATGGTGTATTCAGCTGACATCCCGACAAACCCTAGCTCCATCCTCACCATGTATGCTGATGACACTTGTGTGTTATCAGTAAAAACAATGATCCTTGCTTCTCAGACACTCCAATCCCAAATCATAATCCTTCAAGAATGGTGTTAAAAATGGAGAATTAAAATAAATCCCATCGAATAACCTTTACCATTCGTCGTAAACCTATGACTTCCTGTCCTACAGTATCCTTTGATGATGTTCCACTAAGCCCGTTAAACAAATCCGCTACCAAGGACTCCATCTGGACAAACGTCTTACTTGGAATCCACATACATGACTAAAACCACAAGAAACTGCTCGTCGTTTTCGGCTATTTCAACATTTACTTGACAAAAGTTTAAACCTTCCACTTACTTACAAAAGAGTCATTTACATATCAGTAATTAGACCGATTTAGACATACGGAGATGAGCTTTGGGGCTCCACTAAACCATCCAATTCATCTCTTTTGCAATCTTTACATTCCAAAATCCTAAATTCTCCTTACTTCGTCACAAACAAACATATCCACACAGATCATAATATACCTTACGTTTCTGACATAGCTCATACCAGATATTTATCCTTTCATAGCAAACTCCACAACCATTCAAGTCCATTAGTTTCACAACTTGCTTCACCCTCCACTCCAGAGACCCTCCGGGGTGCCTGAAAAGAAGATGGCCTCGGGACCTTCTAATATAGTAATTAATTATATAGAACCTTTATAAGTGCTACCAATGGGTAGTTGCTTTAAAAACAAGTGACGTGTCATTTTTATTATTTATATTTGTATATACAGTTGTAAATTTCAATAAATAACTAAAATAAAATAAAAAAGTATGTTTAATATAAAATCTAAATTTTGTAGATCACTGATGTTTGTTGCCATATCGTTCGCCTGAATGTACTTACAACCAAAATACTTTTGTAGCAGGTCATCAACTTAATCGTCAGAATTTTTCTCATATATTTTGGTTTTATATATTTCTAACATTTATTTTGATGTCTTTCACATAAGAATGTAATACATAATCGTTTTATTAATTGTTGCTAGAATAGGTTTTTTACTCTGGCATCATTTCTAATAAAGTATTTCTTGTTTTTATCTTGAGTTAGCGTTTCTAGTCTCACTTCTCCCGGAATAATATCGTCAAGTCCGGCAGATTGTACAATAATAAAACGTCGATTTGTAATTTCCATGCCTGATAATTTTTAGCTCCCTTAAGCTTCTCGATATAAGCGACGTTGTCTGACTGTCCAAAAGAATTCATTGTGGTGAAAGAAGAAAAAATGAAACGTTTTGACACTTTTCAAACACACCACGAATCACGAGTTAATTTTTAATTTTTTAAAATTCTAGTTTTGCACTCCTTGGCCCATAACCTGTTGTACATTGAAGGTTGTAGAAATAAGTAGATTTACAAGTTTTAAGTTAAGTTTTATATTTTTATACTGAGCTAAACAGACTCAATGGAATATTTACTGTTTTTTTTTTTAAATCACGCTAGTTACAAATTTACTACCAACATGTATAAATATTATGATCTAACGATAAAATTTTACAGCTATACTTATAACATAAACCTAGTAATTGTGAAGATGTTACTAGGTGTCCATGTTATTATTACCAATGTTAAAGCAATTACCAATTGGGAACTTTTCTAAAGTAAAAGTTTTGTATTAGAAGTTCCCGAAATAATCTTTATTTCTAAGAAAAGCTATTGGGATTTAAGTTGAGAAACTAGTGGGTTCGAGAGGTTATACAGTTTATTATGAAACGATGGATATCTGGTTGGGGCAAATAAGCAACATGTTGGACATTAACTTCTCTGAATGAATATGAATATGTCTATTTCTGACTTAGCAAGGGTTATTTTTCTATGAAAGAAATGTAAATGTGTTTTTATTTAATAAAATTACAGCAAAAAAGGTGTTTTGTCAAACATATGTGGTGACGGAATGAATAAAATAAATTTAAAACTACATTACAAATTAATAAACATTATCACAGGTTTTTTCTAGTCACCGATCAATTTTTTTACTATTAAAATACAACACAGGATCGAAAATTACAGTATTGTATAAACAGAGAGGTTCACATGTAACCTGTCAGAGATTTACAAAAGAATTATACACAAAATAATCAATTTTACATTGAAAATAAACATCATACTCCCACCTTGAGAAAGAAACCTTTATCCAAATAAAAACAAACATTAAAATTCAAAAATTGAAAAATAATGTTACAATTTTTAAAACTGATTAAGCAACATTATCGTATTGTGATAATAATAATAATAATAGCCTTTTATTATGACCATAAATGAACAAATAAACCATCATTCAAATAAATACAATAAAAATAAAAATTTAACATATCTACAAATAAGTCCACAATTATTATCATATTTACAAACCAATTCTTCTGTGAGTTTGAACATGGGCCTTCCCTCAGGGAGTATAGGACTAGACTTTCCCAGGTGACCAGCCTACTGGGAAGCCGGGTTCGCGATTTGGATCCACTTCTCTTTCCATTTATCTCTGTCCCTTGCCATTCTCCACCATAGTGGTCCGGCTTTCTTCTTAAAGAAGTCACTCCATCTTTTCAACTGTCTTCCTCTTCGCCTTTTGTAGTAATAGGGTGTCCAAACAGTCACTTCCATTGACCACCTTTTATCAGTTCCCCTTAAGATGTGCCCCGCCCATTCCCATTTTTGCTTCTCGATATGGTGAATTATGTCTTTCAGGCCAGTCTTCTCTCTGATGATACAACTCCTAACCTTCTCCTTCCTACTTATCTTTGTCATATTTCTTTCTATTCCTCTTTGCCAGCTTATCTGTTTCCTTCATTGGGCTTTCGTTAGGGGCCAAGTCTGACTACCAAAGGAGACGGCTGGAAGTATACATGTATCAAACACTTTCTTTTTTATCTCTTTTGGGAAATCGTTTTTCATTATTGTTTTCAACGACCAGTACTTAGCCCAACCTATGGATGTTCTTCTGTCCACTTCCTTCCACGATTTATTTGTAAAAGACACCAACTGTCCAAGGTATTATAATCTTCTACGTATTGTAAGCTATGATTTCCAACTTTTATATCTACCTTTTCTGCGTTCGTCATTAGCTTTGTTTTATCAAAATTAGGTGAGAGGCCTACTTCTGTACATATCTCCAGTAAAGTTCCCATCATCATTTTGAGGTCTGCTGCATTGCTCGCCAACAAAACAATATCGTCTGCAAATCGGAGACAGTTTAGCCATCTTCCGTTTATCTTTATGCCGACATTCTTCCAATCTATACGCCAAAATACTGTTTCCAACACTAAGATAAACATGTTATAGACCAACTCCTTCGCGCACTCCTCTCCTGACTTCAAAGTTTGGACCGTTTCTTTCTGTAGTAATGAATTCTTCCATATCTTTGTACAGCTGCATTACTATACGAATATATTTGTAGTTTATACCTATCGCTTGTAGGGCCTCATAGATACTTCTGTAAAAAATGCTGTCGAACGCTTTTTGGAAATCAACAAAACACAAATAAGTAGCAAATCTGTATTCCTTCGCTTTTTCAATGACTTGATTAATGGTCTGAATGTGGTCGGTCACAGAATACCCTTTTCTGAATCCAGCTTGATCCTCATTTATGAACTCCATTATTTTCCCAGTGAGACGCTGCTTAAGGATAGAGGCAAAAACTTTCGACACCGTCGAACAGAGAGATATAGGTCTATAATTATCAATCTTATTTCTACTGCCCTTTTTATGAAGCAAAATTATCTTGGCTGTCTTCCATTGATGGGGAATTTCTTCTAGCAACATCATTGAGTTAAATAAGTTTTTTAAATGTTCTATCATAACGGTACCTCCTGCTTTTAACATCTCATTTCTTATTCCATCGGGACTGGACTTTTATTTCTCTTTAGATTGTCTATTGCGTTCCTGAACTCTGCTCTTGTAATCTGTGGAACAGTCTCTTTGATATTTGCCTTTAGTAGTACCGCTATTAGATAACTTTCTCTACATTCGTAAATTTTCTTGAAATAGCTCGAAGCTGTTGCTATTATAACTCCTCTATCTGTTATTTTTTGCGTTTTTTGATCTTTACTATCTAGAGACAAAAGCCAGTTTCTGCCTACGCTCAGTTCTTTCCTTATTTGCTTACGTATTGTGATAAAGATAGTATCAAATATTATTGATAATATTAATAGCGCACTAAACCAACTGCACATTCTTTTCTTTCACTGGAAACGAACAGGTAAACGCACTGTCTTTCCACAACGCGTATGTGTATCACAGTATTTTTTCTTATTCATCTCCAACAGTAGGTTCTCTAGTGTTTATAGGATCTCTAGCGCATACGCAAGCTTTTTAAGTTAGGCAATGTATTCTGCTCAAATCTTTTATGAAGGTGCTTTGGTACTTCCACCACTAGCTCTTCCAAATAAGGAAATCCCGGTTCAATTATCTCCCTAAGAAACATTCTTGGAGTAACAGGCACTACATCTGTATCTCCTTCTGCTACATTAGTTATAGGACGAGTATTCATCATAGCCTCACAACCACAGATAATTGTGTATAATTCTTTATTCTTTAAGCTGAACCTAACAATAACTTCGAGTAGTTCAAGTAGCGGAAATACACTCCAATTTTCTTGCTGAGAATTGAAGACAAGTTTTCACTTAGTTACAACTCTACGAAAAGCATGTCTTTCTCTAATTATTGATTATAAATTTTTCACGAAGTAGGTTGAGAAGCATTTGACCCACAACATGAGAGTTTCAAATATGGGTTTTGTAGATTAAATCCTCCACAATGATGTGATTCTCCAAAAATATTACGGGTACCGTATCTCTGAAGTCTGCCGTATCCTTTCTGGCCCAAATTTTTGTTCTAATATAAATAAGACCATTTGAATGTAATTGAGGCTTCAATCTTCTAATGTGTTTATCTCCTACTCTTGAGAATGTCTTCAGCTGAAATCATCCTAAGAGGTATTTCTCAGCTTCTGAGCATTCCTCCTTGCTTAACTCACCATGCAAGTTTTCATGGGAGAAATTAGGTTTTACGTTTTTTTGACATATTCGAGATTAAACGATACACCCAGTCGATTTCACGCACTTTGGTGTTGCTTGAAGAATATCTTGAAAAAAGCTTGAAAAACTATGATCACATAAATCTACAACTGTCACTCTTCTATTTTGTCATGACTTCGTTTTCATTAGGTTCCACGTCATCAATTGGCCAGACTTCTCTCGGTGATCTTAGCCATTCTGTGCCCTTCCACCATTTTAACAGTAATAAAGTTCTTGGATTACATCCTCTAATTAATAGGTCAGCGGGATTCTTCGTTCCAGGTACACGATGCCACGTTTCCCTTGCAGTCAATTTTCTTATTTCAGAGACACGATTGAATATGAATACAGGTTATTCTCTCTTGATCCACGATAACGTTGTGAAACAGCCAATCCAATAAAACGCAGTTATATTCTGCATCTCTTCTATAGTTTTTGTTTGCTCTATATCACCTATATCAATAGTGTCTAACCTCCATGTTTGAGTGACTGACTCACCAGTGAAAATAAATTTATAGTTACATTGGAAAAGCTATGATTAATTAATTCGTAGTCATATTCTGAATTTTTGTGTATGATAGTCCAGTCTAGTTTTGTTTCAATAGCAACTAAACCGCATTGTAATTCTACTTTTTGTCCAGTCATAATTTTGACTGCTACATCGGCTCTGATTAGCTGATCTATTGGCCCTTCAGACACATCAGATAATATGATTCCCTTTTCTTTTAAATCTTGAACCCTAGGACCTCCATGTTCTACAGGAACGGAATTGCATAGTCACTTCTGAATCTAAAACTTCATAATTACCACCATATTTTTATCAGTCCTCCAAACTCTAACTTTATAGCAAGAGTGCTTTTTATTTTCAGAACAAAACCGTTGTGATCCGGTATCTATTAGGACTCTTAACATTTTTTTCAACATTACCTTTCAATGTTACATGAAGGGTTTGCATTAAAACACCAGTGAAGTTAGTGTTGATTAAATTTTGTTTAACATGATAACTTCGTTCTACACCTTCATTATTTGAAAATTCCTGTACAATTTTGTTACGATTTGGACATAACAGTGGCAAATGTTTACTTCCACATTTTAGCACAGCTTTGCATCATGCGGCTGAATGTCCTTTTCTGAGGCATTTGAAACTATGACCATTTACTTTAACAATCTCTTGTAATTCAGACAGACTAAGTGTTTGTGCCTTGAAATAATTTTCATTGCTATGTCGCCTGTTTTTACAAAATATGTAACACTTTTTGACTGAAACTTAACGTTTGTTAAATTATTCAGTCCCTGTATTAAGTTTATTTTCTTGGATCGGATTTTTCTTCTTCTCTTTAGAGGCAGGTTTAATTTCATTGGTTAAACCAGTTTTAGCCTAAGTTCTCCTTTCTTCACTTTCTACCTCTTTTCGTAGTAATTCCAACAACTAATTCATAGTCTTTTTAGCATTACTCCTCACTTTCTTTCTTTCCCACTTTCTCAAAATATCTTCTGGAAGTGAGGATTCAACCAAAGGAAGTAACATGCATTCGCACTTTTCGGTTGTCTCACCAAGGGTAGACAGAGCTCTCAACTTTTTTTTCCAATCGGTCGTAGGGAAGACTTAAAGAATTGACCTTACAGGAAGCTGTCTGCAAAACTAAAGATAACAACACTCTGACGTACATCCCGATCAGCAGGTCATCCCTGCCAAATCTTTGTTTCATCGGTTCAATGGCGTTACCATAATTTTCTCCACACGGTGGAAAACTAAAGATTAACGCTCTAGCGGGTGAGTCGTTCAGCCGTTGCTTGAACTAAATAATAGAGTTAATAGTATAAATAATAGAACTTCTATATTAGGATTTTCATGGATCTTTTTAAATTTGGATTAAAAATCAAGCCATTGTTTCATTATGTCACCGTCAAAAGAAGCAGACATTAATTTTGGGTATTTATAATATTTATAACCTACAGCAGAACTAAGAACTCAATGAATTATTAGTTTTCTCATTTTCTTCAGTTCTTACTATATCATTTATTCGATTTACTAATATAATCCATTGATATCTGTATGTTTCTACTTCGTCAAATTCTTGTGTAACCTCTGGTTTACTTAACTCAATAGAAAAAACAAGTTCTCTTACCTGTTCGTTCAATTTAAATAAACGCTCAGCTTTATCGGATAATTCAGAAAATTCTTCACCGAATTTGTCATAATTACCAGACTTATTAATTCCTTCAAATTTGTTTGAGCCAGGAATCTCACAACCCAGGAAGAGTCTTCTAATCTGCATCCTCTCAATAAATTTAGTTTTAAAATTATTTAATTCCTTTTAGACATTTCTTCTTCTTATATTCTCCCCACAAGGAATGCCAAATATTTTGTCAAATATACGGGGTGAAGGAATGAATGAAATAAATTTAAAACTATATTACAAATTAATTAAGATTAGCAAAGACTTTTTTTAGTCTCCGATCAATTTTTTATTGTTAAAATACAACACATGATCAAAAATTATAAAATTGTAAAAACAGAGAGGTTCACATGTAACCTGTCAGAGATTTACAAAAGAATTATACAAAAAATAATCGATTTTACATCGAAAATACACAACAACAGCATTTAAATTTTAAAAAATTGACTTTACAGTCAATTTGAAGGCGGAATACTAAAAGAGCAGATTTGTTTCTTAATAACGTAAACACTTAACAATACTTCCCAATTAGCTTCGTTAAACTTCAAAATAGCTCTGGAATTTTCCTTTACTCTTCCTTTTGTAAAGGCGATCCTTCAAGAAGGTTCTTAATTTACCTTCTAATTATTGACATAAACGGTTTTAAATTAAATTAAATCCACATTTATTGTACAAATAATAATAATAAGGTTTAAAGGACTCTGAGGTACAATGCTGATAACTCATTTATATTTAATCAAAATTCTGAATGTTTTTTCGTTAAATTCGTAACACTGAAAAGATTTGTTCGGAAATGTTTAGTGAAATACTTATTTCTGGTGGTTCTAATGCTTGTAAATTTTGAAATAAATGTTAAAATAAACATGAATTTGAATTTGGAGAGATAAGTTAACTTATCTTTTACCGAAACCGTGGAGGTTATCATGAAGGCTACAAAAGTTACATCAGTGTCACGTGTCAATAGTCGTTTGAGTGCATTTTGTCTGTTAAGCTTGAATGTGAAAAAAATTGCGTTTTTCCTAAAATAAGATTTTAGCACTTAACCGTTTCATCACAAGTGCCGATAGGTTATTATTATACAACTCTTGAACGGGTTTTTGTTGCAAGATTAGAATTTTTATTAGTAATTAAAAAAAACACATATTCTTTATGATTAATCATAAATCTAAATGCGGAATGTGAAATTGTTACAATCTTTTGCTATTATCGTATTTCTCGTTAATGTTGAATCCGTGAATGGGATTACTGTATAGTGTTGACAAAATATTTTTATATAAACGTATGTATAAATACAAAAAATATGTTTTAATTGAAAAATGAAATGACAAATTGCTTACACAGTTCACACAAACTGAATGGAATAAAACGAACAGAGCGAACTGCAAATCAGTCAAAAATAGACATAGTTAAATCTTATGTATATTTAGGCATACCGATTTATACATCTGGCATTCCAGTCAATGTTGCAACTTTGTGTTGTTGAAAAAGTCTGCGGCAGTACTCTACTTTGTAGCTGCAAATCCAATGATCGGACCACAAAATGTTTATTATACGATTCAATTGCTGAAAATGTTGCTCTATACAGGGTATTCCGAATTTAAATGGACAAACTTCAGGAACATATCGAGGACCGAAAAACTAAGACAAAAAGTACTTTAGAGGTTTGCTCGTTTTTGCTTAGTTTTAGAGAAAATCGCAAAAAAAAACAAAACATGTTTTCATATTTATACTTATTTCTTTACATTTATAATTATGTTATATTCTTTTTAATGTAAATATTGCTCAAAATGTTGTCCTCTTGCACCAATGCAAGCATTACATCTAGCACTCATTTGATAAATTGCAGCTAAACATTCTTCTGATGATATTTGGTGCATTGCATCTATGATTCGGTCTCTTAATAGCTCTCTTGAGTGGATTGACACCGAATAAAAATTCTGCTTCAAGGTTCCCCATACGAAGAAATTCGGACCACATTTATATCCACTGTTGTAAGGGAATGTCATCGAAATAATTAGAAAAGTCGTTCTCCAAAAAATGTGATACCATTCAATCTTCCAGGTAAAAAATATGGTCCCACCAGTAATCCGTTCCAAATTCCAAACCAAACGTTAATATCAAATTCATGCTGAAACCTATTATCTAGCTCAGGGATTTTCAAGAGCCCATACTTGATTATTTCTTTGATTAACAATTCCTCCTCTTGTAGCTTCAACGGTCCATATAATTTTTAATGGAAATAAATTATCATCGCGAATTTTGTCAAGAAACCAGTTACTAAAATTCAATCTCTTGACATAATCTTGAGGTAATAAATTCTGAACTTTTTGAAGAACTTTTTGGTGTGGGTAGCGATTATCACCTTTCAAAGTTCACCATATTGCTTGCCGCGATATTGCTAATGCAGTAGATGATCTTCGGATGCTAGTCTCAGGATTGTTATCGAAGTGGCGTTAGACACAATTTCTTCTCCGATAATCTGCTCTTATTGCTGCCTGGAATTAGGCACTCTACTAATTGGAAATCGGCGCGCATACTCCCGCACCGCTTCTAAAGCATTAACGTTAAAGATACCATACACAAAAATCATATCAGCGTATTCAACGTTAGAATATGTATGCGGCATTGTGGCTGATGCTCATCACACAAAAATATCTGAGTATCTGACTGAAGACTGATTTAGGAATTATAATTCTAGAAGGAAGCTAAAATGTAAACAATAAAAGAATGTTAAGGATAACATTAAGTGTTTACCAATGAAAACTCTATTAACCCGTAACCAGTATAGTCCATAAATTGTTCCATAACCGGTATTGTAGGGTCATCTGGACCCCAATATTTGTTGATTCAAAATGTTTGCGGTTAATGTTCAAATAAAATCATAACAAGGTTTTGTGCAACCACACCTCATATCTAAAGGTATCTTTAGAATGGTGTTGAAATTAATAAATCTGTTATTTGTTTACACTATTAAATAATAATGTTATTTCACAAATAAAGGGTATTTAAAAAAAGGCAAAAGAACATAAAAAAATGAAAAAAAAATTATACAAATAAAAAACAATATTAGAGGATCAATACAATTAGGATTAATGAATTAATTGTCACTTCTATCGAGATTAATTTATTAGAAAACTAGTTTCAAATGCTAAACATTCATCTTCAGTTCTCAGGCGGTCAAAGGGATAACTTTCAAACCTCTTTTAAAGAGTTTTCTTTTTGACCTCCTAAGAACTGAAGATGGATGTTTAGCATTCGAAACTAGTTTTCTTATAAACTAATCTCGAAAGAAGTGGCTATTAAGTCATGAATCCTAACTATTACAGGCAGTCTTCACTTGGCACAATCCAGGCATATTGGTTTTTTTCGTTTTTTTCATCTTTGCTTCTTGGGCACTTGCCACAACTTATTTTTTTCCCAGGTGCAGTTAAAGGCTTTGGGATTTGGTAATTTACCAACCAAGCAATCGATTTTCTAAGATCACGCGGAATGTGTAGGTTGGTTACCCTCCTGTGTTGTGATTCAACCAGTTGCTTCGCCAAATCGTCATTCCAGAAAATTAGGATCATTAGCATTCATCGACGTCTGCTGTAATATTGTATTTTTGACTGAAATAATTTCAAATATTTTGTATAAAAAAGTTTCACTAACGGTATGGGGGGGGGGGGGGGGGGGGGGTCACACGGACCCCACGCCCGACTAATAGTTAAATAAAATTCATAAATCACTTACCGCAAAAAAAAAACAAACAAAAAAAAACAGTCACTTACAGCTAAGAAGCTACTGCCTGAAAGGTAGTGTGAATTACAGCTCCTAATAGCGGCTCATGCGGGAATTACTGAATAAACAAAACTCTGTAGTCCCCACAACTTACTAGTATTTATTTATGCAGAAGTCCATTATTGCTAGTAACTGACCGACCACCCTGTATTTAATCTTTGCTTTTCATATTTTTTAGTCATATACTGGGTGAGTACCTCTTACAAGGGGAGGACACACTCAGTCTCTCACGGATCTTGTTGGCATTTTTTTTTTAAGGCTCCTGGTCAAAAAATATTAGACACGTATTTTGCCCTAGAAGCCGAGAAAAAATAAAATAAAATAGCATTAAACCGATTTATTTTATATCTCGAATTTAAAAAATGATATCGACATGATCTTGCACCAAGATGTTGGTGTTTGCAACATTATATATGTATGCATTCTCGCATACATATATATATATACATATGTTTCCTAAGTTTTGGGGGTGCTGAAATGGAATTCTAGGGCTAAAAAAAATTGTCTATCACATATTACCGTGTAAAAGCTAAAATTTAAAGTGAAGTGCATTCAATATATATTTTTTAACAAGAACCGACATCGGATTACAATTCAGCATTCCAAAGAACCCTTAAACACGAAATTTCATCAAAATAGAAAAATAAAAATTCGTAAGCTTCAAAATTTGCCTGAACAAATGCAACTTTTGTTTAAATTGACAAAAATATCAATTACGTTTAGACGGTTGAACATATCAACTTTATTTTTGTACAATAAATATAGGGTGGTAAAACGCTTAAAATGTCTTTGGTTTCATTATCCTATCTGGTTTCAAACTCAAGCTAAAAATCGAAATGTTTTTCGGATTTTCCAATTTTTTTAATAGGTTTATGTTCATCGAATTTTACATTTATATACATCAAAAGAAAGCTGAGGCTTTCTGCTTTCCAGCGATACCAACCAGCGCATTGTGTGGCAAAGTAATGGCGATTTAAAGGTATGTAACCAATAATCGGTTTAAAAATTTTATTTTCCCGGAAGAGCATGAAATTTTTTTTTTTTTTTATTGTGTTAAATAGGCGTTCTTCAATGTTATTAGGGTGCTGAATTAGAATCTGACGTAAATTTTTGTGTGAAAAATCTATAGAAGTGGTTTGCTTGAAAATCAAATCATTTTTTTTTTTTTTTTTTTTTTTTTGATTTCATTAGCCTAAACCAAAATATATGGAGCGGCTGTATTTTTTCTTAAATTCGCAATCAAAACTAAACATCTTGGTGGAAGAATCATGCCGATATCATTTTTTAAACTCGAGATATAAAATAAATTAATTTAATGCTATTTTATTTTATTTTTCTCGGCTCATTGGTCGGTACGGCAAAATAAGCGTCTAATATTTTTTGAATAGGAACCTCCAAAAAAATTGCCCTTGTTAGTGAAAAAAAATGTGAAACTAGATTGAAAATGGAAAAAAATGCCGCAGACCTTACCTTTCTTTTCGTTGCAAATATACGATAATCTAAAAACTTTTTTGAGGAAACCACGTTTTTTCCCATAAAAGCTGTAATATCTCTATTTTTTATAAATATTTTTTACGTTTTGACCTCATTTTCGGATATAGCATTAAATTTCTTATAAGAGTAGAGTACATGTAACCTTGGGCAGAATGGATAGATTGAATTTTAGTAACTGGTTTCTTGACAAAATTCGCGATGATAATTTATTTTCATTAAAAATTATATGGACCGATGAGGCTACCTTTACAAGAGGAGAAATTGTTAATCAAAGAAATTATCATGTATGGGCTCTTGAAAATCCCAGAGCTATTATAGAGAATAGGTTTCAGCATGAATTTGCTATTAACGTTTGGCTTGGAATTTGGAACGGATTACTGGTGGGACCATATTTTTTACCTGGAAGATTGAATGGTATTACATTTACACATTTTTTGAAGAACGACTTTTCTAATTATTTAGATGACATTCCCTTACAACAGCGGAAATAAATGTGGTCCGAATTTCTTCGTATAGGGAATCTTGAAGCAGAAAGTTTATTAGGTGTCAATCAACTCAAGAGAGCAATTAAGAGACCGAATCATAGATGCAGTGCACCAAATATCATCAGAACAATGTTTAGGTGTAATTTATCAAGTTAGTGCTAGATCTAATGCATGCATTGGTGCAAGAAGACAATATTTTGAGCAATATTTACATGAAAAGAACTTTAGTATATAAATTTATAAATGTAATAAATAAGTAAATGTAAATAAATAAATAATAAATAAATAAATTTGTAAATGTAAATAAATAAGTATAAAAATGAAAACTTGTTTTGTTTCTTTTTTTTGCGATTTTCTCTAAAATTAAGCCAAAACGATCAAATCTCTAAAGGACTTTTTGTCTTAGTGTTTCGGTCCCCTATAAGTTCCTGAAGTTTTGCCACTTAAATTCGGGACACCCTGTACATACAGGGTGTTCAATGTTCGGTGGCCATCCCCTATTTTTTCCACAGTTTTTGAAATTTTGAAACGAAACTCTCAGGGACTTAACTGTGTTAAATAAAGTTTCTTTTCAGGTTATAGTCTGCTTTCCAACCTTCTCCAGCGACCCTAACTTTGGAATTCCCAATAGGATGTGGTATTTTTAAAGACGGATTTCGATAAAAAATCAAATTTTGAATCGATTTTATACCGGTAAATTTTTTTATCCGAGGCACCATTTCTAAGTAAGTATTATAATTAAAATTAAAATTATTCTTACAAAAAAAAATATATAAAATTTGTAGCAGAGCGAGGTTGGTACTTCTATAACAATGCCGTCAATAACCTCTTTGCTTTTAGTGCTACAAGTACCGACACAGAGAACACACATGCTATAGAACAGAGCACATGCTAAGAAGACTGTGTGATATAGTTGCAGGGGCGTTGTACTTGTGATATGACTGGTTGAGTGTCAGACAGCTCAACGGTGTGCACACCATATAAGCGCGCAAGTAGTGACTATAATAAGTAGAAATAAGCGCTATTTATATTGATATTATTAGTATTGTACGTAGTTTTAAATATTCATTTATTTTCTTTTTTTATTAGTTATAGTTCCCTCTAAAAAAAATGTGTAATTGTTTATTCAATTTAATTGTAAATATAACAAATTGTTTCTCTTATTTGATAATAATTGAAAAAAAATAATGGTTAAGTACACCACGTGTTTTAAGTAACCCGTCACATCAATCGATTACCTGCCAAAGAGGTAATAAGTGGTGAACTACGACGTGAATATAAAGTAAATTAGATTAATTCATATGACGTAATTTATATTTACCGTCGTAATCTGTTTTTATATTGATATAAGATCTCTACTAATCACAATGCCCGATTCTAACGAAAATATTACTGCACAAATCATGGAAATTTACTCTTCCTTTACGGCTGCAGATAAGATTCCACCTTTTATCAAGCAGGATCCGGAACTGTAGTTTTGCCAGGTTTTTGCGCGTTCTAACATCACAAACAGTGTCAAAAAGTTCCAACCTGTCATTCCTAAGATAAACGCGGAAGTATTACTGCAAGCAGCAGACATTGTGAAGAGGCTCGGCAAAACGCCGTATGAAAATCTCAACCACAGATTGGCCTACACGGATTCGGAGACGAAACGGATCCATGAACTATTAGATGGCAGACAACTGAGAGATGAAGAGCCTACCAGAAAGACAGATGAAACAATTAGCAGGAGATACTATTTCTTTAAGTGTGATTAAAACACTATTTATGCGCTCCTTAACACAGAGTATGCAAGCTATCCTCATAAGTACGGAGCAGACTGATGTGGACAAGTAAGCCGAAGTAGCTGATAAAATACAGGAGGTTGTTCAACCAGTAGATATCGCAGTCCCAGACAATAACGCGGAAGAATCTCATAAAGCACAATCCTCTATAGCTAACTTAGAAGCAAAAGTTGAATTACTTACAAAGCAGATGGCTGAACTCTTTTCCAGTCGGAGAGAAAGAAGCATAACTCCACGACGATTCTGGCGAGGATCCCGCAGTAAGTCAAGAAATCTCAACGGCCCAGATTGGATTTGTTTTTATCACTTCAGATTTAAAGAAAAAACAAATAAATGTGAACATCCATCCGCTTGGAATAAGAAGCAGCATGGAAACACCTCAGCGGATCGGAAGTAGTGGCTACCAACTCCGCAGATGTCCAAAGCTTCCTTTTCATAACAGATCGGTGGAAGGGTCAATCTTTCCTAATCGATACCGGTGCTGCTATCTCAGTCCTACCTCCAGTCAGAAAATCATTGACCGCCACAGAATTTAATTTGTATGCTGCGAACGGTAGTCGAATAAGAACATTTGGATAACTCCAACTTAAACTTGATTTAGGACTTAGACGCGAGTTTAAATGGACGTTCGTTTTGGCTGAACTTCCTAAGGCTATAATTGGCACATATTTTATGTACCACTACAATCTTTTAGTAGACTTGGAAGGTAGACAGCTGATAGATCGATCAACTGGATTAACTTCAAGAGGAAAAATAGTCAGAGAAATCCCAGCTACAATTTTTGCTGTTCCGGAAGGTCACCCTTATGCTGATCTACTGAAAGAATTTCCAGGAAAGAATCTACCAAAGGACATGTGAAGCATAACACTGAACACATTATGGAGACAACATGTCGTCCTGTGTATACCAAGGCTAGAAGACTTCCAGTGGAGAAGTACCGGCGAGTAAAAGACGAGTTTCGACTAATGGTGGAGCAAGGTATTTGCAGGCCTTCCAACAGCTAATGGGCCAGTGCACTTCATGTTGTAGATAAACATGGTGGAGATAAACATGAGATGGTGGAGTGCGACCTTGTGGAGATTACAGACAACTTAGAGCCTAAACTGTGCCTGACTGATATGGTGTTCCGCATATAATGGATTTTAGAAACAATTTGTTTGGTAAGTGCGTTTTCTCAAAGTTAGACCTAGTGCGTGCCTACACATATCACATACCCATACGCGAGGAAGATATTCCGAAGACCGCAGTCAACACACCTTTCGGATTATTTGAATTCTTAAAAATGTGTTTCGGTCTGCGTAATGCAGCGCAAACCTTTCAACGATTTATAGACAATGTCTTTAGAGATTTAGACTACGTTTGGATACTTATCGAAGACATGCTGTTCGCTTCTTCGACCCATGAAGAGCATCTAGAAAATCTTCAATTTTGTGTTCAATTTTCCCGTTATATGGAGATAAGTGGAATTATAACCTCGACAATTCTTTGTTCAGTAAGTCGAACTATTTTTCAGGGTAGCTTGAAGATCGAAAATTGACTGCATAAGCAAAAATACACTCACCACTAAAAAGTAAAAAATAAAAATAAAAAAAAAAAAAAAAAAAAAAAAAAAAAAAAAAAAAAAAAAAAAAAACCGACTTCGAAACAGAAACCATTTAATGACAAGCAACGAAATTTTCGATACTTATATACCTATTCACAATTTATGTTCAGTTATTTTTGGAGTCGGTGCCAAGCAAGGCAAACAGAATTTGAAAAGAAATAGTAATTGTAAAGATCCTCCCACTGTTTCATCACCGCCACATCACTGTCTCCTGCCATTTGAAAGTTTATTGCTAAGGCAAGATTACTCGTAGATAGCCTGTACATCATGTGCACCAGTTTTCTCACTTATAATTGTTAATTTTAAGCACTAACCTGTAGATTTTATCACAAAATTGTTCACTGTAATAAAAACTGTTAGTGCACAAGTTTACGTAGCAGTAGGTAGCATAATATCATTAGGAAAACAGTTTAAAGCCAGAGCGATAACGGGAGTGATCTGCTGTTTCGGTAGATGTAGAACAAGCATTTGACCGAGTCTGGCACCCGGACTGCTTTACAAACTCCGTAAATTCCTTCCTTCTACATATTTCTTTATTATCCACTCCTATCTCAGTGATAGAACTTTTAAAGTTAATCATAACTTTTCTTATTCCTCTCTCTTAAACCAATCAGCAGGTGTTCCTCAACGAAGTATCCTATGCCCAATCCTCTACACGGTGTATACAGCTGACATCCCTACGCATCCTAGCACCATCCTTACCATGTATGCTGATGACACTTGTGTGTTATCAGTAAACAATAATCCATTTATTACCTCCCAGACACTCCATTCCCATATCATAAACCTTTAAGAATGGTGTCGAAAATGGAGAATCTAAATAAATCCCATCAAATAACCTTTACCCTTCGTCGTAAACCTATGACTCCCTGTCCTTCAGTATCCTTTAATAATATCCCATTAATCCACATTGGACAGATCCGCTACGTAGGATTCCATTTGGACAAACGTCTTACTTGGAATCCACACACAAGACTAAAACGCCAAGAAACTGCTCGTCGTTTTCGACTACTTCAACATTTACTTGACAAACATTCAAAGCTCCCAATCAGTTACAAAAGATTTCGAAATAAAGATAATATTAACATTAGTATACATCATACAAATTATTTATCTATTTATAATTATTATTATTATTTATTACACTTAAAGAGTAAGTTCTAATTGTGTACTAGAGTTGTTAGAATTTAGTTAGTCAATACCATGTCCACCAGTAACATTGTTAGTAGTTTCCTACTCCTCTATATTCTGTATTATATATATTTTATTATTCCAACACATGTTGTTATATTATTGTATTGTAGCTAACTTTATGTTTCGAAATAACTTGTATAACTTGTATAATTTTATTGTAACCTGTTTTTTCACTGTAGGGCATGATTATGAGAACAATACAGTCTCAAAACTTCGCCAAAATAGTTGATTTTTTATTTATTGACTGAACCTCAAGAACCTTTATTTCTATTAAAAACCTAAACCTCCTGTAATTGAAAAAAAAAAAAAATCTATAAACAGTGATCTGTCATTCATGTACTGGCTAAAGTCAAGGCGCGTTAATCTTTTCCCCTCTTCTCTACCTGCCCATAAAGCACATGTTAATTTACGTATTCACTATTAATTTGGTTAATGACTGTACTAACTGTTTTATTTAGTCAATGTTCACCACAGCTATTAATAACTAATGTTGTGCGCATTTCTTAATAAAAAACTAATAAAAACCTGAACTGAAAAGGATAATTATTTGAGAACAATATTAATTGTTACTTTCACAGTTGGCGCATGCGCAAACACTCAATACTTCTTTAAGAATTCATTATTTAGTTGTATTTTATTTTAGCACTCGTTTTCAGTTACTGGAATTTTAATTTATTTTTTTATTTTTTTCTTATTTTTCTATTTTTCGATTATTACAATGGCATGTTAATAACATGTAAAAACTACTCACTAGTAGCACTTCAGTATTTCTACATTAGAATTTCTTTTGGCCATCTTCTTTTAAGCACCTCAGAGGATTATTAGGAATGGAGAGTTATTGGAGTTGAGAAACTTGTGAATTCGAATGGGTAGGGAGTTTACTGTAAAGGTTAGGTATCTGGTTTGGGTCAAATCCTAAAGCTCAATTCCAGGGGTCAATGTATGTTTAAATTGGTATTATTACTGTCATATAAATAAGTCTTTTGTAATTTATTGTGGACTTTGAATGCTTGTCTCGTAAATGTGGGAGTAGTCGGAAACTACGAGCAGTTTCTTGTCTTTTGAGTCTGTTATGTTTCATTGTTTTAATTTAATTTTTTTACATTCATCAATATTTTGTCTTCGATTTCAATTTTCGTATTTGCTAGAGTTATATTGCTAATACTTTTTTTTATGTAATGTCTATGAATTTATTACTGCAAATAAATTTGGGCCTTAATAAGAAATTATATGGACATGGTGAGCCCATGGTTTTTATATTAAAAATAAAAGAAAAAAAAAGGTATAATGTCCACGAAAAATTTAATTTCCGGTGTTTCGTAATAAATGTGCTTGTATGTAATGTAGAATTTAGTAGGTTTTTACCTGCGACCTTAAAATGAACAATATCTTAGCCGAGTGGGCTGCCTCTTGCCAAGCTTTTATCCTCACCTATATTTCCTAGCCATTACTCCGGCCAGACATAAACATGGCACCGGGGCTACATTAAAATCATGTAAATTATATCCGTTTATCCGAGAAATTTGTTTTTACTGCTTTGCCGGTGCCGTGTCGATAAGAGCACTCACTCCTTAGGCTGATCAGTGGGCTAATGTTATTCTCCTTCCATAAATTATGAGCAGTCGCCCCTCTCCTGTCATCTTAATTTAAATTTCAGCACGAAAAATGTCACTTTCTCAATGTCAACTAATATATCGTTATATTTACAATATAATTGTTATAGTTATTGGATATTGGGATGCGTTTAACTCATAGTCTGTAATCGAATTTACAATAGTTTCATAAATAATTGACTTGTCAAACTAAAGACAGAGTGAAAACAAAATCCTCAACTAGTTCTATTCAAGATGCCAAATTATGAAAACTTTAAGTTACTGACTTGGCTGGCAAAAGAATAAATTATTAGAATGGATAGGCGCGTTAATAAAATATTTATTTTTTTCAGGAAAAACGACATTTATTTATAAAAATAAAATAATAATAATAATATATATATATATATATATATATATATATATATATATATATATATATATAAGTTTGAAACGATATGTCTGTTCCAAACTTGTTCTCTCTGCTGCCGTTAGGAGTCGCAGGTTGCGTGGAGCATTCATAACCTCCTCTGAATGTCCTCCACTCAGTCTACCTTTATGTTCTGTGAATGTTTTCATTATGTACGATTGTTAGTGCTCGTGGTGAATTATTATTACTTTCATAAATCCTGGCATTGAATTGATTCAGGTCAGTTAAATTCTCAAGTCAGTTAAACTCTTGTATGACGTTATAAACAGTTGTTAATATTGTATTGTTATTTTCAGTTGTAATACAAGCATCAATAGCAAGCCAGTCTAATTATTTATCAATCCCACAATTATTGATAAATAACTTACAAATCAATTCAACAAGAAGGATGGCAGGAATCAAGATAATTTTTCACTTTGCTACCGAGCCAGATTTGGATCCTAAGAAGACCGTTGTAAAAGTCAAATCCATCCAATATCCTTCTACAGACTCGATATTTTCTTTTGATGAGGATGTTATGCCGATCAAATTACACACAGAACTAGCCAAACTATCAATAATAAAGTCTGTCGTCCAATCTATGAATAAGAGAGGGAGAACGAGAAAGGTTAACATTACTTTGAACGCTGAACTCCAAAAGATCTACATCGATACAGAGGGTAATTTTGTTTTTAATGGAACTTATCTAGAAGAACTTACATTAACTCCTCCTTTAAACATTTCCAACCAACCACAAATTGCTCCTTTGCCTCAAAATCCTCCTCAAACTATAATGAATAATGTGAAACTGATAACACAAAATATGTTACCCGAAAAATTCCAAAACAAAGGTCAGAATGCCAAATCATGGCTTTCCTTATTTAAATTAGAATGCCAACGACTTGACATAAGGGAGGATCAGTTTTCAGAAATTTTACGTTTTTGGTATGAGTCTATGTTAAAATCTGCAGACAAGTCTTGGAATTTTTATGAGGATTCTTCCATTCAGACTTTCGGTGAGTCTACTTGGGGTGATATCAGTTACGCTTATTCTTTTCACTGGATAAATGGCTCTTTCTTAGATTACGCGTTAAAAAAGAGAAACCTATTATAAAATGTTGATAACATTTTAAGTATAGAATCTCAAATAAATTTCATAATTATTGGTCTGCCAAAATATTTGTTCTCATATCTAAGTAAAAGTGAAATCACAACGATTGAAATTTTAATGTCGAAATTGAGACAGTTTCAACCAACAAATCATAACAAAGATTTTCAAAATAAACACGAAAACAGGAGACATGTCAGTACACCTTCACCTAATTATCAGAACAAAGAGTTTCAAAACAAATACGAAAACAAGAGATATGTTAATACACCTAATACCCGTTCTCAAAGTGAAAATAAACTAAGCTATAAACCAGCTGTTTCTCATTCGGAAAACTAGCAACCATCCCACTTATTAAAATAACCGTTTTAGCCGACAATAGAGAGGCAGTTGCTTTATATGATTCAGGAGCAAATGTCTCCTTAATTAATTCTCGGTTCTATTTACAAGTAATGATAAATAATTTAACAAGTGGGATGGCAACATTTGATACGCTGGGCGGAATTATTAATTCAAAAGGTACTGTATGGTTAGACTTAAAAATATTTAACGTTACAAGGAATTTTCCTTTTTTATTGGCGGAAAATGATTGTTTTTTGGCTGATTTGTTGTTGGGCTTGGATTGTATTAAATCTTTTAAACTATGCCAAAAATAACAATCTTGAAATTTCACAAAATACTGATAAAAATAATAAAAACCTTTCTGTGTTTTACCAAACTAAAAGTTTAGATTGCCTTGAATCTAAGCAAGAGGTATTAGAAAACATACTTATCAAATTTAATAACGTTTTTGCAAAAGAAAAGTTTGATGTAGGAAGCAAAGATCAAACTTACTGAAAATAGATATATAGCTCGAAAACCATATAGATGCTCGATTCCAGATAAACTGGAAATTGAATCTCCATATGCTGCACCAGTAACCCTTGTTTATAAGAAAGATGAAAACAGAAAATCACGGTTATGTATTGATTATACAGGGTTAAATAATATTGTGGTGCCGGAAGGATACCCTTTTCCCAGGATAGAAAATTTAGTAGCCAAAGTAGGGAAATGTATTTATTTCTCGAAGCTAGATATTAATAGCGCATTTTGGTCAATTTCGTTGAGAAAGAAAGATAGGTACAAAACAGCTTTTGTAACGCATCATGGTCACTGGCAATGGTGTTGCCTTCCGTTTGGCCTAAAACCAGACCCAGCCATTTTTTAAAGGATTCTTTCTAATATACTCAGGAACGGTAATCTTGATAATTTTGCTATAAACTACATCGACGATATATTAATTTTTTCTGAATCCTACGAAGATCATATTCAACATATAAAACAAACTTTGCAGGTGTTACAAAATCCTAATTTGAAATTAAACTCGAATAAATGTAGCTTTGCGAAAAATGAAATAGAATATTTAGGTCATCTAATCTCAAACAACACGATTAAACCAATAAATGATAGCTTGATAGCTATAAAAAAGTTTCCGCTTCCCCAAACAAAAAAACAAATTAGACAATTTTTGGGAAAAACAAATTTCTATGCTAAATATATTCCTAAGTGTTCCATAACTTTAGAACCTCTTCATAATCTTTTAAGGAAAAATGTATTTTTTGAATTGGCGACAAAATGTCAAAACAGTTTTGATACTATAAAAAACCACTTATATAACCAACCAATACCAGTAATTTTTGGTTTCAACAAGCCAGTTTATATTTTCACTAATGCAAGCATAGAAGGGGTTGGCGCGATATTAAAACAACCTCAAGAGAATGATATCTTAAAGCCTGTATTCTATTTTTCTAAGAAATTAGCAATCTCTCAAAAAACCAAAAGAGGCATCTTTATTGAATGCTTGGCAATCAAAGAAGCCATACCTTATTGGCAATATTATTTGATAGACAAGAAATTCACAATATTTACAGAACACAAACCTTTACATAACTTCAATATAAAAAATTGCAGTGATGTTGATCTTTTGCATATGTTAAAATACATATCTCAATTTGAATTTGAAATTATATATAATCCTGGTATAAATACCTCAGGGGCACATTGTCTATCGAGGAATCCAGTGCTTTCAGAGAAATATAATGAATGTGAATCAAAGATAAAAATAGTGAATCTCATATCAATTAATGACATCTTGTCAGTTCAGAAACAATTAACTTGGGATAAATATTGCAGCAAAGAAAACGATATAATTTATAAAACCCTTAATAAAAAGAAAAAAATTTGGCTTCCTGAATCGTATGGTATATCTATTTTGAATAAATTGCACATTGATTACGGTCATACAGGTGTAAAACAAATGTCATTAATGATTATGATGACAAATGACACTATTCTTTTATTTCAAGAATGCGCTAAAACATATAAAAATGATTTGTAGAAGTTGCGAAACATGTATTAGGAACAAAATTAGGTTTGGAAGTTTTAGAGCTCCTCTTTCTCAACTAGGTCCTGCCGAATGTCCATTGGAAATAATCTCGCTTGATACAATTGGTGGATTTTCTGGAAATAATTCTACACAAAAATATTTACATTTAATTGTTGATCACTTTACTCGCTTTGCATTCATTTCTACATCAAAGACTCGAGTTGCAAATGACTTTATCAGTTTAGTTAACACAAATGAAAAGAGAGGCAAAATTGATACATTGCTGATAGACCAATACCCAGGTTTAAATTCGAAAGTATTTAAAAACTATTTAAAAGAAAAAAAATATACGGTTAGTATTTACTGCAGTTGATTGCGCATTTTCCAATGGACAGAATGAGCGTACCAATCAAACTCTAATCAATAGGATTAGATGCAAAACATATGCAAATAAAAATGTATCATGGATCACAATTGCTAATCAATGTGTGGACGAATATAACAACAAAGTTCATAGTTCCACAAGATTTTCTCCAAGTTATTTGCTATCAGGAGCCGAAAATTCAATTTTAAATAAAAACAACATTGATAATTTGGAAATAAATAGAAAATTAGCTTTTGAAAACACCCCAAAACTGCATAGGGTAAACAAATTTTATTATGACAACATAACAAGGGATGTCGATTATGAAGAGAACGACCTTGTATGTCAGGAGTGGCAATAAATTGAATAGGAAAAAATTAGACCCTATTCGTATGGGCCCCTATAAAATAACAAAGAAGGTATCCAATAAGATATTGGAAATTGATTTTGGAAATCAGAAGAAAGATATAAACATTTTTCATAGAAGTAAGCTAATTCCTTACCTTTCCTTTCCATTTTCATTCTGAAAGAGGGGGGGGGATGTAAGTTTGAAACGATATGTCTGTTCCAAACTTGTTCTCTCTGCTGCCGTTAGGAGTCGCAGGTTGCATGGAGCATTCGTAACCTGCTCTGAATATCCTCCACTCAGTCTACCTTTATGTTCTGTGAATGTTTTCATTATGTACGATTGTTAGTGCTCGTGGTGAATTATTATTACTTTCATAAATCCTGGCATTGAATTGATTCAGGTCAGTTTAAGTCTCAAGTCAGTTAAACTCTTGTATGACGTTATAAACAGTTGCTAATATTGTATTGTTATTTTCAGTTGTAATACAAGCATCAATAGCAAGCCAGTCTAATTATTTATCAATCCCACAATTATTGATAAATAACTTACATATATATATATAGCTAAATAAAAGGTTCGCGGGACTGAGTTTTTAAAAAGAGGTTTTTATTGACTGACATACATTATACAAGAAAAAGCACAATTTACAGCCTAGTACAAGAACTGCGTTTTGAACATCTGACGTCACAACGCTTGGACGGGCAGAGTGCCATCGAGCGCAGGTGTAGGTGGCCTTTTATACAGTTATCTAGGAGAGGGAATAGTGTACATTTGTTTACTATCCCTAATACCATTGGGTTTCCATAACTTCTCCCCCCCCTTGTTCCGAGGTCTTCGATGGAACAAATATCTTAGTGTAAATAGGTTAGATTCTATACAAAAAGAAAAGGTTTGAACCTTATACATTTCTCAATACCTTTTACACTAAGTCATAAATATAATAGATAACATTCTATAAACAAAAGGGATTGGACCTTATAATTTAAGTTTATACAAAAAATAAAAGGATTATATCTTGTGTACCAAGTTTAGGATTTGTACTATCTATAGTTTTACATAAATAAAAAGATTAAACTTTGTCCATTTCTTAATATTAACAATAAGCTTAAACTATAAAATGTTTATACATTACAAAATTCCTTACATGCTAAAGTACAATTTTCCTTATAGCTAAAAGATAACAGGATATTTCTTAATACTAAACAATTCATATCTATACATTATTTAAACAAAAGGAAAAATAAAATAAGAGTCTTTGAATTAGTTTTTCTATTACAAATAATACTTTTAGATTCAAAATTACTCAATTAAAATAATAATATTTTAAATCAAAATAATAATTCAAACACTCTTTTACAATAATTACAATTAATAATAATTTCAAAATAAAATACATACTTTTTCAATGATCAATCAAAATAATATTTCAAGACAAAGATAATAGTATCCTAATATTTATGATAGTGACTTCGAAATATTAATTACAAAATAAATCGGACAGAATATTACTGTGAAATAAATTAATAATTTGAATGATCTTTTACATTATTAACATTGAATATAATATTTTACAACAAAATACAAAAGTCCGACTTTATTAAAATAACTACAGCATTGTCAATTTAATACAGATAATTCTTTCAATATAACATAAACATTACTCCTAATACCATTGCATTTATTATATTTAAAATAAAAGATTTTTAAAACATTTTAATATCGTTTAAATAAAATTAAATATTTTTAATCAGAACCACTGTCTGAATCGTAATTATCCGAAATGTTTACACGAAGAGATTCGCTATCGTCGTCTGAAATAGATTGTTTCTTTTTCCGTTTTTTCCTAGTGGGCCTTTTAATATTGTCAATATGAGTTTTGATTGGTCTTTTATCTTTTACTAATACATTTACTTTTTTAAACTTGTCCCTACTTTTTATTTTCGCTTGAGTATTTTTGAAATATTCTACGTCTCCCAATTATTTCTGAATATCCAAAGGGTCTTCCCAATTTTTATTTAATTTTTCAGTCCTTGTTTCTTTTTCGTCATTTATTTTCGATCTAATTAATTTATGTACTAATTGTTGGTCCTTATGATATTTTAATACATATTGTTCTGTCAGGTCGATGTTTTCGTTTGATTCTAATCTGGAGGTTCCGAAAGTAATTTCATTAGGCGTTAATTTTAATTTATTGTTCAAGGTATTATTATACGCTATTACCGCTAATCTTAATTTTTGCTGCATCGAACATTTATCTTTTTCTTTTCCTATTATTCTTAATAATTCGTTTAGGGTAGAGTGGACTCTGTTCAATAATCCCAAAGAGTTTGAGTGGCTAGCTGAGGTATAATATAAAATAATATTATTTTCTTCACAGAACTGTTTTACCAAATTATTTTTCATTTCTGTCCCTTGATCTAATGATATTTGTAGAGGTGTGGGAAAGTATGTCATATAGTTAATCAGTGCATTACTAAAATTAAAAATATCTATCATTAACTTAAATTCTGTCTGACTATAAAACTGATAAAATGATATTTTTTCTAAGGTTTCAATGAATATTAACCAAATTATTCTGATAAGTCTATTTTAAATTTTTGATGTGTAAACCATTCAAATCATATAATATCTGTTATGCTAACCTCATTTTATAAATGCAT
The DNA here is from genome assembly GCA_003667255.2 of Euschistus heros. Classification (NCBI taxonomy): domain Eukaryota; kingdom Metazoa; phylum Arthropoda; class Insecta; order Hemiptera; family Pentatomidae; genus Euschistus; species Euschistus heros. The sequence continues at coordinate 1,181,347 of RCWM02000147.1, forward strand.
AAAAATGTTAATAACAATTATATTCAACTTCTTAAAAGCAAAAATAAGCAAGAAATCAAGATCGAGAGGTAATGTAAACTTATTAACTTTTTGACCAAAAATGACAATACTTAATCACGTAGATGAATAAAATTGCTATGCGTATTGCATTTAAATTTAAACTTAAAGCTGTGAAATCGTTTATCCCTTTAGGTTTATATTTAATATTTCGATTCTAGTGATTAACAGGACATTAAATAAAATTATCATACCTTGTTTTGTTTGAATTGAATTGTTACAAAAATAAAATAAAATAATTAGTTTAAATTTACAGGTTCTTTAGTTCGTTGATACAATGTAATTGTTTAAATAGCAAGCATAATAGAAGCTTAAAAAGAAAGAATACAACAGTTTAATCCTAAACGTATTTAGTAACGCGTATATGAAAGTTAACATAATTATCGGAGTAATAATCAAATAAATATATTATTCAAATGACTAATTAATATACAATTAATTATTGTCAACTAAGTAAATCATTATTATTAAACTATTAATTAATTATTATTGTTAAGTTATTCCTAAAATTAAATAATGATTTTTGATTTGTTAGAAATCCATTGCTCTTTTCAGAATTACGTATGTATTAATATTAATTATAAACGAAACATCGTAATGAGAAGCAACATAAAACTAAATTTTGCAATCTAAATGAAAATAAGTAAGTTATAATTTTACAGAAATAGTTAGAACGTATTATTAATAGTTAATGATAATATTAATAAATTTAAGTATTAACAAAAACTGGTATGAATATGAATATTAATAAAAATGGTATTGATGTTGAATTCGAAGTTACCAGAATCAACAATTTATCCGATTTAAATATTTTTACTTAGTTTTTTCCTATATTTATACATCTTTTTTGGTACAATCCAAAGTGGGAAATTATTTTTTGATTTATTTAGTCTGTTTATTACATTTAACAATTTGTATAACTCTTCATGAACCGTTTTCTCGCCTAAAGGAACATTTAGTTGAGGTTTAAATTTTTTTAACTTATTGCCGCAGTGATCCAGCCTACTTTTTATGGAAATAGAAGCTATTATTTCTTTAAAGGTCTTTTGGTTCAATTTATTAACCTTTGTTACTTTATTATTTAATTTTTCAACAGTTATTTTCAAATTATTTTTCGAAGCTTTTAAATTGTTTGTTTCTTTCACTGAATTTGAATTTAAATCTTCCGTTTCTTTGATTTTACTAATTATATTTTTTTCTTTTCCTTCTCGTGACTTATTAACGGTTTTTAATGTTTTTTTTAAATTACGATATTCATTTCGGACTGTTTCTTTATTTTTATTAAGTTCTTTAAGTTTTCGGTATTTTAAATTTTTGTCGTCTTCCATATTCTTAAATTTGTTTACAGAATTTTCTACACTTTCTTTTATTTCCGATTTAAATGTTCGTAGCGGATTAATTGTTTTTTTCCATTTTTTCGTCGATTAGATTTGGTAATTCGTTATTTAAATTTAGGTCATGTATTTCTATTTGTTTATCCTGGTTATCGTCAATAGTCTGTTTAGAATTTAAATTATTTATATCCGGTCCGGAGGTCTGCTTGTGCTTGGGCCTAATTCTAAAAAATGATCCTGTCTTTTTTCCAAAGATTCAATACGTTCTAATAATAATTTTATTTTTTCATCTTTTTCTTCCTCTATTGTGTGTACTACTCTATTAGAAACGGTTCTCATCGAAACGGTGTTTGAATCTACCTGGGGTTGTTGGTAATTTTGCCTAAAATTTCTGGAGGGTGGTTTATTAAAAAATTTATGTTGCGACTGGGGGTGCCACGGTTGATTATAAATTGGTGTTTGATATTCGATAGCTCGCTGTTGTGGCCGGAAGTTATGCTGATTGTTATTATTAAAAGAATTAGAGGTTGGACCTTGTTCATACTGATACTGTTGTGGTCGGTAGTGTTGAGGATTATTGTACGACGCATATTGTTCGCGATGATATTGATGGGGTCGGTAGTTTTGGTAATCGTGGTGGTTATTAAAATTCGGTCTGTACTCTTTATTTTTGTAATTATTTTCGAAATTTTTCTTTTTATAATTATTTTGAACTGGGTTTTTTTGGTGTTTTTTATCGCCATAAATTCTATGTACGATGTGAGCCGCGCTGTTTCTGAGTATTTCTTCTAAGTCTTCTAATGAATCGAATTTGATATGGTAAATAAAGTCAGTACGTGCTGGGTGTAAACTATGTACTGCGTGGTGGGATATTTGTTTGTCATACCTATACATTTCGTCCTGTTTGGCAATTATTTCGTTGTCAGAGTAAATTCGTGCATATAAATCGCATCTTTTTTGGCCCAGTCGTTCTAAGAAATCGAGTGGGTTTTCATTATGGTAAGCCCGCGTATTTAAAATTTCCGAAATTAATTGTTCCCTAGTTCTCGTGTCCTGGTACTTTTTCTTTAAGAATTTTATTATTTCTTTTACTGTATTAAATTCCTTGTCATATACGGCGACTTTAGCTTTTCCAGTTAGTTTATTTAAGATTGTTAAAACGAGTTTAGCTTGGTTTGTATTTTTATGGGTATTAACATCTTTGCAATATAAATTGTATAAAAATTCGCTATTTCTAATAAAGTCAACTAGTTGTAACAGATTTCCGTCATATTCCGGGATGATGCTAAATCGTGATTTTTAATTTCAAGAGCCATATTATTTTCTTTTTTAACTAACGTAGAACCAGTTATTTTTAAGTTGCTTAATTTTTCTTCCAATATATTCATAAAAATGCTAAATTCATATTTTAAATTATTATACTTATTACTAACTTATATTTAAATTACAAAATTACTTAAAAATTAAAATAAAAATAATTATACTTTTTCTTGATACAACGTTGTCTTCGATGTCTTCTTGATGACGCTCCCTTTACCTCCTTCCCGTCGATTCTTTAGCAAGAGGTTGTAGGTCCTTTTGGTAAAGGTATTGGAATACCAAAGCGCTCCCAAAGACTTGAAGATCTGCTGATGTACAAATACTCAGCTCCCAATCTTCTCATGCCAGTGGAAAGAGGTCTCGCTGTTCTGTACCTGAAATAAGATAGAACTGCCGCGAAGTTACGTTAACGCTTCCAAGAGTCCCTCCGTTCGGGCGCCAGCTAAATAAAAGGTTCGCGGGACTGAGTTTTTAAAAAGAGGTTTTTATTGACTGACATACATTATACAAGAAAAAGCACAATTTACAGCCTAGTACAAGAACTGCGTGTTGAACATCTGACGTCACAACGCTTAGACGGGCAGAGTGTTATCGAGCGCAGGTGGAGGTGGCCTTTTATACAGTTATCTAGGAGAGGGGATAGTGTACATTTGTTTACTATCCCTAATACCATTGAGTTTCCATAACTACGTATATATATATATATATATATATATATATATATATATATATATATATATATATATATATATATATATATATATATATATATATATATATATACCTCAGGCACTTATAGGTGACCAAAAAACTAAGACAAAAAGTCCTTTAGAGATTTGCTTGTTTTTGCTTAGGGTAACGGTTCGGATCGGCGACACCACCAAACTAGGTTGACCCGCGCTACACCGACCAGTTCGATCCTTACGCTTCACTTCATGTTTACATTTTTCGATAGTTCATTCCTATAACCTCATATGTAAACAATCACTTCTACAGTTTCAACTTGAATTGTGTTGTTTAGTTTGTTATATTGATATTTAGATTTCTTAAATGTAAATAAGTGAAACAGAAGTTCACAAAATGTGTTTCATAAAGGATTAAGTGTTTTATGAATTCATGTTTTCTTATTTCATCTAATCTTATGTGTAAAAGTGTTATAAAACTTAAGAAGATTAATTTGTACATGGATTTGGGTTTTACATATTTATATTTGTTCTATCAATTTAAGTGATAAAATTTACAACTTGTAAAAGTGTTATGAAACTTAACAAGATTTATTTGTACATGGATTTGGTGTTTTATATATTTGTATTTGTTGTTTCAATTTCAGTGATAAAATTTCAGTATACATATTTTGTGTATGGATTCTTTGTCATCCATATTACTTTTTGTGCTAAAGTGAGACAGATTGTATAATTAATTCAATAAAACATATCAGTTTATAAATAAATGTGAGAAAGTATATTACAGGTTTTTTATGTTTTCTTATTTCCGCTTCCCATGAGAAAATATAGCAGAAATTAACATCATCACTTTCAACTAGTATTCTGTCTTATATTATATAATGGCTTATAACATGGAGAATTGACAATGTGAAAATAATCACAGATTAAGAGGTAAATGACACATTACCATATAATTGTAGAACTATTGGTATAATGTTATAGATTAATGTGTTTTTAAAAAAAATTAGAAGCCTGATGATGGAAGATTATCTCCGAAACATGTAGCTACACATGTTAAATAAATAGGAGTTATGCCAAATAAATACTTAAGGATTCTGTCTTTTTTATATTTATAATTTGTTATTTTCACTTCTCTGACAGAATGTTCATGAGGAATTAACTTTACTGGTGGTTCAGTAGTATATTAATTGTTGATTAAATTAATATTAATTCAAAATTCATTTAGTGTCTTATATTTCGATATTTCCTTATTTCCACTTTAATATTTCCTGATTTCTCATTTTAATATTAGAAGGTAAACAGAAGTTAATATTACTTCAGGGATTTAGAGTTTCTCAGTAAATGTAGGAGAATAACCTTTCCCCTCTAAAAGCAGCGACTAGAACATCGAAATAAATCGGAACAAGGTTAGAATCGATAAGGGGTTGGTGTCACCGATCCGAACCATTACCTTGCTTTAGTTTTAAAGAAAATCGCAAAAAAAAGAAACAAAACAAAAATGTTACAGGTAGCGATTATCACTTTTTCAAAGTTCGTCAGGCTAGGCAGTGAGATATGCAAACAATTAATGTTATCCTTTACATTCTTTTATTTGTTTACATTTTGGCTTCCTTCTAGGATCATAATTCCTAAATCGGTCTTCTGTTAGTTACTCAGATATTTTTGTGTGAATAGCATCAGCCACAATGCCGCATACATATTCTAATGTTCAATACGCTGATATGATTTTTGTGTATGGTTTCTGTAACGGCTATGCTTTAGAAGCGGTGCGGGAGTATGCGCGCCGATTTCCAAATAGAAGAGTGCCTAATCGAAGAGTCTTTTTTTTAACTTTTAATAGACTACGAGAGACTGGGTCATTTTTAATACGTAATGAAGGCGACCAATTCCAGGCAGAAATAAGACCAGATTATTGTATCCAACGTCACTTCGATAACAATCCTGAGAGTAGCATCCGAAGAGCATCTGCTGCATTAGCAATATCGTGACAAGCAATATGGCGAACTTTGAAAGGTGATAATCGCTACCCATACCATCTTCAAAAAGTTCAGAATTCATTACCTCAAGATAATGTCAAGAGATTAAATTTTAGTAACTGGTTTCTTGACAAAATTCGCGATGATAATTTATTTCCATTAAAAAATTATATGGACCTATGAAGCTACCTTTACAAGAGGAGGAATTGTTAATCAAAGAAATTATCATGTATGGGCTCTTGAAAATCCCAGAGCTATTAGAGAGAATAGGTTTCAGCATGAATTTGCTATTAACGTTATTTGGTTTGGAATTCGGAACGGATTACTGGTGAGACCATAATCTTTACCTGGAAGATTGAATGGTATCACATTTACATATTTTTTGGAGAGCGACTATTCTTATTATTTAGATGACATTTTCTTACAGCAGCGGATTGAAATGTGGTTTCAACTCGATGGATGACCGGCTCATTATAGCAGAGTTGCTCGAGCTTAGCTGGATATAAATTATCCACAACGATGGATTGGACGTGGAGGAGCAGTAATTTGGCCATCCAGATCACCTGATATGGCACCCATGGATTTGTTCGTATGGGGAACCTTAAAACAGAAATTTATTCGGGGTAAATCAACTCAAGAGAGCAATTAAGAGACCGAATCATAGATGCAGTGCACCAAATATATTCAGAACAATGTTTAGCTGCAATTTATCAAGTGAGTGCTAGACCTAATGCTTGCATTGGTGCAAGAGGACAACATTTTGAGCAATATGAACATTAAAAAGAACATAACATAAATAAAATGTAAATAAATAAGTATCAAAATGAAAACTTGTTCTGTTTCTTTTTTTGCGATTTTTCTCTAAAACTAAGCAAAAACGAGCAAATCTCTAAAGTACTTTTTGTCTTAGTTTTTTGGTCCCCTATAAGATCCTGAAGTTTTGCCATTTAAATTCGGGACACCCTGTATATATACAGGGTGACCTATTGTTATAAATATATATTACTAGAGTTGTGGCAATGGCCAACTTCTTTACTCGAGTATGAGCAACTGTGGCGCTCCATCTCAGCTTCCACTAGATTTTCACACTGATGGTATGGCTGAGAAAAGAGCGTTGGGATTACTGGGGGCCTGGCTTCCCCTCCTATAAGTTGGGGGACAAGCTTGGTCTGGGGTTTTCCTGGGATGTTTGTGTACATTGTATACAGGGTGTTCATTATAAGACTGCAGTAACTTCGGGAGGCGATTCTAGGCATCATTTGGAACAAAAAATTTCATATAAACTATAGCTCGATTCTCATCCGTTTTATAGATAGTTTTAATTTTATATTTTTTCAAGAAATTTCTAATTTTTTACAAATGATTGTCTATATTTCCCGACCTATTAAGCCTAGAGCAATATCAATATGCTCATTAAAAAGAAGATAAAATGTGCTTTATAAGTAAATTTATTTAGACTTGAAAATAGCCCTGTCTAGTATTTAACTTATTGATCAAAACATATGAAGTAGCAAGTTTCTAATTCCGTTCCAAAACTTTGACTACATTTTTCTCAAAAATATTACATATGTTACAAACGTGCACTTCACACAAACACCTTTTGAATGGTATATCATGAATAATGATAATTTCTAAAATTGATACTGAAATTACTTATTAGTTACAAAAAACAGGGAGATACATCGGCATTTTGGTAAATACTGAGAGAATGCTCAGAAATATTGAATAGTTTTATTAATAAAAATGTGATTTAATCATAATTACCTTTTTATCTTGTTCTAATATTTTAAATTTGAGAAACTTTTAAGATAGTTTAATTAAAATTTACATACTTAATTTACAATAATTGTTCAAAATATCCTCCTTCTACTTTCATACACACCACCGATCTTCTTCTGAATGCATCTACTGCTAGGCGAAGTTCATCATGATTTTGCCGCATTCATAAATTTCTTTGACCAACTCCTCTGGAGTTTCTGATCTTACTTTGTACACTTTTTGTTACAGTGTACCCCACATGTAAAAGTCTAGTGGTGTAAGGTCAGGACTCCTAGCTGGCCAACTTTTTGGCCCATGTCGGCCTATCTATCTCTCCCTAAAATAATGGTTCATCCACTCAGATATCAGTCTTCCTTTGTGTCGCGGAAATCCACAGATCTGGAACCACATTAGTTCCCTCTTCTGTAGTGAAATACACTCCGATAGCTCAAATATTTCAGTGTTAGTTTTCAATTAATAAAACATAATTTATGAGTGCTGCAGTACAGTGCGGCAAAATCATGACGAAGTTCCCCTAGCAGTAGATGCAGTCAGAAGAAGATCGGTGCTGTGTATGAGCTGTATGAGAATCTTTTGAACAATTATTGTAAATTAAGTATGCAAATTTTAATTAAACTATCTTACATACGTACAGTAAACATCTACCCTCCGTTCTATTTTATTTACAACTCTTATTTGTGTCTAATTTGTGCAGTATATTTTTTTTTTTTACCATTTACATTCTATTTTGTTAATTTAGTAAAGTGTTACACCTTCGTTATTGCGATTATTTTTAATTATCGTCAATATCCGTAGAAATCTGAAGGCTACAAGCAGCTGTAGGACATCAACAGAATAATCCGTAAAGTATTAAGGCCTCGTTGAATCCCGTAATTAAATAAACAACATCTAAGTCATTCACCTCAATAATTGTTGATTTAAATATTTTAAAAGACAAAATGGTGGTTTGCTCAAAATGTGAAGGTCTGGTCAGCGGGGAGGATAAGTATAATATTACATGCACCAAGTGTAAAGTCATCTACCATGGAAGATGCTTTAATCCCTCAGAAAATGACATAGATGCCATAAAAAACACTAAGAGGTCATGGCTTTGTCGTTTATTTGGGGAAAAAAAAAGCAGTCCAGGCACAGAGGAATCTCCAGAACCGTCTGTATCTGAGGTCCTTGCCGCGGTGAATCGCATAGGTGCCTCAGTTAACGAAGAAATAAAGTCTATGAAAAATTCACTAGATAAATACGGAGAGCTACCTTTTGATTTAAGTAAAAGGCTTTACAAAAATCGAAAGTCATATCGAAGGACAAAATAAATTTATCGAGGAGTTATTCAATGAAAATAAAAAATTAAAAACAAAAGTAGGCCAGCTGGAGATAAGAGTAAATAAAGTAGAGCGGGGCCTACTTAGAAGTTCTCTGGAAATTCAAGGCATCCCGGTACGCCCAGGAGAGACCCCTTCGGCTTTGGTGTCGAGTATAGGAGCAGGGCTAGGGATTAAATTAAATATTGAGGACCTCGACCTGGTGGAACACCGGCGTCCCAGAAAAGATGACCCTCGACCTCCTCCTGTGATCGCTCACTTTGTCAGGCAGACGCTCAGGAATGAGTTAATACAAAAAAGAAGGGTGAAGCGGGATTTCTCAACGCGGGATATCAGCTGGCAGGAGAACGACTCCCACCGGATATATCTCAGTGAAGAGATGACCCCGACCGACTGCAATCTGTATTGGCTCGCCCGTCAGAAGAGATCTACTGGTAGACTAAAGTATGTGTGGTTCGCGGGTAGACGATTCCGCTGCCGTAAAGATGATGGCCAGCCCGTGATTTTCATTGATCAGAGCCAGGACCTGGAGATTTCCGGCTGACTTTTTAGAATACATCACCATCTTGCGCCCTCTCGGTCTTTCAAACTTTCTGTTATTGAACACTGTGTTTTGTCTTATTGTTCATCTACCATTTCTACCCTAGAAGATAATTTTTATTTTTGGATACAAGGTTATTATTTCTGTGTTTTTTTTTTATTTATTGGGTTGTTTCACATGAAATGTCCGTTTTCAAGGTAAAGGGATTTTAGTAAAAATACAATATGAAAACAATATAATTTTATTCGAAGTATTTACCTTCTTTTTCTACACATTTTTCCCAACGTGACAACAACTTTTTTATCCCGGATTTGAAAAACTCTGAGCTTTGAAGTGAAACAAAATCTGAAAACGCACTTTTGATTTCAGCACCATTTGCAAAAATATTTCCTTTGCAGAAGTTGTCTAAATTCCTGAAAAGGTGATAATCTGTTGGAGACAAGTCGGGAGAATATGGTGGGTGCGGAAGAACTTTGTACCCCAGCTCTTTCAATTTATGCATGGTAAGTTTTGAAACGTGGGGTCTAGCGTTGTCGTGTAGGAGTATAGGGCCCTTCCGATTTACCATCCAGGTTGTTTTTTTCAATAATTTTTAGTGCATTTGGCCAATTTCATTGCAGTAGGTTGTAGAGGTAATGATCTCACCTCTAGGCAAAAAGGAATAATGTATGATTCCAGCCATGGACCACCATACTGTAACCATTAATTTTTTCGGGTGCAAATTTGGTTTTGGCATTTGTCTTGGGCTTTCGACGATGTCTAACCACTGCCCTGACCGACGCTGATTCTCATAAGCAATCCAGCTGCCGAACGACCTAGTTTAAACTCATAAAAAAATATTACACGAAAATCGCGTGTTTCCATGTTCATATTTGAAGGTATACTAAACAGTGTGTAATTGATTGGGAAGGTAATGTTTATAAAAGAAAAGTAGAGGATTAGTAACAGCTTGATTATGATATGTGAACTTTGGAAGTAAACAACAGAGACTCGCAAAATCCTCTATGTATTTCAAATATTATAACATCGGACATTTCATGGGAAACAACCCAATATTTACGTTTTACTGTATCACATTATCAGAGTCTATTTATTATAGCTTATATATTACGGTTTATGATTTTATATCTCTTTATTATATATATTTTTGTATTTATATATCTTTATAACCATTGCACATTTTCGTTTTTTGCATGCTTATTACAACTAGAATGTTTCTTTAAATGTTTGTGTTTCACTGCATCTTGTTATCACGGTTTATTTACTGGTGTTTATGCACTTCGATTCATGCTTTCATTTCTCATAAATACATACGCTTATATATTTATATTATATATATATATATATATATATATATATATATATATGTAACCACTCCACATTATCTTTTTTAGCTTGCTTAATACAACTAGAATGTTCTTATAGTTATTTAAGTTTTATTGCATCTAATTATCTTTGTTTATTTACAGTCGCTTATTCTTTTTTCATTTTTCGTTTATTCATTACGTTTTACTACGTTATACCTTACTATTATATGTATTTGTGCTTTCATATACGTGCATAACCACTTCACATTATCGTTTTTTTGCCGGCTAATCACAACTAATGTGTTTTTTACTTATTTAGGTCACACTGCATTTCTTTATCTTCGGTTATTCACTGTCGTTCATATATCACTATTTATGATTTTTTTGTTTCATGATTATATATATTCATGTATTTATATATCTATGTAATTACCTCACATTATCGTTTCTCGTTTTTTTATTACAACTAAAAAGTTTATTTTTTTCCTGTTCTTGGCATCCACTATTTCATCTCAGACATAGTAGGAATCTATGTTCATGACAGCCTAAAGACATGAATTCTCGATTTCTCTCCCTCATCCGTACAACCTCACATTAAGTACCTATTCATTGAAATTTATGCTAGTACCCAGCATCTACTTTATGGAGTTGTATACCGTCCTCCTCTTGTACCTTTCGATCTGTCCTTTGAATCCTCCTTATTTAACCTGGTTCCTCTCTATCCCAAAATCATTATTACGGGTGATTTCAACACAAATCTTCTTTCCGACTCCAACAACAAACGTTACCTGGATAACTTGATTTATTCCCTTCACCTTTTTATCGTTCCTTTTTCTCCTACTCATCATTCCCGCTGGTCTGACTCATGGTTAGACCTTTATATTATCGATTCACAACAAAACCTCCGGTCCTCCTCCCAATGTCCCAATGTGCCTTTTCTATCCTGCCATGACCTAATCCAAATATCCTATGACTTCCGAACCCCTCCGGTCCTTTCTAGAACCATTACCTTCCGCAACCTTGATGCCCTCAACCGTGATATTATCTTACCATTCCTTGAAGCCTTAGACTGGAGTGAGATCCACACCTCCTATTCCATAGACTCCATGGTTGACATCCTCTCAACTAATCTCCTCAAAATCCTCGATACATTTGTTCCACTTAAAACCTCCTCCTTTCGACGCCGGCCTGCACCTTGGTTGTCTCAAGAAATCAAAGATCTCCAGCGAAAGTGTGAGGCTGCAAGAAGAATTATTATCTAACGATAAGAATACGATTATCTAACGTTCAAAGTGCTCCGCAACTTTGTACAAACAAAATCTTGGTACGCAACTTGGCGTGCAAAATCTTCCTACTGCCATGAAGCCTTTTGGTCCGCTCCTGATTCTAAAACAAAATGGCAGCTCCTTCGCAAACTTTCCCTCCATAATCCCTCCGGATCTTCAACCTCGACCAACTTCCCAGTTTCACCGAACGACCTAAACACCTATTTTGTATCGCCATCTCTAACCACTCCCCCCTTCCACTCAGCCAGTATCTTGCCCGAAACACCATCCAATGCAAATAATTTTTATTTTTCCTACATTCCCCTTCTGATATAATTTCCTCTGTCATGAAATCCCACACCAACTCCCTTGGTCCAGATGGTATCCCAAATAAACTTATAAAATTATGCCTCCCAGAACTTACGCTGATCCTTCTATTCATTTATAATTTCTCCCTTCAAAACTCCGTATTTCCTACCTCCTGGAAAAAAGCCATTGTTCATCCTATCAATAAAAATTCCAACCCTACCTGTCCTGCAGACTTTCGTCCGATCTCTATCCTTTCAAACCTCTCAAAACCATTAGAGCGTTTGTTGCAATCCCAATTATCTAGCTTCCTGGAAGATTTCCTTCTACTCGATCCCTTTCAATCTGGTTTTCGTCCTGGTTATTCTACCCAATCCGCACTAATCAAAATCACCAGTGATATCCATGCCGCAATAGACGAAAAAAAACTAACCGTCCTTTTACTCCTCGATTTTTCCAAGGCTTTTGATTCCATTGACCATTCTACCCTATTTTCAAAACTAAAATCTTTAAACTTTTCTAACAGCTCTATCCAGTGGTTCCATTCTTTCCTCTCCAACCGTACCCAAGCGTTATCAATCCCTAACCGACCCTTGTCAGACTTCCTACCTCTTTCCTCTGGTGTAGCCCAGGGCTCCAGCATTTCACCTCTCCTCTTTAATTCATACATTAACGATCTGCATCAGTCAATTCTACACTGCTCCCACCACCTTTATGCAGATGACTGTCAAATATGTTTATCCTTTTCCCCTGCCGAAATCCTTGATGCTTTCTCCAAGCTTCAGAATGACCTTGACAGAATCTGTACCTGGGCCAATTTGAATAATTTAAAGTTAAACGCAAATAAAACTCAGGCGATAGTAATCGGCTCAAGTCACCTTCTCAGATCAAACTCCTATTATCCCTCTCTAAATCTAAGTAATCAACCTATTGCCTTTTGCTCTTCCTTCAAAAATTTAGGAATCATCTTCGGCCAAAACCTTTCCTGGAAGCCTCAAATTGCCCAAATATCCAGAAATTCAATTAGAACCCTGAAACTATTCAATCGTGCCCGTCATTTCCTCCCCCAAGCCACTCGCAAGTTTCCTCGCTCATCTTTCCTCTCTTCGACTATGGCTGCGTGGTGTTTGGGGGTCTCTCTGTGGGTCTCCAAGAGAGGTTAAAACGAATTATGAATTGCTTCGTTCGATTTGTTTTTGGAACCCCGAGGCGTTCCCATGTCTCACACCTGTACATGGACTTGAAGTGGCTCTACACATCCACCCGCAAATCATACTTCATAGGTTCATTCCTTTATCAAGTCATTCATCACCATCGCCTATCCTACATTTATAATCTGTTGAAATTTAAGGCTTCCTTCTACTCCCGATTCACAACAAGATCACGTTCCTCTGACCTATACTTGCGTTTCCATAGAACAACATTATACCAGCATTCCTTCCTAGCCCGATCCACTACCCTCTGGAACACCCTCCCTCCTGAAATAAGACATGCCCCTTCCTTAAGCTCATTTAAAACACTCCTTTTCCAATATCTCCTCTTATCCCAGTCAGATGCCAGTCAATATGAACAGTAATTATTATTAAATATGATCAAATCGAATAAATTTGATACCGGTGAATTGACTCACAAATTCATATAATAATAATCTTTTATTTGTTCCAAATTGGTAAATAATCATTTTATTTATTTTTTTATAAAAATTCTTTTTTCTTCTTTTTATTTTTTACTTTAAATGTTTTTCCTAAACAAAGAAATTTTATCTATCGACAAATCATATGTGTATAGTTGTGTGTATAGGTGTATAAGTGAATGAGTGCAGTGTATATAAGTATGTATCGTAATCTCTGTAAATATTTTCTTCATCCAATGTACATATAGACATAGTCCATCCCCTGTATATATCTTTTCTCATTTTCTAAGGGTTATTTATTTTATTTTATTTATTTTTTTTAGTATTATTTCATTTATCTTTCTTATGTTATCTTATTTACTAAAGTTATTTAGACAATTATTTACTTAACTGTATTTGCATGTCTATTGTTCCTCATATATAAATACCTTTGTATGAAAATATATATGCCAGACAATTGTACTATTTTATGACACAATTTTGTTATTCTTAGGGGACAATACGTCCCAGAATAAAGATTATTTTTTTCATTTCATTTCATTTACTATCTTAAAAGTTTCTTAAATTTCCAATATTAGAATAAGATAAAGAGGTAATTGTGATTAAATGACTTTTCTATTAATAAAACATAATAAAACTATTAAACATTTCTGAGCATTCTCTTAGTATTTACCAAAATGCCGATCTTGTATCTCCCTGTTTTTTGTAATTAATAAGCGATTTCAGTATCAATTTTAGAAATTATCACTATTCATGTTATACCATTCGAGAAGTGTTTGTGCGTACAAGTTTTTTTTTTTTTTTAGTAGTGCACGTTTATAACTTATGTAGTATTTTTGAAAAAAATGCAGCCAAATTTTTGGAACGAAATTATAAACTTGCTATTTCATCTATTTGAATCAATAAGTTAAATACTGGACGCTGCTATTTTTAAGTCTAAATAAATTTATTTTAAAGGAAATTTAATCTTCTTTCTAATGAGCATATTGATATTGATTTTGGCTGTTAGTAGTTCGGGAAATATAGACAATTATTTGTCAAAAATTAGAAATTTCTTGATAATACACAAAATTAAAAATATCTATAAAACGGATGAGAATCGAGCTATAGAATAGAGCAAATTATGCCCATAATTGCCAGTTATATTAGGAGGCAAAACCGCCTGTAATTGAATTTTTTTTTTCAATAAGCAGTAATTTTTCATTCATTTATTCATTCAATACCAGTTTTAGATTTCTTTGTCTCTTAAAATGATTTTTCGCGATTTGCGACGAAACGGTGCCCCGGATAAAAAATTCACCAGTATAAAATCGATTCAAAATATGATTTTCTAACGAAATCCGTAGTAAAAAATACAACAACCCATTGGGAATTACAAACTTAGGGTCGCTGGAGAAGAACTGGAGAAGGTTGGAGAGCAGACTATAACCTGAAAAGAAACTTTATTTGACACAGTTAAGACCCTTGACCACAAAACCTATCGGTACATGAAGAAGGAATTGTGGGCAAAAGAATTAAAAAAGACCGTCAATGAAATCATACGGAATTGTGACACATCAATTTTGCAAGATCAGAAATAACACCCTTCACGCTAGTTACGTTTATATAGAAAACAATGACAAGCTGATGACAGTGTCAGTCGATTTTATCGGGCCGTTACCCATGGGCTCCGGTAGAAAAAAGTATCTATTTGCGATGATCGCCATTTCTAAATACACAAAATTGTACCTGGTTACGGATCATGGAACCCAGTTCACCTCAATTAAATGGATATGGAAATGGAAATGTTACAATGATCTTGACGACCGTAAGGGGGCGGGGGGGGGAGGTCGTTTTCTTTTTCCGAAGTTAAAACCTGGGGGTTTCCGGAATGTTTCTATACTTTTGCCCGGAAGGGTTAAAGGGAGTTAAGGGGGGAAGTGGGTTAGGTACCCGGGATGTGGAAGGCGACGGGTGTGGGATGGGTTGAGGGAGCGTAGTGGGAGCGTAGTGGGAGGCGGGAGTGTGGAGGGGGAATCTCGGATATCATTCATATTCGAGTGTCCAATATGTAGGTGATGGTTTGTGGTTAGTAACTTGCTCTAACGGTTTTTTTTAAAATAGAATAATCATGTCTTAAATCGTCTGTGTGTACACTAACTGATACTGACCCTGGCAGTTAAAACACTTTATGGGACTATTACATTCAACCCCTTCATGTTTATGTTTACCACAGTATCTGCACAGTGGCTCTTTTTTACAAAATGTTTTTGTATGACCAAACTTAAGACATACATAACAACGTGTTGGGTTTGAAATAAATTGCTTGACAGTGATATTATAGAAGCCTATTTTTATTTCTGTGGGAACAGTAGGGTTATTGAAACTTATGAGATAACTAGCATTCCCGTCGCGGCTTCGCCTGCCCTCATAACTAAAGATAATTTCAACTAAAAATTAATGTTTTATTTGTTTATCGATAAGATTCTTGTATTTTAGCATGTGGTTCAGCATTATTTCTTCAATGATTTTTTCACGCATAGCAGTAATTATTAATCTAGTTATAATCGCACTGATTAGGCAGTTGGAGATTGCGTAAAAGCACCATTAGACATAAAATTTTTAATTTTAATGTATGAATTTGTAATCAAGTTGGATAAAGACTAAGAAACTTTTGTGGAAAAAAAAATGCATTATCAGTGCTTACGACAGAAGGCCCGTGGATCATATTTTTACACACCATACCATATAAAAAAGTAAAGGATCGACATTTTGATTTAGTAATAATTTGTATTCGGCAGAAATAACTTTATTGATTTCATCTGGTTGGATGTTGATTTCGAACTATAAAAGTATATGACAGTGTGGCAAACCTCAGTCCTGCCTCTCAACATTGTACATTTAAATTTTAGTTATTGTAAATTTTACCATTGCAAAACTTTCCTAGAATTATAAAAATTATCTATTTAGATGTCGGTACAGATAGGTTCAGTTTACCATTGTTAACTCTATTGTGGGATGGTGCTATACACAATCGTTCAATTTTCAAGCTTCACTGGGATCCACATATCGCACACCATATTTAAATCTTTTTTAATAATTTTCTTTATAGTTTAATAAGTAAATTTTATCATCGATTTCAAGCTCTTTTGTAACCTCTCGCGTAGAACCTCTCCACCTATCGGTCAATTTTCAAACTTCACTGTTGTCCACATATTTTCTTTTTTTAATAAAAAATAAATGAAAAATCAGTAGATTTTAATATTGCTAAACCTTCTTGGAACTATGAAGATGATGTAGTTAATATTTAGCACAGATTGGTTCAGTAGTATTTGTGGTTAGTGATCACAAACGTAAAATGGCTTGTCCTTTTATATAATAGTATAAGTTATTATTATGGTAAACTTTCTGATTTTAAATCTTTCAAGAACTATGAAGGTGATGTAGTTAAAATTTGGTTCAGATAGGTTCATTAGTTTTACTAAAACGCTATTGTCGCTTGCCACATATTTATAGCTTTTTGGATAACAATTTAATTGAATTAAGTAACTTTATTATCAATTTCTAGCTATATTTAACACCGGATCATTGTAACCTCTCTTAAATGGCGCTCGCTTTACTGCACTCCACATATTTATCGCTTTTTAAACAGTTATTTAATAGAAAATATATAAATTTTATTATTGCTAAACCTTCCTAGAATTATGAAGATGATATAGTTATATTTGGTACAGAATAGTTCTATAGTTTTCGCGGTTAGTGATAACGAACGAAAATGGCTTGTCCTTTTATATATAACTTCATCATCCCCCGTCGAGGCTTCGCCTGCTCTCATAAGTGAGGATCTTAGATAATTTTAACTAATAATTATTTTTTTTTTTAATATTTATCGATAAAAATCTTGTATTAAAGTGAAGAATTGAAAATTTTATTTTTGATGATATTTTCACGCATAGCAGCCATTATTAACTGGGTTCAATTTAGATTGATTAGGTGTTTGAAGATAACATAAAGCATAATTAGATATCCAATTTTCAATTTTAATATATGAGTTGGTAATTCAGATGGACAGAGACTATTACGAAACTGCATTATCAGTGCTCACAACTAAAGGTTCAAAGTTCATATTTTTACACACAATATTAAACAGCTGAGGATCGGCATTTTGATTTTTAATAATTTTCATTCGACAGAAATAATTTTATTGATTTGATCTGGTTGGATTTTAATTTCTAACCATAAAAGTATGTCATAGTGTGGCAAAACCCGTTTCTAACACTCAACATTGTACATTTAAATTTTTATTGTTGCTAAACCTAGAATTATGAACATGATGTAGTTAAACTTTGGTATATTTCACTCCATATACCTGTTTTTTATAACAATTTAATTGAAAATAAGTAAATTTTATTATCAATGTTCACCTCTATGTAACACTGTACGTTTTAACCTTTCATGTAGATTGCAATTGCCGCCATTTTTGAACTTCACTGTTATCCACTTATTATTCATTTTTCAATAAAGAATTAGTTGAAAATCATTAGATTTTACTATTGCTAAACCATCCTATAAAGATGATGTAGTCAAAATTTGGTAGAGATTGGTTCAGTAGTTTTTGGCGGTTAGTGAACACAAACGAAACATTGCTTGTCCTTTTATATAATAGTATAACCTTATACCGCCATATGTTAGAATCGTATAGAGCTAACAGATAATTGTGACTTGCAGATAATATACAAATAATATTGCAACTTATATAACTTGCAGTTGGATCAAACTGCACACGGTGTGCAAATTTGATTAAAATCGGTTCAGTAGTTTAGGTGTTAGCCGGCCCCTAGGCGGCGACACGTAATTTATATATATTAAGATTATGGCTGTTATATTTTTCATTATTTTTGAAATATGTCAGTCTTTTTACGTCTTCTACTTTTTGTGATTTTAATTCTTCCTTTATTTCGTTAATGGAACAACAATTGAGATCTGGGCACCATATAATTCCTTTACTTTGATTTAGTTTACCATGCGGTTCTACTTTAACAGGAAAGTTCTCGAGTAGGTTTTCACATTATAGTAATTTATTTCATTGATTTTCTGAAATAACTTCAACTAGAAGAGTACCGTCTCTTATCTTTTTTGCGGCTTTTACATCACCTATTAAATTTTTTAAGCTTTTATATATTAAAAATGGCCATACTTTTAATCGAATGGATCTGAAATCGAAATGGATTTCCATCATTATCACAACCGATTCTTTTTATAATTAAGAATCGTATGTAATTATTTTGTTTATTCTCATTATTTAATAGGAAAGGTTCTTTAAATTTAGCTTTTTTCCGCTTAGTGGGCGGGGATTCAGCCATGATTTTTACTTACTTTTATAGTAATTAAAACAGGCAAGTATTTAAAATAGAGAATGAAAAAGAAAGCCTCTTAACAAAAGAAAAAAAAAAAAAAAATTATAACTATCGCTAGTAGTAGATATTTAATCCCCAGGAGCTCACTAAATATACGTCCTCACAGCACCAAGTATCAACACTCTCTAAGGAGTTTGGTAAAAAAATTATAGTATTTCCGATCATCAGGTTGCCTAGTTCTTTGCCATATGACTCTGTAATGGCGTTTGGATTGGATTAGGTCTAAAATATCTTGGGGTAAGGGATTTTTCCTGCGGGTTTTGGGAGAAGGACAAGGGGAGGATGCAGCCCAGGCTGCTTGTTGGTTTGTGTTGGTAAAGGAATTTGTAGCATCGTCTAGGTCTTTTGGGGTTTTTAGTGATACTCTGAGGTCTATGGAATCGGATATTATTTGACGGGAGAGGTTCCAATCTATTAGCTCTTTTATAAATAAAGGGGGAGGAAGTTTTGGAATCAGAGTGACGTAGAGGATTAGAATTAGAGGACTGTCATCGAAGGAAAGTTCATCCAAAGGTTCAATGGAGTGATGGAGAGGTCCTAAGCATGAGTGAATAAAGAAATCTAGAAGGTCGAGGTTTCGGTTTGGATCCGTCGGCCAGTAAGTAGGAGAACCAGGAGAAATGAAAAGGGAATGGCGGGAATTTAGTACAGACTGTAATGCACGCCTACAAAAGTTAATAGTCCTTGAACCCCATTGTTGGTGCTTAGCATTTAAGTCTGCACCCAGTTTAAAGTATCATGGCCGAAACAGCAGATCATTCCCGTTATCGCTCTGACTTTAAACTGTTTTCTCAATGGTATTAACCTATCTAATGCTTTGTAAACCCGTGTACCAACGGTTTATATTACAGTGAACAATATTGTGATCACATTTTGTCAGGTCAGTGCTTATATTAACAATTATATGTGAGAAAAGTGGTGCATGTGGGGTACAGACTATCCAAGAGTAACAGTTTCTTACTTGTCGGCACCTCAGATTGAGCTAAATATTACTTTTGCTAGTCCTTCTAACCGTCACTGGTAGCTCATGGCGTAGGCTCTGGACTGCTGTTCCGTTTTTCCAAGTTCGAGACTCACTTCCTAAGACTTTTTTTTTTTTCTTTTTTTTATATTCATAAAATGTTACAATATTTCTTTATTTTTATCTCGTTAATTTTAATTTTTGTTCGTTAAAATAGTAATAAATTTAATATTAATTATTTAACATTTATTTTTACTATAAAATGAAGTTAGAGAATACTGACTCGGAAGAAGAGTTCGCGATATCTGAAATTAGCGAGACAGACTCTCAATACTTGTCGCAAAGAATGCTACAAAAACGTCATCGAAACGCTGCCACCGGATCTGCCGGGAATTCACCTAATAAAAAAAAATCAAAAAAGAATAAAGGAAAACAAACACCAGCTCCTACAACTCGCAGTAAATCCACTGCAGCCACAAAAATAGAACAATCCACCTATTCAATCCCAACCAGTAATAAATTTGCAACCCTGGAGAATGTTCCATCCGAGCCAGCTCAACAAAATAAAGAATTTACAGAACCTCCACCACCACCAGTTTTTGTATCAAATATAAAGGATTACCTTCCATTTTGTCAAGAAATAGCGAATCTTATTGGCCAAACAAACTTCCAATGTTTCTCACGTGTTAAAGACATAAAAATTAACACCACCACCAAAGAAAACTATAAAAAAAATCATTCTTTTTTTGTCCGATAAAAACTATAACTTCCATTGTTATCAGTTAAAAGAAGATAAAGCCTACAGAGTTGTCTTAAGAGGCCTTCATAATTCCACTCCTACAGAAGCAATAAAGAGAGATATTGAAGAGATTGGCCACAACGTGAGAAAACATCTCGAATGTTCTCCACCCTACACAGAAGTTTCCCCTACCTTTATTTTATGTAGACTTAGAACCAGCCAGCAATAACATCGAAATATTCAAAATTACAAGACTGGTATACTCAGTTGTCCGATTTGAGCAGCCTAAACAAAAACCTACAACTGTGCAGTGCACCAGATGCCAAACTCTGGGGCATACAAAATCATATTGTCACCATCCAGTCAGATGTGTCAAATGTGCTGGACCACATGCTACAGCAACATGCCTGAAGACCAGAGAAACGCCCGCAAAATGTGTCCTTTGCGGTGAAGACCACCCAGCAAATTACAGAGGGTGCGTCGTACATAAAAACCATCAAAGGCAGAGACATTTGCAAACAATTTCAAAAAATCGACCTCACAACTCTCAAGAAGTAAGAGTGGGATCTCCGAAAACCCTTCATGAACATAAGGATCAACTTTTCACCACTGAGCCCAAGCCATCTACTTCATCCACCATCCATCCTCCTCAACAGGGAAAACGAGGGAATCTAAATGTTCCTTCGTCATATTCAAATATTTTAGGAGATCCCCATGCACCACATCAGGCGCCTCAAAGCTCCAAACCACAGCCTCCACTTTCCAAACCTCAACCTACTCCTCAACGTCCTAATCAAGACATTCCTCCATATTACCTACCTCTACGTGTGAAACTACCACCACAGAGTCAACAATCAGTTCCAATCCAAACTTCTTCCATAGTTAACCTCCCAACCCAAACACCATTAAAAGTTGACTCTGTTCCTAATATCCCAAGACGGGTCCAAATCCCTGCAAGCATTCCTAGATACAATCCACCATCACAGCTCCCCGAATCAAATCTTGTCACAAATCTAGCAGACATCAATAACATCCTATCGTCCTTCCTGTCAGAGCTAAAAGAAACGATCGCACCTCTCATTTCACTCCTCACCACAGTTCTTTATCAAGTCCCTTTCCATATTCCACAATGAGCACAAAGCCCCTGGCTATCATTCTATGGAATGCGAATGGACTAACTAACCACCGAGACGAACTTGACATATTTCTTCACGACAATAACATTGATATTGCCTTACTGACGGAGACCCACTTCACAAACAAATCACATTTCTACATACGGGACTATATCACTTATAGGTCGGACCATCCGGACAACACAGCACATGCTGGTTCTTGTATCCATATCCACAGATCCTTACCCCATTCCCTTATTCCTTCCACTCCAACTGCAGAAATCCAATCAACCTCGGTTATCATATCAACAAGTCCTTACAATTTAACTTTCTCAGCTGTATATTGCCCACCAAATATTCCCCTTTCCTATAGTCATCTTGAATCCTTATTCCAATCTCTGGGACCTCGCTTCATTGCAGGAGGAGACTACAACGCTAAGCACCAACGGTGGGGTTATCGATCATCCAACTCCCGTGGCAGCATCCTATCCCGAGTCTCTACATCCAAAACCTATTCCATCATTCCACCTATGAACCCTACATATTGGCCGACATCCCTCAAAAAACGACCCGATATCCTCGACATATTCATCACTTCCCAGGTATCTTCATCCCAGCTCACAATAAAATCCCTAAATGACCTTTCATCTGATCATAGTCCGGTACTGCTTTCCCTGTATTCAACTTCTGTTCCTAAACCCACCTATCCTTCGTTGATTACTGGCCGAGTAGACTGGGACAGTTTTCGATATGATTTGGAAATGAAAACAGACTTAAAAATTCCACTTAAAACAAGACATTAATACTGCCATAGAAATACTAACGACAATAATACGCAATAGCATAAAAGATAACACCTCAAAAAGAAAAACATACAATTCTCTCCAGAGTAATTTGCCACAACATCTTCGCATCCTATTGACAGAAAAGCGAAAAGCAAGAGCTAGGTGGCATAGAACCAGATATCCGTCAGACAAAAATAACTACACCAAATTGACTAACAAACTAAAAACAGAAATAAAAAAATTCAAAACTTAAAATTTATATAAATATACTGAAAACCTTAACACGACTGACAAATCCTTATGGATGGCCACAAAAAAACTCCTGAACTACAAAAATTATAATCACCCTCTTCTAACTGAATCCAAAACGTGGTCAAGATCTGACGAAGAAAAATCTCAAATTTTCGGCCAGCACCTTTTCAATACCTTTAAACCCCATCCTGATATCCTTAACCCAAATCATCTTGAAAGTATTGAAACAGAATTAAATATCCCACTTCAAATGTCCCCTCCTCCTAAAGCATTCCATCCCTCAGAAATATCAAGTATCATCCAAAGATTACCCACCAAGAAAGCCCCTGGACATGACCTTATCACATCCTATATCCTAAAACACCTTCCTTGGAAAGCCATCCTGCTCCTAACATTCATATATAACGCTGTACTCCGAACAACATATTTTCCTGATCCTTGGAAAGTGTCCATAGTCAAAATGATACCCAAGCCCAAAAAGCCACCAGAACACCCTTCCTCATATCGTCCTATCTCTCTCTTGCCAATTATGGGTAAAATCCTGGAAAAAACTCATCTTAAAACGCTTGTATCCTATCCTAGATTCCAATCACATAATCCCAGACCACCAGTTTGGATTCCGAACATCACATTCCACAATCCAGCAATGTCATCGTGTGGTGGACGTTGTCTCCTCCGCATCGGAGCGCGGAATGTACTGCACGGGAGCCTTTCTCGACGTAGAACAAGCTTTTGACCGAGTCTGGCACCCGGGACTGCTGTACAAACTACGAAAATTCCTACCTCCTACATACTTCCTTATCATCCGTTCCTATCTTAGTGATAGAACCTTCAAAGTTAATCATAACTTTTCCTATTCCTCTCTCTTTACCCAATCTGCAGGTGTTCCTCAAGGAAGTATCCTAGGTCCAATCCTCTACACGGTGTATACAGCTGACATCTCGATGCATCCTAGCACCATCCTAACCACGTATGCTGATGACACGTGTGTGTTATCAGTAAACAATAATCCCTTCATTGCCTCCCAGACACTCCAATCCCATATTATAAAACTTCAAGAATGGTGTCAAAAATGGAGAATCAAAATAAATCCAAATAAATCCTATCAAATAACCTTCACCCTCCGTCGTAAATCCACGACTTCCTGTCCTACAATATCCTTTAACGATGTTCCGCTAATCCCCGTTGAACAGATCCGCTACCTAGGACTCCATCTGGACAAAAGTCTTACTTGGAATCCACATTCAAGACTAAAACGACAAGAAACTGCCCGTCGCTATCGACTACTTCAACATTTACTTGACAAACGCTCCAATCTTCCAATTAATTACAAAAGACTCATTTACATGACAATAATTAGACCAATTTGGACATACGGAGTTGAGCTTTGGGGCTCCACTAAACCATCCAATTCATCTCGTATCCAATCCTTACAATCCAAAATCCTTAGAAAAATCCTAAATGCTCCTTACTTCGTCACAAATAAACTTATCCACAAAGATCCCAATATACCTTACGTTTCTGACTTAGCTCAAACCAGATATCAATCCTTTCACAGCAAACTCCACAATTCAAATCCATTAGTAACACAACTTGCATCTCATTCCATTCCAGATAACCCTCCGAGGCGCCTGAAAAGAAGATGGCCTCGGGATCTTCTAATATAGTGCTTTATCATGTAGAACCTTAATAAGTGCTACCAATGGGTAGTTGCTTTAAAAACAAGTGACGTGTCATTTTTATCTATTTCATCACATTTACTTGATGTATTTTATTTTTTGTATATACAGTTGTAAATTTCAATAAATAATTAAAAAAAAAAAAAAAAAAAAGTCTGCACCCAAGAGATATCGGTGACATAAGGAGTTGAATAAGGTGTTGAACTGGGAAATGGAGAAGGTTTTTATTACGACTGCTGTGAATTGTAGGAATTCATTTACAGCTAAGGGAAGTTGGTGGTAAGAGAGGGACTGATGGATGATGGCAGCAGTTCCGGCATGAGCTTTACCGTCTGCGAGGTCTGAACGGTAGGTATGGTACTATTATATGTTGGGATGTTGTTTAGAAATCAGTCTAGTTTCTGTGATCAGTGCTACATCGATTTTTTTGTTATGTAGTAAGGATGTTAGTTCGTCAATTAGGTTTCGAATACCGTTTGCATTCCAAAGGAGAATAGATAAGGGTTTTGTGGATGGCATTTAAGGATTTTTTTGAAGAGGAATTAGAAGAGGGACAACATTTGAACGGAGTAATATAAGTAGGGTGATGAGAGTTTTCAACTCTGATAGGAAGGAGTTAAAAAATATGTGAGATCTGAGGTAGTTGGGGGAGGAGGAATATGGGGGATCTGATGAAGGGTGTATGGATTAGGTTGGATTAGTGGTGCCGGAGCATGTTGTACGGTCAGTTGGTGCTGTGATTGAGGCAGTGGTTGCTGAGGTTGAGATTCAGGAAATCGAGGCTGTTGAGGAGGAAGCGGCAAGGCCCCATTTTCTTTCTGGCATCTTCTTCCGCCCATCATTTCTGCAAAAGAAAATGATGAGGTGGCAATTTTCGAGGCTGTCTTCCTCTCCTACGTGATGTTTCTTCGGCCTGTGGTCGGTTTGGTTGTAACCTGTTGCGTAGGTTTTTGTAAGTTTGGCAGACTTCGCTAGATTTTGTGCATTAATTGAATTTATGCATTTCCCCACATTTTACGCAACTCAGTATGTGGTGACAATAAGTTTTTGTATGGGCATACGCCTGGCAGTTGTGACATTGAACGATACAACGTTTGGGGTACGGCTTTTCTATTTTTACTCTTGTATAATAGATGGATGAGACCTCATAAATCTGTTCTACTACAGGTGTTGGTTCAAGGTCTACAAAGAATAATGGCAATGCAGTTTTTCCGCTAGCTCCGGGATGAGATCTGTTGTCTTTCAGGACATTGGTTACCTGCCGAACTTTATAGCCCATGGCTATCAATTCCTCTTTAATAACTTCAGTTGGTGTTGTTGGATGAAGATTCCTCACAACGACCCTCAATGATCTCTCTTCTTTAAGGTGATAGGCATGAAAATTGGCTTTGGTTTCAGACAGATATTTAACTATTCGGCGGTAAGTATCGGGGGGGAATTCGGCATGATTTTTGTGTCTTCTATTAAGTGTTCTATTAAGTGTGGAGTATTTTCCTGTGTCGTTTATTTTATTAAGATGGTTGCAAAGTAAAGAGAAGTCCCTTATGTACGTATAAGATAGGACGAGGTCGTGGAAGTTGAAATGTAGAGTTCGACTCCATGGTTTCAATATCTGTATTTGTTAAGACCTGGCACGGATTTGGAGTAAAGAAGGGTGACTCTACTGTCATCTTTTGTGTTGATTTCCCTGGTTGGGGTTCTATAGAGGGCGGTGCTGTGGGTGGCAAATTTCTCTCGGATTTTATCGACTTTTGTTTTACTGGACTATTTCGTACAGTTTCTAATGAGCGGCTTGGTGTTAGTTTTTGAGGACATGACCATATGAAAATATCTCATTAAGTGACTCGGTTTAAAGGGGGAAAAATAAGAAGAAATAAGTAAATAAACAAAAACATAACAAAAAAAAAGAAAAGATCGTAGCGTGGGTTTACTATGGGGCGTAGTCCCACCCTTTTGTGTTGAGAGCTGAAGCTCAAGTAAACTTGACAATGGATGGTTGCAGAGGATTAGCCCCACCTACTCGGCCACTTAGGTTTTCATAGATAAGATAACACAGTTATCTCACAGATAACACAGTTAAAACTCAATGAATTATTATTTTACTCACTGTTTAATCATTTAGTTTTGACTACTGTAACTAACTATTAGTTCTGAACACTTTTCTAAGTAGAAAAACTTATGAAAAACTCACTAATAAGAGAATTTTTCACAGAGCGATATGAACACGTACTTTATAAAGACGGCGCAGAGTGGAGTATTGGCCAGGATTTATGTAAAAACTAATTACCTATTTTTTTTGTAACTGTAGAATACTTAAAACGTTTTATTAACAGTCTAAAAATATACCTAACTAATAAAATATAAAAAAATTTCAAGTTTTGGCAAAATTTATTTTCGAAAAATCAGGGAATGTGGAAAACGTTGGGAAAATGTTGAAGACATAAGACATTTGAAAGTTATATTGCAATTTAATATCTAGCTTTTGCAAATACTAAATACATTAATTGCGTAATCAATTTTAATTGTGAAAACCTGAATGTAAATAATGTGATGGGAAAATGGATATACTATTCATTTGTGATGGGAAAATGGATATACTATTCATTTGTGATGGGAAAATGGATATACTATTCATTGCATACATTTTTCAATCTCTCACCACATATACAAATTAAACCAAATCACAAAAAATACTAAAAAATTAAATAATTTTTGTGAAACACAAAAAATACATTATTATAGAGTTTATGGTGGTTAAACAGATTTTTTTAAATCCATCTGTTAATCTTTCTTAGAGTGTACATAGACAATGTAACTATTCAGTCACGTACACACTTAGCAGACACCCACACTCAAATTCAATTTACAGCCCTATAATTAACTATTTACAATATTTTTTTTTAATATTTACAATAGTCTTTGTACTCGTTACAGGTTACAAAACTAAACTATCATCGTTATTCTCGTCCTCGCCATCAGTAATACTCATGCTCATCAAGTTGTCTTATAAGTTATCTTCCTCATATGAGGATGGTCTTATGATAGCTGGGGTGTTTCCTTCATTGGCAGCAGAGGTTGTAATGTCTCTGAAGAAAATGGTTTTGATTTCCTCTTCCAGCTCAGAAGAGGGTCAGACGTCAACAGGAGCCTGTTCAGAACGTCCCTGTTGGAGTGCACCCGGGAAAACTTTCTTGAGAAGTTTTGCTTGTACAGCCTGAAATGTTTAATTGTTTATGTTTATTAGAAATTACGACGAAAATTGAACATTTGTCTCTCAATAACTGTATATAACTTTGGTAAGTCACTAATTACGTGCATAGCTAAATTACACAGAAAATCGTATTTTAAAAAATTATTTTATGATAAAAATTATAAGGATTTAAATTTTAATAATCTAAAATGTTTCAGTAACCAATTACGACTATATTATTTTTATTACACGTCTTAAAAGAGTTTGAAATTACTTATTGCACCCTAATCGCCGACTTGGTTATCAAAAAATTCACTTTAAGATGTATTTTTATAAATTTATAAACGAAATGGGGGTGTGTTGGGGTGAGATTTTTTTTGCGATATGGCAAGTAGAAGGATTGAACTTTACATTAATGCAAAAATTTCTGCCCAACAATACAACATAATCTTTTTTATCCTTGTAAACAAGTTTTTTTTTTTCGTTTAAACGTTGTAATCTACACAACATTCAATCTAAACTACAAGTTAATCATTATGATATTCCACAGAAATCACAACATTTTAAAGCATCTTACAACTCAGCAAAATACAACTAGTACAAGCAGCGTACTCAACTTTAGAATTAAGACTAGTTCTCTCGGGCAGGAAGTGGATAACAATGAACAAGATAAATATATCTCCATGTAAACATACCTAAGATACCAGGAAATACGAATAGTGATGTTCTGAAGTACAATTTTTTTTTTTTTTTTTTTTGGACTTTTAGCCTTGATTTGATAGTAAATACTCAACTGTGCGGCGCGAGTGCATAAATTCTAAATCAATATTAATAATAACAATAATAACTAATGTTTAGTCATGGATTTCAATTTTTGAAGTGAAAACTTCTTTAGGCGCGCTCAGCAAAACTTTTTTGTGAGGGCTCAGCAAAACTTTTTGTGAGGTGTGAATGAGATTGAGCCGTCACGCCCGAATATGTAACGCTGTTTCGGGTAGAATCGGCTCGACTCGACTAAGCGTGAGCTCGGCACTGAATCCGGAGCGAACTCGGCACTGAATCCGGAGTACAGTGCGCTATCTAGTCTTTTCAAAATATACAAAATAATTCCAAACCTTATTAATATTATTATGACGCATCATACGCAACTCTACTTTAGAATACAATCAGCTATACATCAAATCATCAGCTATACATCAAATCAGCGCATACAACAAATCGGAAAAATCATGCGTGTGTAATAAGCTGGCAACACTGAGGACTCCCGGCATCCCAGCGTGCTGTTGTAACCTGTTTCGTTTGTTTACTTTTCGTGATCGGTTTTTCATTTGAAACCCCGGAAAACGTATTCTATTGTGTTAAATAATTACTCACGACTTGTTCCTGGAATTAAAACAAAATGAAATTGGTCAAGTAAGTTAACCAAAACATTTAGATTGTATATAAGAACTAAGGTTTTGTTCGGTTAACGTTATCAAACGTTCAATGAAGTTTTCACTTCCACCATGTGGTCTAGAGCACACACACTTTTTTTTTTTTTTTTTTTTTTTTTTTTTTACTCATTTCTAATGCTTTTATCAATTTATTAAGTAGGATTCACATTCCCTTAAGAACCATGACCTCTCTATTGTTTTCTTTCATTCTCTTCTTTCTGCAGCAAAGCGCCTCCAGTGTTCAATTCAAATTAAAAAGCCTTCCAGGTCCAGGTCGTCCAGCCATTTGAGATAGTTTCTTTCACCCCCTGCTTACTTACTTACTTCCTTGGGTCTACAACCCCCAAAGTGGAAAAGGCCAACCAAAGCAATCTCTGCCATTCACCCCGGTCCATGCAGCCGCTCTCCAGTCCCGAATTCCCAGAAAGGTGCGAGCATCACTCACCACACTGTCCTCCCAGCGAAGTCTGATGCCCAGTTCTTCTGGTGGAATGAATTTCCTTCTTGAGTAGCCTTCTTGGCACAGAGTCACTGCTGATCCTGATCACATGACCAGCCCACCTGATCCGACCAACTCTGATAAAACGCACAATATCACAATCATTGAACAGCTCAGAGATTTCCGAATTTGTCCTTATTCGCCAGGCTTGCTCATTGGTATCAAAAATCACTCTGAAAATTTTTCGCAGCACTTTCAAATCGGAGAAGTTGATTTCCCTGTGCCCTGGTAAGCGTCCAACTCTTTGACCCTCATGTAAGCACTAGTCTAATAAGGGGTTTTTTATAGACGCAATTTGGTAGCGCTAGACAATGTACAGATCTTCATTCGTCGCTCCAGCCCAAATCAGCATCTATTAGCTGCTAAGATTCTTGTTTGGATTCCTTTTCGAACGTTGTTGTCGTGTGTCATCAAGGAACCAAGATATACAAACTCATCGACTCTCTTAACCCGGTGATGGTCGCTAGCCGGTCTGGTACACCGTCAGTCGCTAGGTGAGCATTTCCCTCACTTCTTTGATTTTCATAAAAATTGCTGTTTTATGTTTCCAAATATGTAGTTATAAATAGTAAATAAATGTTATCATAATGCATAAATAATTGTAGTATGTAGCCTAAGGATTAAAAATATATGTTTAAGAAATTTACAAAGATATTTATTCTAAAAAAAAAAAAAAAAAAAAAAAAAAAAAATTAAATACTTTACTATTTACATAATATGTGTTTTTCATCAGCTAGATCATTTTCTTCTATTTCTATACAATTATTACAAGTACATGCAGTATGTTTATTGCGAATTGGAACATTACACTTTTTATTGATGAGGTATAGCTGACTGTTAGGTATAAGGATTTTTTCTCTATATATCTTTTCCTTTCTTTTCACTATATTTGTTTTATTTCATTGATTTCTTTTTTATATTTTTTATCTTTCTGAATGCATTGTGATTATTATATTAGCATATCTGTAGTATTATTAGTATCTTTCTCATGTAGATATTCATAATAAGGTTTTATTTTAAAATAGATACATATATCATCTTTTATATGTATGTATATATATATATATATATATATATATATATATATATATATATATATATATATATATATATATATATATATATATATATATATATATATATATATGTTTGTATGTGTATATATATCTACAATGGTATTTTAAGCTATAATTATTATTTCATATGTTTATTTTTTTAAAATTAAATTTATTTTTTTCCCTATAAAAAGTGTATGCAGTAATTACTGATGCATTTAATTTGTAAATAACATACCAGACTATTGTACTTTTAACTGTGCATTATTTTTATTCTTAGGAGACAGTAAGTCCCAGAATAAAGTTTATTTTTTTCATTTCATTTCATTTCAAGGAGAAGAGATAGTCGAGGTATGCAGTCATGAAGATAAAAGCAATTAAAAAATAAGTTTTTTAATTTGTAATGCCAACGTTTCAACTTGAATTGCAAGCCTTAATCAGGGCTAGAAAACAAACAAACAGGTATGACTAAATAGTAGAGAGTATAAAAGACAAAGGTATAAAGGATAAATACATAAGAGAAAAAACAATAACATAAAGGCCATATCTAAAGGAAAGTAAACAACACATAAAGACTACTGAAACAACATTAAAATTTAAATGAGTGATAGATAATTAAAAAATTGATGAGTAGATTATACAATATAATTGGTAAACATAAAAACTAAGTAGACGCAAAAATAATGAATAATGCATACAGAGTAATTAATTAACTTAAATTGAAAGGAATCTTATTTTATATAAGATTAATCTTATTTTATATAATCTTATTTATATGGTGAGTAAATACAAAAAAAATATAAAATAAGATTAATTAATAACAAAAGTTAGCTATATAGTTGACCGTAAATATATAAAGTATAACATTGAGAGTTACAAAGCAGTAAAGGGGTTATAAATATTGGGGCATAAGTAATAAAATAATTATAAATGTACACAGTGGAAAGAGAAAATAAAGGAAAGAGGGGTAAATGTGAGAAAAGTGAAGGGTAGCATAGCTGTGCAATAGCATTTAAATTTGAAGAAAGTAAAAGGATTTTTTTTAAAATATCTATAAATAAAAAAGGGGATTAATGTTTGAAAAAAGGATGAGAAATCACTAAAGAATAGAGTGTAATGAGTGGAAAAGATGAGAGTAAGGTGTATAAAAGAAAAACGAAAGAAAATATATATGTCAGGCTTACTTAATAAAGGGATCTGTATAGATATAGAGGTGGAGGTAACGGAGGGTTGGATAAGGAAGGAGTGGTAGACGGGTGGTTATTGTATTTATTGAGGAGTTTATTGACAATATTTAGGGGAAAATTATTGGAAATGAGGATTTGTTTTATATAGTCAATGTTTGAAGAGATGTATTGGGGATCTGAAAGGGAAAGACTACGGTGGATAAGGTTTTGTGCGATGTTGATTTTTTGATGATAAGGGTGTTGGGAGTGGTAATTTAATAGTCTGCCTGAATAAGTGGGTTTAGTGTACCAATTAGTGGATATGGAGTTATCTGTATTTCTAATAATAAGAAGGTCTAGGAAAGGTAAGGCGTTATTAGTATTAGCTTCAAGTTCTACAGTGAAACGGAGACGGGGATGGTAAGAATTAAAATCAGATAAGATGGCGGGAATACTGTCAGGGTTTAGGATGAGTATAAGGTCATCTACATATTTTTAATAAAGCAGATGCCGTTAGAAAACAAAGGAATGATGGAATTGAGGAGCTCATTAAGAACAATATTAGAAATATCTGGAGCAAGGGGGTTGCATACAATAACCACCCGTCTACCACTCCTTCCTTATCCAACTCTCCGTTACCTCCACCTCTATACCTATACAGATCCCTTCCCTATATACCCATCCTTTCAGATAACATACAAAAGTCCCTACGCTCTACCTTTACCAATCTACGCCTAGGTCTCAAGCCCCACAACTCCTGAATATTTATTCCAAATTTAAAGATCTCATACCACTTCCCCTCCGTTCGAATGTCATTTACCGTATTCCTAGTTCCTTCCCCAACTGCAATTCCTCTTATATTGGTGAGACCAAAAACCATCTAAAAACCCGCATCTCACAACATAAACACTCAATCACATCCCGAAACCCTTTGGCCACTAAACTTTCTGAACACTCCTTATCCCTTAACCATAATTTTGATTTTGAAAAAAACAACATACTTGCTTCATACAGTAACTTAGACAAACGATTAATAAGTGAATCTATCCACATTCACCTTGAATCCCTTCCTGTTAATCAAAAAATTGATAAAGAATATATTTTCCTCACTTATTCCCAAGTTTTAAACCTCCTCAAATAACCATAATTTCCTCCTGTTATATATATTTATATATTACTCACGTTTGGTATATGTTATTATTACTTTACATTCTTTCTTACTCCATCTCTTCCATTCCTTTCTTTACTTTCCTTTATTGACTCTTTATCACGCCAGCTCTTTATCACCTGATTTGTTTCATAATCAAACTCTTTCCCGCTCCCGCCCTTTAGTTGATATCCCCGCCGCTAGATCGCTCCACCCCCCTTCATTCCCATATTGTTTACTTGAACAGTTTCTGTTTACATCAGTCTGAATGTAAACCTGACATATATATTTTTTTTCTTTTTTCTTTTATACTCTGTACTTTCATCTTTTTCACTCATTACACTCTACTCTTTAATGATTTCTCATCCTTTTTTCAAACATTAATCCCCTTTTTTATTTATAGATAATTTTTTTAAAATCATTTTACTTTCTTCAAATTTAAATGCTATTGCATAGCTATGCTAACCTTCACTTTTCTCACATTTACCCCTCTTTCCTTTATTTTCTCTTTTCACTATGTACATTTATAATTATTTTAATACTTATGTCCCAATATTTATCACCCCTTTACTGCTTTGTAACTCTCAATGTTATACTTTATATATTTACGGTCAACTATATAGCTAACTTTTGTTATTAATTATTTTATAAATTTTATAATCTTATTTTATAATTTTTGTATTTACTCACCATATAAATAAGATTATATAAAATAAGATCTTATATAAAATAAGATTAATCTTATATAAAATAAGATTCCTTTCAATTTAAGTTAATTCATTAATCTGTATGCATTATTCATTATTTTTGTGTCTACTCAGTTTTTATGTTTACCAATTATATTGTATAATCTACTCATCAATTTTTTAATTATCTATCAATCATTTTAATTTTAATCTTGTTTTAGTAGTCTTTATGTGTTGTTTTCTTTCCTTTAGATATGGCGTTTATGTTATTGTTTTTTCTCTTATATATTTATCCTTTATACCTTTGTCTTTTATACTCTCTACTATTTTGTCATAACTTTTTGTTTGTTTTCTAGCCCTGATGAAGGCTTGCAATGCAAGTTGAAATGTGAGCATTAAAAATTAAAAAACTTATATTTTAATTGCTTTTATCTTTATGACAGCATACCCCAACTATCTCTTCTCCTCATTACACTTTTTACAATTTTTTTTCGTTTTTCTTTTTTTCATTCTTGGGCATGCCTATACCAGATCTATTTCGT
The DNA here is from genome assembly GCA_003667255.2 of Euschistus heros. NCBI lineage: Eukaryota > Metazoa > Arthropoda > Insecta > Hemiptera > Pentatomidae > Euschistus > Euschistus heros. The sequence continues at coordinate 1,215,512 of RCWM02000147.1, forward strand.
ATTGCCTCGAACAGCCATGAACAAGAATCTGGAATAGTAAAAATTTCAGATTCCTAGTAAATTATTGAAAAATAATATAAATACAATTCACGACGATTTATCAACTAATTACTTACAATTTATCTTTTCAACTAGCTTTTTATCAAACAATTCAAGCATGTTCCACGAGTCATTTTGAACCCAAATAATCACTAATCAATCGAAAGAATTTAGAAAAATCGCTCAGTAAAATGTCATAAATAAACTGCACGAGAGATAAGCTGATACTAAAGGAGTGGGGACATAATTGATCGCGCGTGAGGTAATTGCTCATTACCTGCAGTTTTCAGTTAAATATCTCCCAATATCCAGGCCATCTGCATCCGTTTTACGTAGAAACCAAATATTCTTATTCGCAAATGTCCTAAACTCAGCTATACTGAGGGTCAGCGATGAAAGTTAAATTCTGAGGAACTTATTAAATACAATGCCTATTTGACCATATAAGTACATTAGTTCTAGATTAGTCCTAATCCTCCACTGATTCTCTGAATAGACGATAGATTTAACGTAGGACTTTTCTCATCCAAATCTGAAGTACGTTTTTCATTCTTTAATCTTTAATAATTAAATTTTAAAACTAATATTGAAATATCGGGAATAGGATCAGCACTAAATTAAAAGTAGAAATGGTACTCCGACGAGTGAATCAACGGTTTTCTTGATTTGTATGCTTGAAAATTAATCTAATTTCTCAGAAATTAATATTATAAATTTAACATATAATAAAAGGGAAACTGCTCTTCAACAATATTTAAATTATAATTTATAACTCCTTTTTTTATAATGAAAAATTTATTTAAGTAAGAAATGTTTATTATATGGTATAATTTTACGCTTACAGAGGTTTGTGATTATAGTCCAAAGCCGAGGCCAAATTTCGTGACTTGTTTAAAGAAAACTTTTAGACATACAGCCATTGAATGTCCACCCTCAGCAATCAATTTGCACTTGTCTGCCAACTCAAAGCGGGGGCGTTTCAAAATAGCGACCTCCGAAAGGGGGTAGCAAATATCAAAATATGGTATTATTTGAAGATGATTTATTTCAAGCAAACAAGAAACTGCAGACCCCCTAGGTGCCAAAAAACATTGTCTGCCAAAATTTGTAGGGGGCTAAGCACCGGCAGACAAAATTTAAGATCCCCGTTTTTTCAGTCCAAAAGTGGTCAATTTGAAGACGATTTATTTGAAGCACACGAGAAACTGCATACTCCCTAGATGACAAAAAACGTTGTCTGCCAAAATTCGGAGGGGGCTAAGCACCGGCAGACAAAATTCAAAATCCCCGTTTTTTCAGTCCAAAAGTGGTCAATTTGAAAACGATTTATTTGAAGCATACGAGAAACTGCATACTCCCTAGATGACAAAAAACTTTGTCTGCCAAAATTTAGAGGGGGCTAAGCACCGGCAGACATAATTCAAAATCATCGTGAAGACGTCACACCGGCTGACATTGTTCAAAACTCACATCCTTTTTGTTCAACATTAAACTTTTTGAACATGATTTCCTTTTTTATTTGATTTATAAGTAGTTTTTTTCTAGAATAATTTGAGGAAATTATATTGTATTTCTTCCTACGTATGGTACAATATAATTATTTTAATATAAAATAATCTTGTTTTAAAATTTTAATATTAAAAATACCAATTAATATATATGATCAGTAATAATATAAATACCGGCGATATAATTAAAAAATGAATAATATTCCAACTTATAAAGTTATGAAATATGTACTAACCTGGAACAAAATACGTGGGAAACATGTAGTACTTCGTAAACGTATGTTCTTGGAAAATCGAATGTTTTTAGTCGTTTGATCGAATAACTCGGAAATCGTTACTATTACTATATCCTTTTTTATTTGATTTATAAGTAGTTTTTCTCTATAATATAAAGTTATGAAATATGTACTATCCTAGAACAAAATTCGTATAAAACTTGTATAATTTTAGTATATTTTGTTTTCTATTATACGTTATTCAAGCAAATCAACTTTGTAACAAATTTGGTAATAGTCATTTTGTTCTCAAATCAATTCTAGAGCGGTTTGGCCACCAAAGATTGACTAATTTCACATAAGTCGCACTTCTTCGTGAAAACAAGCAGTTGGTACTTTTCTGTTGTCGGTTATAACTCTAATCCAAAATTTATTTTTTTTAACTGATAGCTGACTAAATTTCCTTTCAGACATCATATATAAAATTTATTTATAGAATATAATATAATTTAACTATATAATGTATATAAAGTTATGTAAAATACCCATGCCAGCATGCTAAAAACCGTTACTATTGTAACGTTAAAGTTTTTTGGCACATATTTCGTTATATCACCAAAACTATTCGTTCGATCCTAAATTTATTTTTTTTCAACTGATAGCTGTCTAAATTTGCAATCAGACCCCATATATTAAATTGATATAAAGTCATGTAAAATACCAATGCCAGCACACTAAAACCCTGTACTGTTGTGAAATCTATGTTTTTTGGTACATTTTTCATTAAAACCCCAAAACTACTCGTCCAATCCAATATTTATTTTTCTCAACTGATAGCTGGCTAATTTTGAAATCAGACCCCATATATAAAATTTTGATCAAGCTCTGTAAAATACCCGTGCCAGCACTCTAAAAACAAGGACTGTTGGTAAATCCAAATTATTTAGATTATTTTTCGATATTAGTTCAAAACAATTTGTCTAAACCAAAATTTACTTTTTTCAACTGTACAGCTTACTAAATTAGATATCACATTTTATACATGAATATTTAATTGAAATCCATGCCAGCAAGCTAAATTTTAGTAAAAACATAACAATTTTACATGTTACAGTGGGTTAGCGTGGGTATTTTGCGGGATTCATTCATCACTATATAATTTGATGTGATTGTAAATTTAGTAAGCTTTCAATTGAAGAAAATACATTTTTTATAAAACAAATAGTTTGGGGGTTATAGCGAAAAATGTGCCAAAAAACTTGGATTTCACAACAGTACGAGGTTTTAGTGTGCGGGCATTGGTATTTTACATTACTTTATATCAAATTAATATATGGGATCTGATTGCAAATTTAGTCAGCTATCAGTTGAAAAAAAATAAATTTTGGATCGAACGAACAGTTTTGGGGTTATACCGAAAAATGTGCGAAAAACTTGGATTTCACAACAGTACGAGGATTTAGTGTGCTGGCATTGGTATTTTACATGACTTTATATCAATTTAATATATGGGGTCTGATTGAAAATTTAGTCTGCTATCAGTTGGAAAAAAAAAAAAAAAAAAAATTGGATTGGACGAGTAGTTTTGGGGTTACAATGTAAAATGTACCAAAAAACATAAATTTCACAACAGTACGGGGTCAGCTATCAGTTGAAAAAAATACATTTTGAATTGGACAAATAGTTTTGGCGTTATAGCGAAAAATGTGCCAAAAAACTTAGATAAATTTCATATATGTAGTATGGGAGGAAATTTAGCTAGTTACTTACCAAAAGTTAGCCAATCATTGGTGGCCAAACGGTTTGAAAACTATAGATGAGAGCAAAATTAATGAATAGTGCCAAATTTCTTGCAAATTTGATTTGCTTCAATAATGTACAGAGCTCAAAATATAGTAATAGTAACGATTTCCGAGTTATTATTCGATCAAACGACTAAGAACATTCGATTTTCCAAGAACATACGTTTACGAAGAACTACATGTTTTCCACGTATTTTGTTCCAGGTTAGTACATATTTCATGACTTTATAAGTTGAAACATTATTCATTTTTTAATTATATCGCCGGTATTTATATTATTACTGCTCATATATATTAATTAGTATTTTTAATATTAAAATTTTAAAACAAGATTATTTTATATTAAAATAATTATATTGTACCATACTTAGAAAGCAATATAATATAATTTCCTCAAATTATTCTAGAGAAAAACTACTTATAAATCAAATAAAAAAGGAAATCATGTTCAAAAAGTTTAATGTTGAACGAAAAGGATGTGAGTTTTGAACAATGTCAGCCGGTGTGACGTCTTCACGAGGATTTTGAATTATGTCTGCCGGTGCTGAGCCCCCTCCAAATTTTGGCAGACAACGTTTTTTGCCATCTAGGGAGTATGCAGTTTCTCGTGTTCTTTAAATAAATCGTCTTAAAATTGACCACTTTTGGACTGAAAAAACGGGGATTTTGAATTTTGTCTGCCGGTGCTTAGCCCCATCCAAAATTTGGCAGACGTTTTTTGTCAACTAGGGAGTACGCAGTTTTTTGTGCACTTGAAATAAATCGTCTTCTGATTGCAATAATCCGGTAACTTGTGTTAATTGTTCTGGTAATCACGATGCTTTTTCAAACAATTGTCCCGTTTTTATTAAAGAAAAGGAAATAAAAAGAATTCAAGAGGCAGAAAAAGTAACTCGTATATTGCTGCAAAGAAAAAATACGATAACAACTCAAATATCTTTCGCTAATATTGTTAAAACTAAAAAATCTGTTAGTGTACAAACTAAACGAATTATTGAAAATCAATTTACATTAAGAAAATCTGTAGCAACAGCTAAGTCTAGTAAGACATCCACGCCTAGCGGCAGCACCAGCAGTAATGCTATCACTGATACCCCCACCCACGTCCCACCTCCCACCACACCCTCATCTCCTCACCCAAATTTCTCTTTATTCTCCTTACCCTCCGTTTCAAAAATCCCTACCCCCCGGATATCCGAAAAAAATTCGGAAGCCCGTTCCACCAACTGCGAAGTCGCCTCTGAACCGAGGATTTTACCCTCGGTACAGATGACGTCTGAAGATTCTACCAACCCTCACGTGAGTCCTGAAGGTCAACAGACCGGGTGGACAAAAGTCGAGGGAAGAAGAACTCGAAGTAAGACCAGGAAAAAATCACCAAAACGTGAACAAAGTATAGAAAGAATGGAAAGTAATTAGTAAGTAGTTTTTAATTTTATTATTATGTTTTTCATTTATGTTTCCTAAATTTCCATTAATTAATAATGTTATTTATCTAAATTCCGATCTTTTTACATTTATTTATTTTTTTTAATATGACAAGTCCAACCAACATAATACAATGGAACTGTAATGGTATAAAGGGAAAACATGAGGAACTAAAACTTATTATTAATGAATACCAACCGGTAGTTTTATGTTTAAAAGAGAGTATGTTACCCCTCAATAAAACTTTTACGCTAAAGAATTATAATATCTACAGAAACGATTTTGATTATAGAAGTAGAGCATGTGGGTTTTAAAAATTAAATGTAGAACATTTTTGTTATATAACATTTGTCGCTGGGTCCAACCGTTAAAAAGATCTATATTAGTTTAAATGAAAAAGTCGTTTTGCCTTCATTTTTTAAGTGTTAGGCCTTATTTTGGCACGCTGTAGCACTGTAGGAGTTTCTCGGATCCAATTATTCCGGCAGTTTTCTGATCAAAAATTTAACTAAAAATATTTCTAGTTATATAAAATTTGTAGCTATGACCTAAAGTTTAGGTATATATGGTTTTGAATGAAAAAAATTTAACATTTTTTATTGCACATTATCATTATTGTTAATTAAGTTTTATTATTGATTTAAGTAATTTTAACCTTATAATTCTAAAATGTAAATTGGGAAAAATCAGTAGATTATAGATAAACATATCTGGGATATTGGTATGTCTTTTTTAATATTGTTTTCCTCTTTATTATTTTTTTTTTATTTCTTTGTACTATGCTTTGTTTATTTTATATTAATATTCACTATATTTTCTATGTTGTGTTTTATGTTTTTTTAAATATTTTCATTTTATATATTGTATAAATGGATTCATTACCATCCATATTATTCGTTAATTATTAGAGAGGCAGCTTGTTATATTTATTCAATAAAACAATAAAAAAATTAATAATTAAGTCTTTAGTTACTGAACCAATCCATCAGTATAACACCTACTTATTCTCTTAGTCACGAAACTTGTCAGCTATTACTTGAATTCCATAATATATTGAATTTGAACTTGTAAAAAATAGTGCAATAAATTACGTAATTTTAAATAAGAAACTATAAATTAATAGGATTATAAATCAGGTTATCATTGCGTTTGCCATGAGAAGATAATCATCACCTGTTGATAAAGCCATCAGAGCAACTGTTAAGAGGCGTTTTATTATTGACACTCACGTCTGCAGTAATTACGGCAATCAAAGAAATATTTAGTCGTGGGTTAATCTAGTTTTTAAATACTTCATAAGTTACTCCGACCTAATCCTAGTTCAATTATCGACTCGAGCATATTTTGCTCATTTTCTCTTCATTTGTATAGCACCTCCTTACATGCATTATTATCACTTTATACCTTATGTTTGTCAAAATTGATATTTTAATTATTAAAAATACAAAACATAAAGGGACTATAGTGGATTAGGTACCCTCTTTTCCGTACCGGTCTGATTTCCCTTGGATCGAGGCCGTACTCTTGACTGTATATTAAATGAAACTTGTCGTGAATGTCCGGTCGAGATGACCCCCTAACGCTTTCTTCAGTTTCATTTCGTTTTTGTTTTTTTTTCTTTCACCTGACTATCGCGTTGAAGACCTTGTACTTGCGTGGATACAGAAAAATGAGAACATATATAAGGAGGATGTATATTGACTATATTAAGTATACATGCAAAAAATTTCTCTCAATTTTTTTTATTTTTTAGGATATATACCAGAATTAAAAATAAAAAAAATTCTCGTCGATTCTGACTTCTTCAAAATTTAATAAAAATAAATTTAATAAAAGACTCATTTACAGGACAGTACATAGACATAGGGAGTTGAGCTTTGGGGCTATACTTATCCTCCCAATTCTTTTCGTATCCAATCCTCACAATCCAAAACCCTTCGTAATATCCTCAATGTTCCTTATTATGGCACAAAAAAAAAAATTATCCACAAAGAATTTAACGTTTCATGTAATGCTCATTTTGCCCTAACCTAATAACTTTAATTATAGCAAACTTCATACTAGTCTCCAGTTGACCTCAAACATCCACAGTCCGGGAATCTAGACCGATTTGTCACTGTTCTTGAGCTCGAGTGTTTAAACTATGTTGGTCTGAATGCTAGTGCCTCATAAGGACCGGTTATCGAGCCGTGGATAGCCTTGCCCTGCACTAAAGTACTCATTTTTTTACAGCAACGATGGACTGAATAATCAAGATTTCTAGTAGCGATTGGAAGCATCGTTGGCAGGTATAGGATTTTTTCCCAAATTTTGTGGAATTTTTCGTATAAGTGGAGAAATGGAGAATGAATAAAAAAAAAAAAAAAAAAAAAAAAAAAAAAAGGAATTATTTTAAATCATTTTGAAAAAAAAAATTAGGGTACTTATTATGAAAGGCTGGGTTGTATTTGTTCCCTTTGGGAATGAAACTTCAAAAGACTACCAGAGTAGGTAAACCCACCTTGGTGTACCAAGTGGTGGATATCGATAATTTCTTAGAAATTAATATTATAAATTTAAGATATAATAAAAGGGAAGCTGCTCTTCAACCTTATTTAAATTATAATTTATAACTCCTTATTTTCAAATGAAAAAGTTATTTAAGTAAGAAATGTTTATTATATAGTATAATTTTACGCTTACAGATTTCAAGTAAGAGCTCAACCAATTTGTTTCTATATTCATAATCACTTATACTTGTGAGGATATGCTTCAACCTTTTACTCGTACTAGTGATGATATTCTCCAAGCACAAGTAAAAGGTCTCCTTATCTAAAACCTGAGTAACATGCTATAATGTATTCTAGCGAGGGATTCGAATTCCAATTGGGCAATTTAAAGTTTATTTTGTAGCGGATCCATGAAATGAATCTTGACCTTCTCGCATCGGTATTTGTTGGTAACCTTCCCTTTTGTCCTAGTTGGAGCTCATAAAGACTTTAAGCTAAAATAAATAAATAAATAATATATATATATATATATATATATATATATATATATATATATATATATATATATATATATATTAATAATCTAAAAACAAGGTTAAAGAAAAAACGGACTTAAAAAAACTGAAAGTAAAAATTGTTAATAGTTTCAAAATAAATCACAACTTTTCTTAAAATAAAAAAAACAAAAAAACTTCAATATTTTTAATGAAATAACAAAAAGTGCGCTTTAGTGCAATTATTACCTAAAATGTGCAATTTCGTGCAGTAACCCCCAAAATGTGTAATTTCGTGTAATTGCACGGGAATACGAACTGATAAGTATTAGGCAAAAGAAGAAAAAAAAAATGCATATTATATGATTACTTACATATCGTGTAATTACTTGTTCATTGTACATAATATATAACCGAACTTCTTTGTATAGGGCATGGCCCTGCTTACAAATAAAAAAAAAATAAAATAAAAAAAAATAATAAAAAAAAAAAATTCTTTGTTTATTTATTTCTAAGGAATGTAGTTCACATTAATTATTGTACTATCCTACGTAGTGAAACGAAAAACAATCAAAACAAGAAAATTAGAGTGAATCAATTCTCGCCGAAATCTTTCTCCGTTCGCCCTTCCTCATACCCTTATATCCGCTTTGATGTAACTTATTCCAATCAAATCTAAAAGTCCATTAAACTTAATTACTGTATAAATCAAGAGGGTCTTATTTATCAAGATAAACAATCAGATATAGCTGACGCAAAGTTCATCCGGACGCGCACCCTAGATGGTGAATTCGTGGCAGCCCTGAAATGGGAAAAGATTGATTGTGCAAAAGCATCTTTACCGTAATCGGACTTCCTAGTTGCCCTTCCTCATTAATCACTGTGTTTTTATAACAAAACCATTGCAATGGATGACTCTGTAGCATAAGGATTTTTCTACCATCAACGGTGGAAAAAAACATAATTCAAGAAAATTTCTAGGGAATTTTTTTGTATGTTAAAGTTCATAAAAATAAAAAAAAGTTTAACTTTATACTTCCATGATTTGAAGTAAATGCTTCTTATTGCATTAGTAAAAATTGAAGTAAAACCTAATACTTCGAGTATACATACATATACAGTATCGAGTATACATAGATAATTTTACTTCATATTGAAGTAAATGGTTACTTCTAATATTTACCTTATACTTGAAGTATATCCCATATCTTCCAAAAATGCTGTAGTTGGTCAGTAGCAGACTCCCCTCTGTAGTAGAAAGTTTTTTCTGCGATTTTCAGACATGGATGTGAGGGGAGTGAAATATTATAAGCCCGGCTTAGCTACACTTTTTCGAGATTTTAAAGCGATATACTATCCTTATAAACAGTATTTATTTATTTTATACAGTGTTTTGTGCATTATACGTACGCCGCAAAATGTCCCACTTTTTTTCGTAATATTCTCTTTGCAGCATACCTGTGTGATACTGCTGTAACAATACTAAGCGTTAAAGTTCTTTAATAGTCCTTTAATTTTATGCGTTTCATATTTCTCTGTTCCTTTCTTTTTTTGTTTTTGCTGGCAAAAAAGGTGAAGAGGCGTGGTAAAACTACTCCTTTTCTCAAATGAGAAATCACTCTCTCTAACGTACTAGCGTACTAACTTTGCTCAGTCTTTCATCTTCTTGGATGGCGCTACACCTTGTGCGGAGTCAGGGCCTTCTGTAGTCTTCTCTGTTTTGTGCTACTGCTCTCCAATCTATGATCCTCTTCATTTTCACCGCATCTGCAACCACACAATCCACCTACCACAGGCCAGGCCTACCCGATTTTTCTGCGTCAAAAACTTTTTTCACCGAGTAGCCTTTCAGGGGTTTCTTTATTACTCCCGCTATGCTGAGGAGATCTGTCTGCATCAATCCCGATCTGCATACACCATTCTATCATTCCAATTTTCGTATTCTGTCACCTTCCAAAAGTTTAGGAATATTTCCCCCAAACTAATAATTTTATCTTTTTACTTTTAGTTTTTTTAAGTCCGTTTTTTCTTTAACCTTGTTTTTATATTATTAATATATATAGTTATGTACGCCTAAATAGTGTTAAAGATATAAATAAACAATATGTGTTTAAAAAAAAACCTTGTACATTTAAAACTAGAATAGGATTTTATATAATTGTCAATTTCCTATAAACAAAAGGATTAGACCTTGTCCATTTCTTAATATTAACAATAAGCTTAGACTATATTTACAAAAATACAATGTTTATGCATAGGTTAATCAAATTAATTATTCAAATACCCTTCTAATTATAGTTTATAATCATTTCAAAAATAGAATACATACTTTTCTTAACAATTTAATCAAAATAATATAAAATAATAATATCCTAATATTTATTATAGTAAATACAAAATATTATTTACAAAATAACTCAAACATAACATTACTGTGAAATAAAATAATAAACTGAATGATCTTTTAACATTAGCTAACATTAAACATAATAATTTACAGTAAAATACAAAAGTCCGACTTTATTAAAATAAACTACAGCATTGTAAGCTTAATATAAATACAGATAATTCCTTTAGTACAAAACAAACACTTCTTCTTAATGCCATTATGTTCATTACATTTTATTAAAATAAAAGGTTTTTAGACATTTTAATATTATTTAAATACAATTAATTACTTTTAATCGGAACCATTATCTGAGTCATCCGAGTCATAATTATCCGAAGCATCCGAAATATTAACGTGAAGAGATTCCCTATCGTCGTCTGAAATAGATTGTTTCTAGATTGTTCCTGATCCTTATGATATTTTAATAAGTATTGTTCAGTATAATATGAAGCAATAATGGAAGATCTACAGGCACCATCAGAGGAAGATTTAAAAACAATTCACTCGCAAGAATCTAGCAATGAACAGGTACGAATTAAAAATGCGTAAACATATAGAAGAATCAAATAATCATAAAAAGGGGAAATACTAAAATCAATTTCACTAAACCATTCGGGAAACGTCAATATGAATTGAACATTTACGGAAAATCAGATATCGCCCCATTGTTAAAACAAATCCTTGAACCTAATAAAACTTGCGGGATAATATGTTAATCACCTAATGAAATAACTGAAAATTTATATGAAGTTTATTTTAAAACAATTCAATAAATAGTAGAAACACAATTTCCGTCGGTTAAATTAAAAAGATACAAACAGATAGTAAATGACATCGAAAACTCAAATGAACAATTACAAATAATAAACAACTATCATTTAGGCAAAACTAAACATAGGGGTATAAATGAAACGTTTGAAAAACTTGAAAAAGTATATCATTTTCCGGGTATGCAAAATAAATTCGCAGAATATATTAATAAATGTGAAACATGCAAAATAACCAAATATGCCCGTAAACCTGTAAAAGCAAAATTTCAGATTACACCTACACCAGAAAGACCTTTTCAAGAACTAATGATTGATATTTTTAATTTTAACAACGCGATAATCTTTACAGCAGTAGACACATTTTCGAAACATTTGTTTGCCCAAACGTTACAATCAAAAAATGCAATTAATATCTGTAACGCTTTAGCCAACTACATGACGTAACCCAATTGGCAATATTAAAAGGCCCACTAGGAAAAAAAGAAACAATCTATTTCAGACGACGATAGGGAATCTCTTCGCGTTAATATTTCGGATGCTTCGGATAATTATGACCCGGATGACTCAGATAATGGTTCTGATTAAAAGTACTTAATTGTATTTAAATAATATTAAAATGTCTAAAAACCTTTTATTTTAATAAAATGTAATGAATATAATGGTATTAAGAAGAAGTGTTTATTTTGTACTAAAGGAATTATCTGTATTTATATTAAGCTGACAATGCTGTAGTTTATTTTAATAAAGTCGGACTTTTGTATTTTGCTGTAAATTATTATGTTTAATGTTAGCTAATGTTAAAAGATCATTCAGATTATTATTTTATTTCACAGTAATGTTATGTTTGAGTTATTTTGTAATTAATATTTTGTATTTACTATAATAAATATTAGGATATTATTATTTTATATTATTTTGATTAAATTGTTAAGAAAAGTATGTATTCTATTTTTGAAATGATTATAAACTATAATTAGAAGGGTATTTGAATAATTAGTTTGATTTAATTGTGTAATTTTGAATTTAGAAGTATTATTCGAAATAGAAGAAACTAATTCAAACACTCTTATATTACTTTCCTTTTGTTTAAAATAATGTATTGATATTAAAATGTATTGTTTAGTATTAGGGAATATTCTGTTATCTTTTTTTTGTAATTTCAAGAAAAACTGTACTTTAGCATGTAAGTAACCTATGCATAATCATTGTATTTTTGTAAATATAGTCTAAGCTTATTGTTAATATTAAGAAATGGACAAGGTCTAATCCTTTTGTTTATAGGAAATTGACAATTATATAAAATCCTATTCTAGTTTTTAACGTAAAAGGTTTAATCTTTTTTTTTTTTCAACTGTACAAATCCTAACTTAGTAAATAAAAATTAAGAAGTAATCAAAGTCTAATCTTTTTGTTTTTATAAAGTCCCTAGAGCATCAAGTGATGTACAAGGTCTAATCCTTTTATGCTTGTATAAACTTAGTGTATAAGAACCAATCCCTTTATTATAGGATGCTATCACTTAGTGTAAAAGGTATTAAGAGATATACAAGGTTTAAACCTTTTATTTAAATATTCAATTGAATTGTATAGAATCTAACCTATTTACACTAAGATACTTGTTCCATCGGAGACCTCGGAACTCGGGGGGGGGGGGGGGAAGAGTTATGTACGCCTAAATAGTGTTAAAGATATAAATAAACAATATATGTTTAATCCCTTTTCCAACACTATAAAAGGCTGCCCCCACCTAGCCTCATCAGACATTCTATACGCGTCGTTTGAGACGTATGGTCATACTATGCTTGTAGTCTTGCAATAAGTTTGAACCTGTGTACCTGTTCTTGTTATAATGTATGTCATTCTCAATAAAGCTTCTTTATATATATATATTTTATGAGGCCTTTATGAGCTCCAACTAGGACAAAAAGGAAGGTTACCAACATATACCGATGCGAGAAGGACAAGATTCATTCCGTGGGTCTACTACGAAATAAACTTGTAATTTCCCAACTCGAATTCGAGTCCCACGACATTCTGTACCGAGAGCACTGACATCCTCACCCCAACTTGCTAGAATACATTATAGCATGTTACTCAGGTTTTAGATAAGGAGACCTTTTACTTGTGCTTGGAGAATATCATCACTAGTACGAGTAAAATGTTGAAGCATATCCTCGCAAGTGTAAGTGATTATGAATTTGGAAAAAAATTGGTTGAGCTCTTACATGAAATCTGTAAGCGTAAAATTATACTATATAATAAACATTTCTTACTTAAATAACTTTTTCATTTGAAAATAAGGAGTTATAAATTATAATTTAAATAAGGTTGAAGAGCAGCTTCCCTTTTATTATATCTTAAATTTATAATATTAATTTCTAAGAAATTATCGATATCCACCACTTGGTACACCAAGGTGGGTTTACCTACTCTGGTAGTCTTTTGAAGTTTCATTCCCAAAATTCCTACCATCAAAAAATTAAAGTCGCCGAGAACCTTATCCATCGCTGCCTGTCCCTATCTTATTCCCAATACCATAATACTAACTCATTACGAATCAAACCAATGCTTCAGGCTAATGGTTTCCCACTTCTTACCATCAATAAACTCCTTTACTATTACCTGGATCATTCGACACCTACCCTTTCCACCTGGTCTTTTCCGCTTCTGTTTAAGTAGCTTTCTGCAGATGTTAGCTGTGTAATTTGCTACAACATTCCAGTTTTTATCGGCAGAAGTAATCTGGCTAACCAGGTTTTCTGACACCAACTGATGGCCCAGCGTCCTGGCTATATCTTCTCTCTCTTTTGCCAGTATGGGACAACAGAAGAATACATGTTCTACTGTTTCCTCTGGGTTTGTGCAATTGGGGCAAATGATTCATTGTCAAGTTTGAACCGAAACAGATTGGCCCTGAAACACCCATGTCCATGTCGCAATATCTGGAATCAAACGGTGGGTCCATCTTCCGGAAGACGATGAATTCCAGCGTCTTTGCCATCTTTAAAGAGTATCATTTCTCTCCTCCTTTGTGATTGAGGTTGGTAAGAATGCAATACCATAGGACATACTCCTAAAAGCTATTACAGATCTTATTGTAGCTTTATATAAAACTAAACAGATGGATGAGTCAGCTCCCCATCTAGTTGAACATACCGTCCTCAATGCATTAATATACTTTTCGCAATAGGTCAGGATATATTGAATATGATCGCTCCAATTGAGTTTTTGGTCAATGACTGAACCTAGAAATTTTACGTGACGCCTTAAAGGTAAATTGATCGAACCTGTTTTTATTTGATTAGGGGAAGGAATGTGTCTTTTTCTACTAAATATCCAAATTTCCGGATAGTGTTTCAACGGATATTGTTAGTACTTTTATCATTTAGCCAGGCTGATAAATTATTAATACTACATGATAGTGCATGTTTGCAGAAGTCTAAGTCTTCACCTGAGGAATAGAAAAATACATCGTCTGCCTAATGTATTATTTGGCACAATCCAGTTAAGTTATGGTTTATTTCGAACATGTAAATAGCAAAAAGCAGCTAAGAATTCCTCCATAAAGTAGACCCTTACTACTTGTCCGTGATCCAATATGTTCCCCTTTTATTCTTACAAAAACCCTCCGTTCAAAGTACAAATTTAATTTTTTATGGATAAATTCTTTATTTTGAACTAATATCGCCATACTGTCTGCCAATTGGCTATAGATAACACTGTCATGTGCTCGAGAAATATCCGAAAATAAACCCGATAATATTTTCCCATTTGTAAATACAGAATAAATATCCGTTATTAATTGAGAGTGACAATGTTGTAGAGATTTTCCTTTCCTAAAACCATATTGATTAGTGGGTAATAAATCATTGTGTTCTAAATGCCATAATAATTTTATTTTTAGAAGACGAATGTCTTCAGAACACAGGAAGAAAGAGAGATGGGCCTAAAGGATGCAGCTTCATTACAGGTTTTTCCTTTCTTCCTAATTGGTACAACAACTTAATCTTGCCATGTTGTGGGAAACTGGACAGTATTCTAAATGTGATTAAAAATTTCTTGCAGTGTCTTGCAGAACTATTTCAAGATCGTTCAATGTAAAAGGCATAGTGAAATGGGGTTTCTGAGTAAGGGGTTGATCATCGACTTTCAGTTCTACTGTTGGTCGACATAAGATATCGAAAAGATCTTCTACCCAGTCTCCCTTTTGAAGTGGCTGACGGTTTTCCATTTTTCTATTTGTTATTTTCTTTATTGTATTCCAGATATACGTGCACCCTTTATACGTGAAATTTGTCTTTTAGATGGTTTTATCAACCTTTTAGCACGTGTAGTAGCCTGTTTGTATGGTAGAAAAATATCTAAGATATTATGTTTAAAAACTGAATATGCTTTAGCACGACTGTTTATCCCTTGTTGACAGTCTAAGTTCCACCAAGGATTACCTTATTTTCTAGTATGAGATATATTGGACCTGGGGATACATTTTGCAACTGCATTATTTATGTTAGTCATAAAAAGTTCGTAACTCAGTCTATTAGTAGATGTTTCTCGCTTGTTAGAATTCTGGCTCGTTAACTCTATGTATTTTTCCCAATCAGCGTCTTCTGCCTTCCACTTCAGAGTAAAAAAATTCGAATAAAAACACTTGAAACGACTTGCATTTACTGGAGAAATAAGCAGGGGTAGATGGTACGAACCACGGGGGTCATCGGTTACCTTCCAGTCAAATAGAAGAGATAAGTCAAGAGACACGAGAGAGATATCTACAGCACTATACATTTTTTTGTACCATGTTTTTAACTCTGGTAGGAGAACCACCGTTCAGTATTGCAAGACTAAAACTATGAATCGATAATTTTAACTTCGCGCCTTTATTATTAGTGATACTACAGCCGAATTCTAAATGATGGCAGTTACTCTCCCTCCCCCCCCCTATCATGCACGGTCTCTGAACACTACCTAAAAATTTATCCCAGTCTGAGGTTGAAAGATTATAGTCAGTAAGCGGCCTTTGAACGGAACCCTGACTCCGACTGCTTGAAAATTATTGTCAGGTTTTAGTTTTGAGTCAATTTCTGTAATAAAATCTTGTTTTTAATTAAAATTGCACCAACAGTTTTCCATCATTTCTTAAACATGATGGAATATTGCTTAAACTTGAAAAGTTACGTATGTATTAGGTTTAAACCATGTCTCACATAAAATAGTTATATCTACCATATATTATATTGAATTTAAAATATTTCCAAAGCACCTTTATTTGACATTACAGATTTATCGTTCCACTGAATATTGTACATAATTACAATTAATATAATTTAACTAATTAAAAAGAAAGAGTATGTAAAATAATTAGAGATAAATATATTATTATAACATAAGTATTAATAAACAATGAACAGGGCTAACAATGTTGGTATTGTAAATAAACTATGGCATACTGGTCAAGGGTTGATACTCTCTCTTTAACCAATATTCCTAAATCCTCTTTACCAATATTTAATTTCTCGACGTAAATAATAGTGTTAAAAATACTAAAAAACATTTCTGTGATTTTCTAAATATTTTAATTAAATCAGAGTTTCTCTGTAGTATTAGTGTCATTTCTTGGCCAATAAGGACTTTTTACAATTGGAGTAGAATTATTTTTATCACCATGAATAATGTTTTTATATTCTTCGAAGGTTTGATCGGCATGTACAGGTGAAATGTTTCTCGGTCTTTCCGGTGGCACGCAAATTGCATAATGTAAACTAGGAATAGAGGTATCGCTTTTTAGGTTATACTACTTAAGGCAGCTCGGAATGATTGGCCAGTAATTATTTCTTTCCCTTCAATAAAAGTGATGTTCTCATTCATCATGAGATTTTTAATAGATCGCTGCTTTAAATATTCCGGGCATTGATCATATCCGATAGATGAATATAATGGTCAGATAAAGAACTTAAAAAAAAACTTTATTGGTAAAACATACAGTTACACTTTACTACACTAAACTATGAATCTAATTACTAGCCTAAAACGAGAATAATAATGTACTGATCCTGATCTGCTCCAGGCAGGGGTTTATATACAAAACAATAGGAAGGGGAGAGTGCTGACTCAGGTATCTAGGATTATGCACCTTACTCCTCCCTTCTGAAGATGCGAAACTCCGGAGAGCATTAATTTTTGGGTAAAGTCCAAGGACTATATATATGAGGCAGGGTAATGCCTGGGACCTGTTGTTTTGATCCAGGAATACTTGAGGTACATTTACAATGTTTGAGGATAATAAGATATACATGATACATCAATAGATACAAAACTAAAATCCCAAGAATATACAAATAATAATCATTATCCACAAAGGATATATAATCTAATTCTTCTAAATTAACAACTGGAAGGGGTGGTAATTCTAGTACATCAAAGGACATATTTAAGGCTAAGTGGTTAACATTAGTATTTTCTAACTTAATTATTTTAGAATGAATATTTATAGTGTTAGGTCTTGGGCATTGTGATAGTGTTTCGTTATGTTCTAGTTTAATCAAAGAAGTTAAAGGTAAAAAAATGGGATGTGAAGCCTTATTTTCTAAAGTTACATAACTTGTGTTAAAACTAAGATAATAGTCTATGTCATCAATATACTTAATAAATGATTGTACCTTAATACTAGATGTAATACATTGTTTAAAATTATTTTTAAGTAAATTTAAAATACAGCTATTGTTCAATTCTTTTACATTTATACAATAATAATATGTGTTTATGTATGTACAATTACCTGTAAAAGTTTTATTCTTATCTAACAATACAAGTTTATAAGGAGTTAATGTTGTTACAAACATGTTGTTGTGTGATACAGGAATGGGAAGTAGATACATGGTACTATACATTTTGTTTTTCAATGGAATAGATATAAAATAATGAATAATATTATTTTTGATTGAACATCTTGTTTTACTAATTTGCCATAATGTTTCCAAATCATCAGATATTAAAGATATGTTTCGTTTTAATAAATATGAAATGTCAGTTTTGGTTAGCATACTAGAGTGTAATATTCCTAATTCACAAAACTCTAAGGAGCTCTCTATATCTAAGGTCCTTAAGGTGATATAATTAATGATGGAATATAATTCATTTAAATGAGTAGTTATTGTCGCTATGTCTAATGAATTAATCAGTTTGGAAGTGCGTAAGTTATTTTGATTTAAGATTAATATATCGTTCCTAAATGTTTCTATTAGTTTCTTATTGTATAAAATTTCTTGCTCAACATTATGTTCTAAATGGTATGAATTCTTTTCTAATTTAGAAATAATTTTATCATAGTGATCTTTATCAGAGGCATCCATTTTGCCAGTAACCCATTTAATAGCTGTTCCTATACCGTTTATTAGGCCGCGTTTTTGCCGATTAATTTGAGGTTTACTAATTAGAGATTCGATTTTAGATTTTACGAATTGTAATTGTCTATTTACGGTTTCAAAATTAGTACTGGTTTTAAAAGAATTTAAATTTTGTTCTGCTATTAATAGTTCTTCATTTAAATGAGTAAAATTTATATAATGGATTAATGTATGGTATTTATCTAGTGCAAATGATAGTGGCATTTTGATTGCTGTGATACCTGGGGAATTAGATAAATCGGTTATTTCATAACAGATAATGTCACGGAACATCCATATGAGGAGTATAATCTTCATCTTCTTCATTATGTGAAACATATGATGTTTGAGGTTTTTGTTTATTCTTATAATTTTTACGTTTTCTTTGAATATTGTCAGAATGTACAATAATTTCTTTATTTTTATCTTTTAATTTATAAACAGGTTTAAAGGGGTTTTCATTTTTATTCCTAGTTCTAACCCTAGCATAACTATTTTCCGGAATATCAGGGTCTTCCCTGTTTTGATTAAGTAGCTCTGTTCGAGTTTCTTTTTCCTTATCTATTCTAGTTTTTATTTGATCGTGTATTAACTTTAAATTATTATGGTACTGTTCTACAAGTTTTTCCGTAATAGGTGTTTTATTATCTTTATTCTTTTGAGTGCCGAATGTTATTTCATTTGGAGTTAATTTTAATTTTTGATTTAAACTGTTGTTGAAGGCAATAACTGCAAGACTTAGTCTCTTTTTTAATTTTATTTTGGGTTCGGTTTCTTTTAGATTCCGCAAAATTTCTATAAGAGTGGAGTGTGTTCTATTTAAAAGACCTAATGAGTTGGGATGGTTAGGGGTGACGTAATACGGTTCAATTCCTTGAGAGCTAAGTTCTCAACTAAATTGTTACTCTCTCTCTACTCTTACTCTCTACCATTATCCATCTTAATTCTGTCAGGGGATGGATATAATTCTAAGTATTCTATTATTACATCTGATATTTGCACGGAATTGCAAGCATCAGTTATTCTCGCGAAAAGATGTTTTGAAAATGAATCTATTATTGTGACTATAAATTTTTGTTCATAATGAAGTGTGTCAATCATAAGTTCTTCAAAAGGTTTATCAGGAGTTGGTGTGATACAAAATTTTGTTTTAATAGGTTTCCTATCGTATTTAGTTTTCCGACATACCTCACATTTATTACAATAATCAGTTATAGCATCCTTCATCCGCGGCCAATAATAATCCCTTTTTAGCTTTTCATATAATTCAAGACTACCTCTGTGGCAAGTTTTACCTAGGTGATATGTATTAATTATATCTAATTGTTCATCATGATCAGTGATGTCTAAACATTTCTTTTTATAACGTTTAATTTTTACTGAGGGATAGTTTTCCTAAATGGTTTGTGAAATTTTTAAAAATATTCCTTCAAATTCACTGCGCACTGTTTCTATATTAGGCTCACAATATACACCGTAAGTTGTATTTGGCTTAATAATTTCTAGTAAGGTTTCTTCTAAATCATTTTTCCATGGGTAAGTTGTTTCTATATAAAATCTAGTTTTATTAAAAGGTTTTTCTAAACGAATTGATTTTTTCCTCTTTGAATAAAACTTTGAAATTTTTCTATATTAACCGGTTTTTCCTCATCTACTATCCAAATTTGTTGATTAGATAATTCTTGAGAGTGAACTGTGTCAAGACTACTAGTATCGAATTCATTGTTGTCGTTATGTGTTTGGGGATTGATATTTTCTATAGTATCAAATTCTTCAAGGAATTCATCAAGGTCGTCTGACGAGGCTAGGGGCATATTAGAGGTTTCAGCTAAAACCCTATCAAGTTCATCATAATCGACTTCCTCAATGGCATGTACTTCATGAGGATTTCTTGACAATGCATCAGCAACATAGTTGGTTTTCCCTTCTATATGTTTAATTTCAAATTCAAAATCTGAAAGTTGGAATATCCATTTCATGAGCCGCGCATTAGTATTTTTCATCGTAAAAAGCCAAGTTAACGGTTTGTGATCTGTATGTATAAAAAATTTCTTTCCATAAAGGTATGGTTTAAAATGATTACAAGCGTAAACTATGGCAAGTAACTCTTTTTCAATTGTAGAATAACGTTGTTCTGTATCGGAAAGAGTTCTAGAAGCGAAAGCGATCGGATGGTCCCTCCCTTCTGAGATTTGGGATAATACTGCACCGAGTGCAACTGAACTTGCATCAGTAGTTAAAATAAAAGGAAGTTCCCAATCGGGAAATTGGAGTATGGGGGAATTTTAAATATGTTCTTTCAAGAGATTAAATGCTTCTTGATAAGAAGATGGACATATTGATTTCTCATCTATGCGAAGAGATTGAGTGAGGGGCTTGGCTAAATGGGCATAATTTTTAATAAATTTCCTATAATATCCCGTCATTCCTAAGAACTGTTTTATACTTTTATGAGTTTTAGGAAGCGGAAATTTTTCGATTGACTCGATTTTTTCCGGATTGGTTTTTAAGCCTTCTTGGGATACTATATACCCTAAAAATGGTAATTCGGTTTTTAAAAATTCTGTTTTATCAAGTTGGATTGTGAGAGAATGCTGACTAAGTTTCTTGAAAACGGACTCTAAGTGTTGTATGTGATCATTAATATTATTTGAAAAAATAATTATATCGTCCATGTACACTAAACAATTAGGAGTGTTACTTAACATCCTATTCATTGCCCTCTGAAAAGTTGGTGGTGCATTACAAAGTCCGAATGGCATTCGAAGAAATTCGTAGTGACCGGATTCAGTAAAAAAAGCCCCGAGAAAAAAAATATTTTAAACTGTAAAATCTTCGAAGAAAGGTAAGGAAAACAATAGATAGTTTAACTCTTAAATATACTTCCACCAATTGATTGCGATAATTAATCAAAACCAAAAACCCATTATTGTTGAAAACATAAAAATAAAATAAAATTATTTTATTAATAATTTTGTGATCCTCACCTCTGAATTTAAAATTCACCACCATGCACTCAATCCTTAGAAATGACCCTTGACCATTTCTATAAATCTGAATGTATAATCATTAAATGGTAACACTTATTATTTTTATTATTTTTAGTCAATAATCAAAATTATCTCTCCTTCAATGTTGGTCACCACTTTTCCTGGTTTTTGTTTTTAATTGATTTGAGACCAAGATGTAAAAGGAAATTAAAAAAGATAATAATAATAATTTTCAAACGGGAAGGAAAGAAAAAAAAATAACACCAATTTGTTAATAAGAAAATTGGACCATATTTATTACTGTTAACGAAAATTATTTTTACATATTATGATTATCGAAATTCAATTTAACAAAATTTACAAATTAATTAAACAAACAATATCTAATATTGCTTTGTAAATAGGTGGTCCAAAAATATAAAATATTTGCGAGCTCGCTTTCAAAAAAAATATTACAAAATAAACAAACAAACAAAAGTTAAACAATTTCTCTCTTTTAATACTAATTAACCAAATTCAGCAACCATTAAATAATTTATTGTTTGATTTATTCTGGTACCAGCACAAATAAACGTATTGGTATCAAGGGACGGCCACAATTTCTTCTTCTCCAATTTTGTTGTTGAGTCCACTTAGAGCTGTAGATGACGTTGACTCATAAATTTTCTTCGATGAATAAATCCCCTGTCGGGTAAGAATCCAAAATTCCAATATTTGGAGTCCAATTTCAAAGAAAGAAATGAAAATCCGGCCTTGCCGTTTAATGAGCGTCTGTCTCCTAACTCAACACAATCACTTCTCCCCGTTGAGACCTGTCTATCTTCTTTTGTTTTGGCTTTTTTTTTCGTTTCGTCGCCTATTATTATCACTCTTAATCCGTCGACGTATTTTATCAAACTTTTAATTCTGGTCTATTTTACCATCACAATTCATTTACCTTAGTAAAATTAACAATATTAATTATTTCTGTAATGAAAATTATTATTTAAAAAATTGGAAAAATTTATTGGTAAAAGAAATTTAGAATTTGATAATTCGTGGATAGGGGCATCACCAACATTGTTTTATTTAACATTCAGCTTTCACTATTCATCTTTCTTATTAAATCAATTGAAAAAAAAGGAAAACTAACATGAAATCGAAATCAGAAAAAAAAAATAATGTTAAAAAAAATTAACATTAAAAAAAAATTAACGTTAAACTTGACTTCCAAACTCCTCCTATAAACTTTTTTTTTTTTTTTTCTCTTTTTATTTCCCACCTTTATCGAAGTGTAACACCCACCACTCACGTACAAAAAAAAAAAAAAAAGGATGCAATCCTGGGTTAACCAAACCGAATCATCAGGAATCCGTTTCTAACTAACCTTCGGGAGACCCTTTTAAATCGTTTATATGCCAAACACCGGCCGGACGTCCACTTTCCACATCTTCAAGTTCATAAGTTACCCGGGACGTTGTATTATTTTGAACTTCCTGAACTTAGGTGCCAATTTGCTAGAAAAATAGGCTGCAGCATCCGATTGAGGGTGAGTTCTACACCAAACCGTTTGTCCTGGAACAAATTCCACTTCCCTTCTCCTCAGATTGTAAAATCTTTGTGCTTTCCCGTAGGCTCTATCCAATCGATCTTGCACTTCCTGGAATAGTAACGGCATGTTCTTCAATTTTTCAAGGTGAGCATTTCGATCAATGGCAATTGGTTGATCCGAGTCCCCAGATGCTATTTCTGCATGATCCTCTGCTGATCTCGGCAATTCCCGGCCATAGTTCAAGTATGCGGGTGAGAAGCCAGTAGCTATATGTACGGAAGTTTTTAACGCAAAACTGATACGAGAAAGTTCCTTGTCCCAAATTCTTTGGTTATAAGAAGCCAACATAGTTTTCACTACCCGATTTATTCTTTCGGTTGGATTTGCCTGTGGATGATAAAGAGCCGTATACCAGGGGGTGACCTTATATTCTTCTAACTTCCCCAGAAATTCCTTCCCTTTAAATTGGACTTCATTGTCACAAATTACAAACTGTGGGGCCCCAAACATATGGAAAACGTCTCTTCTTTTTTTTCCGATAAAGCCTTGGAAGTAGCTTTTCTTAGTGGGTTCAAGATGGAATATTTGGTAAAATAATCACTTATTACCAACAGAAACCGATTTTGTTTCGTTGACAGAGGCAATGGCCCCATTAAATCAGCGGTGATGATCTGCCATGGTCCCTTTGCAACCCTTCTACTCTCCATAAGTCCAGCTGGAGCTTGTTGTGATGGCTTTAAACTCAGACACGTTTCGCACCTCGCCACATAGCGTGCTACATCCCCAGCCATTCCTGGCCAGTAATATGCCTCCTTGAGCCTCTGAAACGTCTTGTATGCTCCTAAGTGTCCAGAAATCGGGCTATCGTGGTAATCAAACAGCAACTGCTTCCGTTGAGACTTTGGTAAATGAAATGAAATGAAAAATAATATTTATTCTGGGACACCTTGTCCCCTAAGAATAAGACAAAAGTACAATAAAAAGGTATCATTGTCTGGCTGCGTACATAACAGGCAGTAACTTATATAGAATGTAAATTATATACATATAAATATATAGGGTATAATTTTATATTTGAAAAAATAAAAGTCTTTGGGTTTATATAAGAAAAACAAGATAAAAAAATAACAAAATTAAAATAAAATATAAAATAAAGAAATATTCTAACACTAATATATTACATAATTTCGGAAGATTGATAATTGAGGAGGTAGATGAATAAATTATGTTTAAAGGAAGTGAGAGAAGGAGCATTGCGGATCGAAATGGGTATGGAATTCCAAAATAAAGCTGCACGATTAATAAAGGATTTTTCAAAGGAAGTAGTTCGATGAGAAGGGATATACAAATCTATAGGCTGGGATCTAGTGTTCAAAAGATGAATGAAAGAACGAAGGGCAAGCATGTCGTAAATGTACGAAGGTTTTTTGGACTTTAAGGATTGGAATAGAAAGGAACCAAGGAAGTATTGTCGCCGAAAACTTGGATAAAGCCACCTCAACTCTGAATACCAGCAAGTGATGTGAGAACGCCTGGGGATCCCAAAAATGAATCTTATGAAGGAGTTCATTAATCTTTTCAGCTTCATTTCAAGCTCGCCAGACAGTCCTCCGTATACTAAGCATCCATAATCGAGGTGGGGAAGGATGAGGGAAGATACTAACAATCGACGGGTTTTACAAGGGAAAGATTCACGGAATCTTAGGAGCTGTTTGAGGATGGAGATGGTTTTTCGGGTAATGTGGGAAATATGGTTATTCCAATACAAATGTTGATCGAGTACTACTCCGAGGTTTTTGACAGAGTTTGTGAACTGAATAGGAACGTTATTGTGATATAGAAGTGGATAACAGGAAAGGGAATTAAGGAAGGGTTTAGATCCAATTAGCATTGCCTTAGTTTTTTTGGGGTTTAGTCGTAACTTATTCTCCACTGCCCATTGGTTAATGCTATAAATGTCCTCTTGAATCTTACGAGTCGCCTCAAAAATCTCACAAGGATGAAACGATAAGTAGATTTGAATGTCATCAGCATATAAATGATATTGGGAATTATTAATAGCGCCTGTCAAATCATTAATATAAACTGAAAAGAGAGTTGGTGAAAGAGAAGATCCCTGAGGAACACCTCGCGTTAGAGTCACAGATTTTGAAGGAGGTTGGTTAGGAACAATAACTGTTTGGGAACGGAGAGATAAGAAGGACTGGAACCAGCCAAGAGCACTATTGGAAAGGAAGAGTTTTTGTAATTTAGTGAGAAGAATTTTATGATCTACGGAATCAAAGGCCTTGGAGAAATCGAAGAGGATTAGGATCGTAATTTTCTGTTAGTCAATTGAGGAATAAATGTCTTGAGTAATTTTTAAATGGTATGACCAATTTCCAGGGACGATCTTCCCCTAAAAACTTATTCTTATTAGATATTCTTTTAAATATCATATCATCTTCAACGCGCCACGACGGATATGATGCAGGATCTTTATTTATTTTGCCTATCATCCTGAGGTACCACTCGTCCATTGCCGACATCGAGCAATCAATCGCCGCCACTTCAGTATTCTCATTCTGTCTCGACAGGGCGTCTGCAGCAAGGTTGTTTTTACCTGGGCGATGTTGAATTGAAAACGCATACTGTTGTAATTCCAATGCCCAACGAGCCAATCTTCCTTTAGGTTCCTTTAGAGTATGTAGCCATTTAAGAGCCATGTGATCTGTTATGACTACGAATTCCATTCCCTCAAGATATAACCGAAATTTTTCAATCGCCCATAAAACCGCTAGGCATTCATGTTCGGTTGTTGTAAACTTCCTTTCTGCATTGGTCAGGTTTCGGCTAGCGTAAGCAATAGTTTTTTCTCCCTCATCATGAACCTGAGACAAAATAGTTCCTAAGCCTGTTGCCGAAGCGTCGGTTTGCAGTACAAAAGGTTTACTGATATCGGGACACGTTAAAATTGGAGCGGATACTAATTTATCTTTAATTTCTTTAAAAACTAACTCTTGCGCTTCTTCCCAGCGCCATTTTTTCCCCTTCCGCACCAAATCCGTAAGAGGACTTACCACATTCGAAAAATTAGGTACAAATCGTCGATACCATGACGCTAGGCCTAGGAATCTTCGAACTTGTCGCACAGCCGTTGGAGCAGGGTACGACAGTATGGCTGCTACCTTTTCCGGTTCCACTTGAAGTCCGTTTTCGTTAACCACATATCCTAGGTAACGAAGCTCTGGACGACAGAAATTACATTTCTCCCAGTTAATTGTTAAATTTGGCTCGGCTAGTTGCTTAAATACATCTTCTAAAACTTTTAGATGTTGGGTAAAGTCTGATGTCACAATCACTATATCGTCTAGGTAAACAAATACATATTCTTCCAAATCATCACCCAATACTTGGTCAATCAGCCTTTGCCATGTAGCTGGGGCGTTATGTAATCCAAATGGCATGCGAACAAATTGAAAAAGCCCTCGTCTTGGAACAGTAAACGCCGTTTTTTCCTGGCTAGACTCCTCCACTGGTACCTGCCAATACGCCGATTTAATATCTATCGAACTTAGATACCGCCCATCACGCAACCTATCCAGTATTTGGGAGACATATGGTATCGGGTAAGCGTCCTTTTTTGTAACTGCGTTGAGCTTGCGGTAATCCACGCAGAACCTGTTCGACCCATCTGGTTTTTTAACAAGGACTACTGGTGAACTCCAGGGACTTTTGGAAGGCACTACTATTCCTTCAGCCAACATTTCATCTAAATCCTTATCTAACTGACTTTGGACAAACGGGGACACGGGGTAATATCTTTGTTTTATGGGTCTTGCGTCCCCCGTATCTATTATATGCTTTACGCTATACGTGCAGCCCAGCTTCTCCGGATGTTTAGCTTTCCAATATTCTACCAATACTGCTAATCTATCCTTTTCAACTGTGGGTAAATTTGAATGACCAATGATAGTGGGGTTCGCTTCTTTTGTGTCTATCACATTAACAAATTCCCATCCATTTCGCATGTCCGATTTAATGCCCATTTCCCGCCAGAAGTCAACTCCTAAAATCAAGTCACACGTCAACCGAGACACTACCACAAATTCAACGGTCCTAATTCTTCCGGATAGCTCTACTGGTAATCGAATCATTCCTATATGTGATAAGGGTGAACCATCTGCCTGCGATATTTGAAACTTCGACACATTTTCCAAGTCCATACCAAGGTTTCTGAATACCTCCCAAACTTTCAAACTCATTAGGGACCTTGACGCTCCTGAATCCAACAGTCCACAGAACTCCCTCCCGAAAATCGACACTGAAAGATATGGTCGAGTGTCTACTTTGCATTTACTCTCTGTCGCAAACGAGCCCTGATAGACAGCACGCACCACAGCCAACCAGGTCTGCCATTCAATTGAATTTCTATCGGACTTCGGGGCTTGGAATGAGCTTCGCCCGTTTAAGCTCGACCCCCTGATCCGTTTCCCGGTCTCCGTCGACATCCGCAAGTAGTGGTATTTACCTCTTTACGACCACAGAAACCGCAGAAGTTTATTTTAGATGCTTTACACTCCCTTGACGGGTGTCCAATTTTATCGCAATTCCAGCACCTGCCTTTATAACCTCGCGCCTGCTGATTTTCTAAGCGAGTATGGCTTTTCTCTTCCATTTGAGGGGTTTTTTGAACATCTAATTCAGCTACTTGAGCATTCCCTTTCTTGCTAGTCGGTGAGTAACCCAAATCCGGTTCCAGTAATGTTTTTCGCACCGGAGGTGGTGGTCTGTGCACATTTACCCGCCATCTGCTTTCTTCAAGCATTCGACCTTTCGTCAACAAATCCTTCAAAGAGGTTACTGTGTGCAACGCCAACCGGTCGAGGTAAAATGGGTGTAAATTCGCTAAAATGATTTTCAACATTGTAGGCTCTGTTGCGGGAGTTGGTAGCCGATGGAAATAGTTTTTCATGATACTAATATAGTATCCCATACCTTCATCTTCGCCTTGAGTTCGGGCCCTAATTTCGTCCCACAACCTTTCGCTATAATTTTGTGGTTCATATTCTGTCCTAAGCTCTTTCGTCAGCTCATCCCACGATGACAGTTCACGACGCATGGCTTTGTACCATACCAGAGCGCGACCCGAAAAAAGATCATAGCCTGAGTTCAGTAAGTCTTCGTTGGAGGCATTCCTTGCTATTTTGAGATCCTCGACCATTTCTAAAAACCCATTCACACTCAATCCTTCCCCGTCGCCGGAAAATTTTATACCCCATTCTCGTACCGGTATTGGTTTTCTCCTTATTGATGAATCCTGTGTAGCACTTGGTGTGCTAGCACCCATGGAATCTGTGTTTACTGTCGGCGGTGACGACTGTTCTCCATCACTCGGTGGTGGTTTTTTCTTCCATTCATCTAACTGGTCGAACATCGTCAAGCATTCATCAGTATATGCTCGTATATCTTTGCGTTCTTCTTCGGTGGAGGGCTTGAGTCGCCGAAGTCTATTTAGCACATGTTGAAGTTTGGTGGAAAATTTTCTAGGGTCAACCTTTTTACCTTCAGAAGCATCTTTAGAAAGAGCACGAAGTATCTCCATTTTCCCAACACAAGTCGCCAACTCGGAGGTCGTATCCAAACCTTCAGGCTTTGGTGATTGAATCACTTGTCGTTCTTCAAGAGCTAAATTCTGTCTCAGTTTTTTCCTCATTTCATCGATTTCAGAAATATCGGAGTATTCTCGAATTTTTAACTCGTATTCGAGCTCTTCTTTCAAAAGCCGGCTAACGTCCATACTGATAATTATCAATTCCCAATAAGATAATGAAGCAAAAGATAACACGGACAACAGACAAAAAAAAATTAAACAAGCATACAAAAATTCCCGAAATCAGAACGAACTACAAAAAAAAAAAAATAAATAAAGTTCAAATCCCCTGCTAATCAATAAAAAAAAAATATTAAAAAAAAAATCTCGAATAAAATAATTTAAACTTAATAAACTGAATGAAAACCAAGTTCCTTTTCCATAAAAAAATTTCCTCTATTCTAATCAAATTTCCCTAAACAAAACTAAAAGCCCCACGTTGAGCGCCAAAACTGTTACCACAAGTACTTGTGCAAGTAGGATAGTAAGTGTCAGGCTAGCTAATGGAGAAGGGGGTGGGGAGAATTAGTCAGGAAATGAGAATGAGCCAAAAAAAAAAAAAAAAAAAGAACCCAAAAAAAAACACACCAAAAATATTGTTGAGCGCCACGTCGTTTATTAATTGTAAAACGACGAAAACCTAAGATAAAAAAAAAAATATAAGAGACAAAATAAAATAAGATTAAATAAATCAATAAAATAGCCCCAAGAAAAAAATATTTTAAACTGTAAAATCTTCGAAGAAAGGTAAGGAAAACAATAGATAGTTTAACTCTTAAATATACTTCCACCAATTAATTGCGATAATTAATCAAAACCAAAAACCCATTAATGTTGAAAACATAAAAATAAAATAAAATTATTTTATTAATAATTTTGTGATCCTCACCGCTGAATTCAAAATTCACCACCATGCACTCAATCCTTAGAAATGACCCGTGACCATTTCCATAAATCTGAATGTATAATCATTAAATGGTAACACTTATTATTTTTATTATTTTTACTAAATAATCAAAATTATCTCTCCTTCAATGTTGGTCACCACTTTTCCTGGTTTTTGTTTTTAATTGATTTGAGACCAAGATGTAAAAGGAAATTAAAAAAAATAATAATAATAATTTTCAAACGGGAAGAAAAGAAAAAAAAATAACACCAATTTTGTTAATAAGAAAATTGGACCATACTTATTACTGTTAACGAAAATTATTTTTACATATTATGATTATCGAAATTCAATTTAACAAAATTTACAAATTAATTAAACAAACAATATCTAATATTGCTTTGTAAATAGGTGGTCCAAAAATATAAAATATTTGCGAGCTCGCTTTCAAAAAAAATATTACAAAATAAACAAACAAACAAAAGTTAAACAATTTCTCTCTTTTAATACTAATTAACCAAATTCAGCAACCATTAAATAATTTATTGTTTGATTTATTCTGGTACCAGCACAAATAAACTTAAAATAAAATAAAATAGGGGTGCACCCTTCGGCGTTAACGAGCAATGTATTGGTATCAAGGGACGGCCACAATTTCTTCTTCTCCAATTTTGTTGTTGAGTCCACTTAGAGCTGTAGATGACGTTGACTCATAAATTTTCTTCGATGAATAAATCCCCTGTCGGGTAAGAATCCAAAATTCCAATATTTGGAGTCCAATTTCAAAGAAAGAAATGAAAATCCGGCCTTGCCGTTTAATGAGCGTCTGTCTCCTAACTCAACACAATCACTTCTCCCCGTTGAGACCTGTCTATCTTCTTTTGTTTTGGCTTTTGTTTTCGTTTCGTCGCCTATTATTATCACTCTTAATCCGTCGACGTATTTTATCAAACTTTTAATTCTGGTCTATTTTACCATCATAATTCATTTACCTTAATAAAATTAACAATATTAATTATTTCTGTAATGAAAATTATTATTAAAAAAAATGGAAAAATTTATTGGTAAAAGAAATTTAGAATTTAATAATTCGTGGATAGGGGCATCACCAACATTGTTTTATTTAACATTCAGCTTTCACTATTCATCTTTCTTATTAAAGCAATTCAAAAAAAAAAAGGAAAACTAACATGAAATCGAAATCAGAAAAAAAAATAATGTTAAAAAAAATTAACATTAAAAAAAAATTAACGTTAAACTTGACTTCCAAACTCCTCCTATAAACTTTTTTTTTTTTTTTTTTTTTCTTTTTGTGTCCCACCTTTATCGAAGTGTAACAATATCTTCCCTAAATTGGTGAGGATATCTATAATTTCTGCTATAAATAGGTTTATCGGTTCTTAATTTAATAGAATGTTTTAATAATTTAGTGGATTTTAGTGGGACATTTTCATTTTTTATCATTTCCGGATATTTATTTAAAATTTTAATTAATTTACTTAAATTGTTTTCTTCAATATGTTCACATCTAATTAAATTCTTAATATTATTATCATTATCATAATAATTATTATTAAAATGTTGACTCGATTTATTTGTATTACCATTATTTAGATTAACATTAATATTACTATTATTATAATTATTATTAGTATGATTAACTATGTCTACATTATTATGTTCAATAGAACCATTATTTATTTTAAATTTGTCTCCTAATAAAGTAATATGATCATTTTTTCCATGGATTTTAAAATCTAGTTCTTTTATTGTTTCATATCCTAAGAGAATATCATAATCATTACTAAAAGGAAAAATATAAAACTTAACTAATAATTTATTATTAAGTCCTAGATTTGGAGCAAGGTCAATACAAGCAGTTGTAGAGCCCTTTTCGCGTCCTATAGGTGTCCTAATAAAAAAATCTTCCGATTTTAATTCAGTTCCCTCGGGTAAGGAACGTGGATTAATGTAATTTTTCAATGCTCCGGTATCAATAAGCCAAGTCTGTCCCTTAAAATCTTTAAATTGAGGTAATTGGTCCGTAAACTTTAAGGGATATTCGGGGGTTCTGTCTGCTGACCTAAGTCTAAAAAATTATCGAACCGTTGAGTAAGAGCGTCTAATATCTGCTTCATGTCATTCATCTCCTCCTGATCATGCGTAACATGATTCACTGGTGGGTTGTTTGACCTGACGGTTCTCATAGACACGGTATTCGCTGAGTCGGGTTTAAACGGTCCCGTAGGAAAGGGAGTTTTCTGTCTTTGCTGTTCCCAGTTAAAACCTTGGAAATTATTACCCGCTTGATGGTCAAAACGTCTATTTTGGCTTGGTTCTTTTTCATTAATTTGTTGAAAGTTTTGATTATAATTAGGGTGACCATTATAATATGTTGCGTTAGTATTATAATTAGGATTAAAATTAGAATTAGAGT